>VZSF01001695.1:0-313161 GCA_013398295.1 Chionis minor | reverse complement strand
GGGGGGGGGGGGGGGATTCAATTTTTTTTACGAATATACTTTAACATATCAACATTAACGGAGTTTTTTAAAAAAAGACAGAATTTCCTTTGCAGCATTGTCTCCTTAAAACAGATCACAGATCTGATCTGTTTTTACAAATGGAGAAACTGAGTCACATAGGCAAACTGACTCATTAAAACTCATACAGGAAAACTCTGGAAGATTTCAAAATTCCCAAGAGGATCTTAGTGCATAAAATTTGCAATCTAGAAGACAAGCTGTAAAATCTGAGTCTATTTCAATCTTTGGGTTTATTTCATTTTCCCCAAAAACCCCACATCTTGTAAAGTTTACAATATTATTTTAATGTTAATCTTGAATCAGATGTCTGATCGAGAACATGACTGAGGCCATGAAGTTAGACTGCAGAGCTGTGTAGCCCTCTAAGTCGTGATGTTAAAAAAATTATTCACGAGATCAGGAGCTTTAAACCTAGGGAGAGGAAAGAAAAAGGCAAAAGGTTTCCAAAAAGGCCCATACTTGCACTCATTAGAATCTTATTCATATAATTTTTAATAAACAGAGTAAGACATGGTTTATTAAAAGAATCAAATCTATATAAATAAGGAAGGTGTGATGGAAACATGCATTACTGGACTATTAACGCATCACTTGGTGGTTGAAATCACCCAGCCTTTGGCCTCAAAACACAAGAAAGGCATGCATTAACAACACTCAAAAGTCTTACTATCTTATTGTTCAAGTATACCTTAAACCACACATGAGCGCTTCTAAATGGCATCTAAATTAAAATTCTTCAAACATTAAATACAGTTTTGCCATTTCAATACCTCACTTTTGATTATTTAAATCCAGAAGGTTCCAAAGCTATACTAGAATAGGAATTCATACCTCATTAAACCAAGGACAAGATTAAAGAAAAGTATACCAAATAAAGGTGAAAAACTAATTAATTTTTTGCTGTTGCTTAAAACATACAGTTTGCAGCCTCCACAATTTGTATCAGAGTACACTACACTAACTACGAAAGAATAAATCCTTGTGACCTCCCTTCCCCCCGCCCAAACATATTTATAGTGGTGATACTAAAAGGTTCATATTTCATTTAGGAAAAAAATTAAGAGGTTAGGAACTGCACTTTCCCTCAGTATTTGTATGCGTATTACTACATATACAATTTATAAAGCAATATACAAAACAAATTGGAGAAAAAAAATGTAATGCCAAGACTACACGGCAGCAGAAGAAATTCTGCATCTTAATAAAGTAACAGGTTATAATCTCACATGCATTATTTCTGTAAGTATTAAGCTCTTTTGGCACTCTCAAACTACGAATATATGAAATTACTACCCCGATGTCCAGCAAAGCTATTTCCTGGAAGGTGAACATGACGTTCACAGACGTGGTTCCACAAAGAATTTAGCTGACCGTTTTAGTGATCTTAATCCACTACTGATTTTGATAAATACTACTGCTTTTATGTCGTTAATAGGATGGACAGGCGTACGGTTTCCATCACAAACGCGGTAGCTTTTCCAAATTCTGAAGCTGACAATACGTATTACCTTAGAGCAACCTACACACACCCCTCAAAGAAGCTGCTTGAGTCTGGTGCCTCTTACCACCCCCTTTTCCCCGACAAGAGTGGTCTCGTTCACTTGCCTTTCACACACATAACCAATAAAATTAATCAGCTGGAACACAGCATTTTTAAATCGCAGTAAAGTCAAGAGATGTTTTGTATGTTATTTGAAGGGAACAATCTTTTCATTTAAACATAATAAGACTCTAATATGCTGCAGACAAACGCACTGCATGGGGTGTGGAGGACCCGAGCTGATTAGATTACCACAACATCAGCCTGAGGCCGCCATTTTTAGAATCTCTAAAGGACAAAAGAGGGAAATTAAAAAATTTGCTCCACATTTTTCGAAAAGTAACTTTAAAAGTACAGCGTTTATAATCAATTAATCATGCATTATAAGGCCAGCCATGGATATCTCTGTCTTTTCTCTGATCTGAGCCCTGAATAACAAAAACGTTTCGTTATTATTCCTTTAAGGTACTGTAAATAAACAGACTAAAACATTCCTAAATCTAGATGCAGCACTAAACTTCTGCTTTTAACGACACGTAGTGTGTACCATTTTAGGGACCTCAGGGCCTTTGGCCACCGCACGTTCCCTAATGGCCGAGTATGGAGGAATACAGGACCTTTATAATCAGGCTATATTATGTTTCTCTACCCTCTTTAGTACCACACAGTGAACCGTTTGTTTCCCCTCCCCTATGTCTGCAGCAATAGGGTCTACCCCACCGACGTTTATCGCTTTAAGAAGACGACTGAAATATGCCACCCAGGGCAGACGGACGCTGGCTGCAGAAACTAAAGCAAGAAAGGGATGCACCAATATAACTACTTACACCCTCAAGAAAGGGGGTGGAGAGAATGATCCCCTTTTAAATTGGCACAGAAACTCCTCAGGACTGCCTTCCGTTCGTCCAGGTTACACCACGAAGCGACGATATTAGCAGGGAGGGAGGAAAGGAGGCGGGGGTGTGGAAGGCAGAGAGATTAGGCCTATAACGAGCCATTTTAGTATCACAAAGCAAAAATATACAGGATGGACGAAGAGAATAGGTTTCCCCAAGCTCCATAAAACTCATTACGCAGTCCCAGTAACACACAAACCCGTTCTTAAAACCAGCAGTCTAAGGAAGCGTACGTTGTCACATAATAGCCCCTTTTGGCTCTTTTTCCAAGCGTAATGCATAAATCTGCCGTAACTGCCAAAAAATTCTCCTCAGCTCCTCCAGTTACAGTAACCCGCCATATTCACAAGATATAGCGACAGCCTGCCATTTTTTAACCAAACCCCACAAAAGGAAAAGCAAATCCAAGGCAACTCATACAGAATTTAAGCACATTTCAGGGCGGGAGGGAGTTACACTCGCAGCGGGGGTAGGGAGCCGTTCCCGTCGCATTTCTCTCCCTTTCTGCCACCCCCCTCCCCGAAGCACCCCCAGCAGAATACGCGGGTAATAACCGAAGACTCACCTGTAATGGTCACAGGCCAGGCAGCAGGACCCCTCAGCTGAGCCCCTTCTCTATCCCAACCAAAACAATGCAACAGCCCCACTGCGGATATCCCTACCCTAGGCAGGACTCAACCCTCAGCAGGCTCTGGTAAAAGAAAGAAAAGGGGAAAGAAAGGAAAGAGGAGACCCCCCCTCCCCCCAAACCTAGCTCAGTGCGCAGAACCCTACAGGAACCAGCTCAGGAGCGCCTTTGCCTTGGGACCTGTGTACAAACCCCGCTGCCGCCGCTGCTCCCGTGTCTCCCTCCTTTCAGCCTCCTACGCTCCCTTCTATGTCACTGCCTCTCTCTGGGAAAATGGCGTCCGCTCTCCCCTCCCTCCCCCTGCACGGGGCTCACCCGCCCCGCCTGGCAGGGGCAGGGTTACCAAGGCGAAGCCAAACAGCCGCCATTTTGCTTACGGGCGGAGGGCGCCGCCGGCCCCCGCCGAGCCCGCCGTGTCCATTTTGCGGCAGCGCTCCGCGCGTTACGCCGAGCGGCGGGGGGTCTGGGCGCGGCCGGGCCGCCGGGCTGCGGCAGGGGCTGGGCAGGGGGTGCTGCGAGGCGGTGCGGGGGGAAGTAGGGCAGCGGAGGAGGGGCGGCCGCAGCCGGGGCTGCTGCCGGGGGCGCTCCGCAGCCCCGGAGGCGCAGACGGCGGGGGAGGGGCAGGGGCTCCGGCCCAGGCTGTTGTGGGACCGACGGCGGGCGGGCGGGAGGATGTGTGACTCAGAGCTGCATCCTCTCGGGCAGAAACGCCAAAGCTCCCTCCTCAGCNCCCCCCCCCGCCCCCCCCCCCCCCCCCACCTCCGGCTTCCTGCTCGCGGCCGTCGTTGCTCTCAGCATACCTATTCTTTACGAATCTCAACCTGAGGGGTAAATTTTCGCCTCAAAGCACGCGAAAAGCCGGGCAGACGCGCCGGGTCTCGCACACGCAGAGGAACTTACTTGAGGGGCGGGGAAGAGGGGGGCGAGAAAGGGGAGGGAGCGGGAGCCTTGACTGAGACCCGCCGAGGGCGACGTGGAGGCTTTGTCTGAATCTCTCCCGTCAGTAAAGGCACTCGAGGCCCAGCGTCTTCCCCCGCAGCGTTTAAGGCTCATATACAAGGCAAGTGGGAGAGCGCTTCTTTTCTTAAAGCGAGTGGGACAGCGCTAGCTGGAAGCGTTTCTTTTCTGCAGGGAAGGAGCCCCGTCTCCCCTTTAGGGACCGGCCCTTGGGGAGCAGGTACGGTCTGCTGCCATCGGGCGCGGCGAGAGGCTCCCTCCGCGTCCCCGGGACGGACGCGGCCCCTCGCCGCTCGTACCCAGCTCCTCTTCCGCTCGCCATATCCCCTCCCAGCTCCCGCTCTGCCCGCACGCCGCCCTGCGTCCCCTGCCCGGCTTCAGCCCCTCCAGCGATACGGCTGATTGAGGGAGGGGAGGCGGCGGCTGGGGTTTCATTCGACGCCCACCAGGGGCTGAGCGAGCCGCTTTCAGTGCGCAAACTCGGGGCACCAGATAAAAGCTGGGCTGGCAGCTCTTACCCTGCCTCGATGGAGCCGCCACAAGCGGGTGCCTGGAGAAGCAGTTAGCCGCAGCGCCATAGACTAGCGTCCCCCCACACCTTGGGCAGAGAGAGTTTGGGGCTCTAAACAGCTGCTGCTGCGGCAAGAGGCAGCCGAGGTGAAGGGATCTGCTAGCTGGTCGGACGCAGAGGAGGCGGCTGTAATGGGGCATTGAGTCTGAGGGAGGAGGAGGAGGGGGGGGCGATTAAACGTCTTGTGATCATGGCGAAGTCTATGGGTATTTTTTCCTGTCTAACTCTTCTGTGCGTGTGTCTCTTGTTTCTCTCTTTCTCTCTCTCCTTAGGGCGCTCGGCTGGGGCTGCTCGCTCGGGTTCTGCCTGTTGTTGCGCGAAATGGCGGCTGGCGTCTTGGTGGGTTTGGTTGTCGGTTTTTTGTGTAGGGTATTTTTTTTTTTTTCCCTTCCCCTCCTATTCCCCTCCCCCACTCGTGCCTTGGCTGCGGCTCCGCAGCGAACCGCGGCGGAGACCGAGTCAGGAGGGGGGCGGGCGCTGCGCGGCAGCCAATAGGCGAGCCGGCCGGGCTCGCCCGGCGCGCCCTGATTGGCTGGCGCTGACATCATCCTGCAGCAGGGGCAGCCGCAGCTGGGCAGGGTTGGGGAGCTGCCGGGGGAGGCTGGCGCAAAGGGAGAAAACGGGCGCCATGATCCCAGCGCCAGGGAGGACTTCGCGGGCGGGGGAATCCCCGAAGAGTCGGTGGAAGGGCGAGCGCGACTCGGCTTCTCCTTCCCGAGCAGTGCGGGGGGCTGTCGGGAGAGGAGCGGGGGACGAGCGAGCGAGGAGCGACCCGTGCCTGCTTTTGTAACTGCGTCAGTACAAGATGGCGCAGGGTCTCCCTGGAGAGGGAAGGGAGTTGCACGTCCGCCGGAGGTCATGTGACCGCGTTGCATTCTTGTGGGGTTTGGCTGCAGACCAAGCTGGCTGAGGCGGCGGCGGCCGCCCGGGAGAGTCCGTGCTTCCCTCCCCCGCCCCGCGCGATGCCGTCGGTGCCGCGTGGGTTCCCGCTTCCCTTCCCCCATTAACCTTCACGCGAGAGGGTGTAGCTGCCGCCGAGGAAGGTTCTGGCTTCTCTCCGTATTCCCCACCCATCTCCCGGGTGTAGCTGCTCTCGGGGGGAAGCTTTTCCAATCCCCCCCCTCTTCTGCGTGAGGCTTCACCCACCGCCAGGGAAAGTTCCCCCTGGGCGCCCGCTCGCTCCGCCCGAGCGGTGCGTGGCTCCAGCGGCCGGCTCCGCTCACCTAAACGCCACCCGAGCTCGCCCGGCTCCCCCTCCTCCTGTCGGAGAGCGGTTCTCTCTGTAAGTTAGGCTCCCCGGAAGAACTTACTGAAAGAGTCAGCCCGAGCGACGTTTAAATGACCTCATTAAAAGAGCTGGGAACACGCACAGCCTGTGCGGAGTCGCTCTTCCGACGAGGAGGTCGTCGGCTTTCCAGTGCGGCTTTGCTGGGGGTTACGGGGGGCCTCAGGGAGAACGTGCGAGCTGTTAATGGCTTTATTCTATTTGAGCAGAACTTCGTTATGGAAAAACGGGTCGATAGAAGTTTATTTGTGTGTTGTCGGAGCCTGTTGGAAGCGTTGAGCAGCTTTCGCGTGGGGTGATGTGGCGTGTATTACAAAGCTAGGCCGTGGATGGCCTACATCTTTAACACGGCGGTTTAAGTATATACTTAGTGAAAATGAAAACTTATGCAAATATCGTGAAGATGCCCCATGTCTTACTTTCTGAGATTCATAGGAAAATGAACTTGTCACGCAGGTCTGGGTAGGCTTGGAAGCTTGGCAAATTTATTTTTCTGTGGGTTTTTTTTAATATATTTCAGTATTGTGATGGGGGGGAAGTGAAAAATGTACGCTTTCAAATCCTAACCCTTTTTTTCTTGAAAGAATGCGACTCAGTGTTACTCTTTGGGTGGGGTTCTTGTCTTTTCAGAGCAATTCAGTGCAGGTTCCCATGTCTTGTTCTTGCGTGGCAGGGGGTAAATTTAGTCTCTGCATCGAACCCGATGAACAAATTGACAGTTAAAATTGCTGATGCTTTAAGGGTGGTGGTTTGTTTCATTTAGAAACGTTTCATAGCGCTTTTTCTGTTCTTAATCTGTCGCCAGATAGATACAAATTTTTTTTTCTGCTTTCGTCCTCCCCTGTAGGTAACGCTGGTGGGGGATGAAGCTTGAATATTTAGCTAATGCATTGTGTGAGAACTACTGGAATGAAAGTTACTGGGTATATGACTAATATAGAAGACTCCTGGCTAATAGATGCTACTTAATACATGTTACATAAGTAATATGATGAGGTGGAGTCTAGTTGCATAAGAACCGACTGGGGACTTGGGAGCTCCTGTAAGTAGTCCATATGAGTTGCAGATACAGCCTGCACGGCATCTGTGTGTTGCGGGGGGAGGGGTGGAAGAACAGGATTGGAAGCATATAATAGTGCTACATTTTTCCTTTGTAGGTTATATAAAGGATACCAGGAAAGCAATGGAGGAGACAGTAATTAAGGATGACATAGTGTGAAGCTCTTGAAAGTTTAGAGTCTCGATTGAGCCTAACTTTTAGGATATAAGCTCTGCTTCCTAAAAGAACAGGCCTCCTCCTCCCCTTCCCTTCCCCCCCTCCGCCTTTTTTGAATGTCAGGTGGTGTCTGTCAGCTGAGCATTGCACCAACCAATTTGTTCTGTGGAGGCGATTATAAAGAGCAGGATTCTCAAGTCCTAGAGGTTGTGAGGCTTTTTTTTTAAAAAAAAAAAAAAAAAAAAAACAACCAAAAAACCCCAACTTACTGGAAATAGTGTTATGAGGAGGCAGCTGGTTTGTTGACCAAACAGTTTAAGTGCTTGGATTACTGATTCTTCTTGTGTAGGCATAGTATGACACAAGGTAAATACTCCCTTTGTAATGGAAGCTTCCAGAGAGGCTTGCAGTGTACAATGATTCTTTTGATACGGAAGAGATTTATGACATTGTGACTGTTTTGTTGCAGATGTGTTAAATAAAGAACATTAATTTGAACTGAAGATGAGGAAAAAATGCATTTCTATTTTGTTAGTACTTACATGTAGGCATGTATTCCGTAATTACGAAATGGGGAGTAGTTGCATACCTCGCTGTAGGGGAGCAGTTTGAATGCTTATGTTACAGAGTAGTTTATATAGAATACTTGGAAATTGAAAGCTTAACTATGGCAGCTAGAGGTTTAATTTTTAAACCATCCTTTTACGTAGCTCACATCTTGCTTTGAAAACCGAGAAGTGAACTACTTTGAAAGTTCTCTGTGTAAACTGGTAGCGTATTGCAGCAGCACTTGAATTGAGGTGCCTCTGCGCTTTTTATGAAGCTATAGAAATGAAGGCAGGTTTTAATGAGCTTATAATGTTGTTTTGTTTGTTTGTTTCAAGGTTATTCTTGTAGCTGTTCTCAGGGAAGCAGTATTAGTTATCTTCAAAGAAGCAGTAACTCTGGCAGCGTTGCAGTGCAGTCTCAAAACAATGTCTGCTGTATTCTGAATTACTTCTGCAGCAGGAGATGAGTAAAAAAAACGAATGCGCTTACTACTCTGAGAGACGGAAACTTCAGGGGAGGAGGGGATTTGCCCAGAGGCCAGTCTGATGCAAGCTGTGTCTCATCTGGAAAGTGAGGGAAAGGAAGGAAGCTGTTGGAGAATGAGAATGGGTAAAACAGGCACGTAGCATGCGTTCATAGTAGCCTATCGGAGAAGAGAAGCCATTTTTACTGAGCTACAGTTCTTTCCTTTTAATAAGAATATTTTAATTGGCTGGTTGTTCTCCAGCAGTTAGACTTGTGGTTCTGACTTGCTGCGATAGCCAGTCTGTGCTTGTATATGTGGTCTGTGCTTTTGCTAAGACCTGTTATTTAAACACTGTTGTTTACCTTTAGCCTTACAAAGGGACTGACAAGAGTTCAAGGATACATAGGGGAGAAAGGAGAGAGATACTAACTGTGTAATAGATCTGAGTGGGCATTAATGCCATAGTTGAAACAGTTGAAGTGGTGCTCATGCTGAAAGATGATCCTGCACCTTTCCCCAGCTGTTCATTCTTGCTTCTGCGCCACTGCTTTTTTGATGGTGCAAGTGATCATGTGGGAAGCAGAAGAATGGATCTAGTATAAACCTAATTGTAATGGGTGGTTTTCTAATGTGCATGTTCATTGTGTGGCTTCACAAACTCTCCTGCTTCAACAGGAGTAGGAAGAAGCAGCTGCAGGGAGAATGGGTATGTGCAGGTTTTAATTGTTAGTGAAATTAGATGTTTTTTCTTAGAAAATATGTGGTTCTTGGCGAATTCTGAGGGGCAACTGTTAAAGGCAGTTGGGTAGTGCGGCTAGAATCACTGCTTAAGGAGTCAAGCATAATCAAAAAAAGCCAAACCCAAAACATTCAAAACTTCTTAAGAGCGTATAAGGTACCGCTAGATTGATTTGCAGTTGTAGGTGGCAAGACCACTTTGGATTCACTGAAGTGATAGCCTACAAAAATAAGTGAAATGCTGTTTCTTCTGAACTGTAGCCTAAGCGTTCACAGGATTTTGGATGTAAGGAGCTTGTTTTGTTGGATCAGGGTAAAACTTGGAATAGGCTTGTTTTCTCCAGAAGTGGCTGATAATTTAATAGCTGGGGTATTCAGTGAAGAATCACTCTTACTGGGTGAGTTCTGAGCTAATCTTAAATAAAATTTAAAAAAAAAAAAAGTGATACTGGTGGGTCACAGTAGTCGCTACTCAAATGAACATATATTATTTGCATGTAGTAGAGCAGGTCTAGTGACTGCCAGCTGATCAGTTTATCCAGCTGGATGGGGAAGGTCTCTGTTCCAGGCTTGAACAGCAGCAGGGCAGGAACTTCTTTCACACACCACTTCAGGCTTTGTGCTATGGTGAGCTTTTCTGAAAAAGTTGAGACTGGTAAGGTTTTTCTTTAGAAGGAAAACAAGGTAGTGGCTGGTTCTACAATTCTTAACAGTTGAATTCCTCACTTAAAGGAGCAAGTTTAAAACTGTTGTGTGGCCTACTAATCCCAGGATTAGTAGGAATTTGCACCAAGTCCAGCTCACTGGTATGACCTTTGGGTCGTTACGTGTGTCAGTGGTTTTTCTCCTTCTAGTGTGACCTTGTTATTTGAAGTAGAGCCTTTCTGATGAACTTCTGGTTGCTTTGGGGAGCAGTATTCAGCTCTGTCCTCAGTCAATGTTATGGTGCAGGCAGTATAAGCACTTGAGAATCTTTAGGAAGAAAATGGGGGAAAATACTGCTGCTTTCTGAGGGTTGGGCTGTGCTAATGAGGAAGTTACTGAACTGTGGGCTTCAGTACCCCCAAACTGCATCTGAAGATGGTCCTATCACAGAGAAAGCAAGTGTTTGTGTTGCTTGGAAACCAAACAAAACTTAACTGCTGTATTTGTTTGGTTATAAAGTGTTGGACGAAGCAGGTTCCTTAATCTCTGCTGGAACTTCTTACTGTGACTTGTCTGGAGGGAGCTTTTTAATAGGGCTATAGAACAACCACAGGCTCAGCAAATAAATTTCCTGCGCTCCTGGGGTGAAGTATGGAAGCAGTGCCTGCTAGCATATGATGCACAGTCATGCAGTTGTTCGTATTCAAAAGTTGAAATGCAGCTTGAGTGCAGCAGTATTTCATGTCCCTTGAAAGGTTTAACTTTTGAGAACTGCTGTAGTCCTACTCAGTGTGGCCTATTAGGACTCAAGCAGTTTCAGAAGTACGCAAGTCTGACGGCGGAATGGCATACTCGGGATGGGTAGCTTTCTGACATTGAGTACCACTGGCTATAATAATGGATTTGTTTCCTGCAAGCTTCAATAGATTGGCAACTAATGGAGTATTGTCTTGGAGTTCAATTCTTAGTATCTGATCTACAGGAATTAGTATGTGTCTTTCTGTCCAGTTGGCTGTCACGTGTACAGATCTTTCATAGCCACTTGATCCAGTGTTAGTACAACTGCTAGAGAGCAATGAAGTAGAAGTCCAAAACTACCTTCTGTGGCAGTTCTGGGGTGTGTCAAGGCTAGTGGGGAGCGCACAAAAGCGAAAGAGGTACATGGAAAACATGCGTTAGCATCTAATTCTTATGCTAAACTCCTTTTTTTTTTTTTTTTTTTCTTTCTCGTCTCCCCTGTTCCTGCCTTGCCTTATCAGGTTAGGTGACTTGTGAGTCCTCAAATGTAAGTGAAGTGGGGAAAAAAACCCCAAAATCCTGGAGGTGCAAAGTTGTGCTGCTTTATTAGTGCAGGCAAAGCAATCACTTGGAGAGACTGTAAGCGAGACTGTAGCTGGTCATGAGATTGAAAAAGTAATTAAGTCTCAAACCTAAGAGCACTTTAACCAGCTTTATTCCCCAGAAAGTACTAAACTGTGCAGTGGTTGTGCTGCATCATTTTGGGCCATAATATTTGTGGCCCAGTGTTGTCAGTCTGATGATAAATTGCTTGATGTAGTCTTAGTCTTATCTGCTGAGACAGAGCAAGTTGTCTCAAGTTGCATCCAGAAGAACTATGAGCCTTCTAGTTAAAAAACTGTGTAAGAGCATGTTACTTAAAATGTCATTGTCCCAGCTATCCTGATTTAGAAAATTACTCTTCACAAAACGAAACTATGGCTTTTATCAGGGTGGTGCTATGCTTTGAATTCATCTCCAAAGTTGTGCTCCACTACCCCGGCACTCATATGCTGGAGCAAGCTCATAAGCTTATAAAGGCATGCTGGGCAGTTGTCAGATCCTATTTTTAAACCGTTTCTGAGAAACACTTCTGTCTGCTATCTCTGCACAAGCATAGGAAAGACTATACTTCATGTAGGAGCCACAGTGTCTGGGCTCAGTTAACAGCAATTTTGAACTTCAGTGTCTCTTCTTCAGAGAGAGTAAAGTTGAAACTGCACTGACTTCTGTTGGGGAGGGGAAATGATGATAACTGGGAAATGGTGGCAGTGGGCTATTGAGTCCTTGGCTATAACAATCTACAATAAAAGATAGAGGTGTACAGTGCTTGACTGACTAACCAAACTTTAATAGGAATCCTGATGGCTAGTGTCAAAGCACTTGCTTTGCTGTATTTAATGGAGTACAAGACGAGTTGAGAGCTGGAACACTTTAAATGGTACCCCTCCTTGTGAATCTTGAGCACGACAGCTTTGCTTAATAATCTGCTAGTGATTTGCAGTAATACATTTACCACAGTTGTGTGATACTATTGAATGCCACCTTTAATTTTCCACTAACATTGGAAAATTGCATAAAAATGCAACGAGGTTCTTTATGCAAGTAAGGCTAGTATTTCAAGGTTTTTCCTCCCCGTGTCCAAGATCACCTACTTCAGACTAGGCCTGAAATACAGACACAGAATATGGGTGTTAATGTACTCTTGGTATACTAGGGAGGGAATTCCAAAACTGAAGGACCACTTCAGAGAATATATATAATGTAGTTTGGGGCAAAAATAAAGAATACTGATGAAGAATTTAGACTTGGTTTTGTTTGTCTTTTAAAACTGGCAGGCAGGGATATTTCAAACTGGGCTAACTACTATGAACAGGAAGAAAAAAATATCGTGCTGCTGTAAGATGAATTATGCAGTGCAAAATCAACATACTGAGTCCTACATGTCTTGGAGCTCTTTCAAGAGACTCCTCAGGCACTGTGGTGGCTAGTGTAGACCTAATTGATGGGAGGGAATCATTGTTTCAAAGCATTATTAGGACTCCCCTGAAGGCTGTAGCGAAGCCTGCACTACTTCTAAGAGCTGGCAGTGCAGGGACTGCTGGTTTTTGGGTTTTTTCTAGAACAGGCAAGCTGTTCCTCCACGCTTCACTGAAGATTGTGTGCTACAAGTATTATTGGCCTTGGAAGTGCAGCTGTTAGCTAAATTGGTTTGTCTTGTCCTCTGTTCCAGTGGTATGACTACTTAATAATCGTGTTCCCATTTAAGTAAATCGGAGTAGTTAACAGAGACCAAGGAGAAGAGCAGCTATCTAAATTTTGCCTTGTAGGCAAAGTGTTAGTGCTTCTGTGAAGGAGGAAACTTATCGTTGGACCTGTAGTAACCTCATCCTACTAAAGTCAGCAAAGCAAGTTAATCTGTTTGAGGGGTATGATACCTTCCGCTTCTCCTGTTCAAGTCTGTTTACTTAAACATGCCCTTTAATTTCAGTAATGCAGTTATAACTGCAACATGTGTTCCAAAACCATTTCTTCATTTAAAAACCAAAAAAAAAAACCTATGAAAAAAACCCTCACAGCTGCACACTTTTGTAACCTGGCAAGAATGTTCATATACTTGGGTCCTCTCCTGTTCAATTTAATGGCTCTGCCTTGTCTAGTCTTGATCAGAACTATTGGCTTATGTCTCAGATTTCTCATATGACTAATCTTCACTTCATCGTCACTTCAATGTGTTTTGTAAATGCCACATCACAAGTAAGCAGAGATTGAACTGTCTACAAATGGGCCTTCTGTACAGAAGTGGTTTGCTTACTTGCATGCCTGTAGATGCTGCATAAAGCTTGGAATTTTTTTCCGGTAGATGGCCTGTGTATTTAACAGGAAGTGTCTTGCCCTGGATGCCTCTTCTTTTTGCTTGAATGGTGTTGAGCAACAATTATGTACTGATTGCACTTATTACAAGTAAACTATATCCTGTTTAGAATAGGATGTACATCTTAACAAGTGTAAAACATCTGTTGCATCCTCCTAGAAATAGCATGTTGCAGTCTTGGATATTTCAGTTTTACAGCTGTTCAAAAGCCATTCGTATTTAAAATCCAAAGCCTTTAAGGGATATCTGAAATAACAGTTTAAAATAAGTAGTGGGGTTTTATTACATGATGCAAGAATGAACGTTGTTTTGGAGTTGGTACTCCTTACCCCCTTCATCAGTCCTTTCTGTGACACTCCCCACCATAGTAGCAGACGATCAAAGGGTAAAAAAGAACTGAATCGGCTGTCCAACAAGGTAAGTCCCTTGCTTTTTCTGTGTGTGCCTTTCTGAGATTCTTGCTTGAATCTGAATTTTGGATATGCCCAGTTGTCACTTTAGTGAAGGGGAGATTTCTTTACTGCTTAGAAACACTTTTGCTGTAGCTAATAAGTTGAAATCTTGCTCTACTTGTTGTATGATAAATAAAGATGAGCTGCTTCATTAAACTCATTTGCTTTTCCCTTATACAAGTCTAACGTGAGCATCGGTTATTTTTTAGTATGTTTTTTGAGTCTCATTAAGCAAGAGCACGTCTGACTTGATACTGTTTTTAAACTCTCTTGATATTGAGTATATAGTTCTCAACTGGAAATGGTCAAAGGGGATTCCTGGCCTTCTTGACTGTTGCAGGAAAAAATAAGAATGAAATACATTCTTCTCTAAGTGAGCTTCACAGAGATCCATTTACATGTCAGATAATGCCATCAAAACACAAAATACCAATATATATGTGAATGACCATGCTCACAGTTACAGGTGACCAAAGGGAGGGTGATGGGGGCCTCTAGGGGTAACTGCAGCTCTTTAGAGGGAGGAATGGAAGAAGCAAAGGGCATATTCCAGATCTCAACTGGAGAATAGTTACTGGAAAAGTGTTCTCATCGGCATTTGTAGGTTTTTTTAAGCTGTTATTCACTTTAAAAAAAAAAAAAACAACCCAAACAAACCACAAACCAAACCAGTCCAAATTGAGGACAGTATCATTAGGGGTCCTGCCCCTAACTGCAGCGAAAGGGTGGACTGTAGGAAGGAAACCTGACTGAAATCCAGCTGTCTCGGTGGAAAACAAGCAGGCCTAACCTGTAGTTCTTGAACAGCGTACAACTTTTCAGTAGCTCAAGGCTATATCTAGAGTAGATCGTATAAATAATGAAAATGGAGGCATTGTATGCAACTGCAGAAATATGAAAGACCAGTTCAGAGAGGAATGTTCTGCATGTGAATAACATCCCTATTTCAAGCAGTTGTGCTGCATCCTACGTTGGATGATTGCTAGCTGTTGTGTAACAGGAAAGCATGGGGTTTTTTCCATTCATCTTGGGGAGCTTGTGGAGGGAAACACAGATTGGACTTCTGTTTAACTATAACTTCCTTCCTGTTGGGAACTCATGTCTGAACTATTTCGGATTTCTGGCACTTAATCTGCCATGTGGAATACTTTGGTTTCCTGCCCATATGTGAAATTTGAGTAAGCTTTGGAGTCGCAGGGTGGCGAGGGTGACTGGGAGCCATCTTTCTGTGGGATTAGAAAGTTGTTCCGTGATTGTCTCCTTCCCCAGCTTTCTGGGTGGGTACAACTGGGTGTACTATGGTATCTCATGATCAACTGGTAGTAGGTATATGCAAACAATACAGCATGTAAGACCTATTTAAGTGCTTTTTAATTCTCAAAGTTAAGGACTTCTACTTTCAAACCATAAGATAGTTTTGCTGTATCTGAATAACACCCTGTGTTATTTCTAAACATCAAAATAAAATGACTGTGCTGGAGACTAGCTCAAAGAATGGCAATTTTATGCTTAAATTTGCACCTGCCTACCAGACTTCTCCAAAATCAGCTTGTAAGTTTTCTATGCAACAAATGGATAGTGTGAAGTACACAAAGAAGCCATGGAAACCAGCTGAAAAATGAGGAAGATTGCTCAAGAGTGAGCAGCACAGAAAATTAAGGTGCTTATCTTTAATTAGGTCTGCCTTTTACTTTCAATCCCGCTTTGGAACTAGATGTTCATGCCTAATCTCCGTTGTAGCTTTCTGAAAGAGAAGAAGCTCTAACCACCAAATCAGTAGCTGTGTTAAATGCAGGAGAACTGGAATGATGAAGCCTGTAAGCATGCCTCCAAAGTCCTGCAAGTTATCTGTATGACTTATTTGTCTGCATGGCATAATCAATCTCTTGGTTTTTTTACAACTCTCAATTACAAGAATTTAACTTGCATGCTTATAGATGGAAGTAGAAAGAGCATGATTTATTGCAATCTGATTTTTTTTTTATACTGTCATGGAAAAGTCTGTCTAGTGGCAGTTGGCTGTATGTCATTTTTTTCTAACTTCTGTGTCATGTATGTGACTTTTTTTCCTAGCTATTTATTCATGCTGGTTGTATTAACTCCAGGTTTTCTCCAGAACATTGTACTCGCTTAAATACAAAGGTGTTTGTTTCATTTGTTTACTAATGTGAAAGAGAAACTCTGTGAAATGTGCTGATTTTTCACAATAGTGCAGGAGGTGCTCAAAAGGGGTAAACTAGGGCTTCAGTTAACAGGCCAGAATAGTCTTGCAGCTTGTAACTTTTGCTTATCTGCCTTCTAAGATACCGGCAGAAAAAAAAGCTACTGTTCAAAAGCATAGCTGGCAACAGGCTACCCTCAGAAAAGTGAACTTCCCTGCCACAATCGCCTGATCTGATTAGATAATGATAAAGATATTGGGCAAAACCCAAGAGTTCTGTGACTGTTAGCCGAGATCGTAAGTATTTCAGGCTTTGAGTACTTGTGTGGCTTAAATGTTGCAGTAATATGGTCTTGGTTATTTTTAGGTTTGGGGAGCAGGAAGAGTGCTTGTTTCCTGCCTTCCCCTCCCCCAAAAACCTTGGGTACATTAAACAAGGGAAAGAAAAGTAGCAACCCGGAGCTGGTTTATGAGCTCCGACTGAACCGTGTCAGTACATTTCCTGACCTCCTTTGTGGAAGGGGTAGTACAGCCACTGCGGGTACGTTGCAGCACTTTGGCAGTATTCTTTCTTTTCAAACAACAGAAATGTATCAAGCTGCTTGACTGAAATAAGAATGCAGTTTGTTACTTGTGTGTCAATAGTCCCTGAAACATGACTATTAATGTTCATAACTAGAATTACTCCGTCTCCAGTTGATGTCATGGGAACTTTGATGTTATGCACAGGCATGACTAACATGAGAATACAGTGAAACTGAATACTCTAGTGCTTTTAATCATTGTAACATGAATATATTTAGGTAATAACCATTAATGTCTTCACATCAGCTGCTACTTCTCTTCTTATCCATAGGTACGAATTACTCCTACTTGTAGGTTTTGGTACATATCCATGCTGTAAAGTAAAGGAATGTGATAACTTGGTAACGGTACTGGTCTAGTTTGAGCTATGCCAAACTGCTTTCATGTAACAAAATAAAACAAACTAAAAAAAAAAAAAGTCCAAGCCTAAGTTGCTATCTTGATCCATAGGGGCATAAAGAAATCCATAGCCATCCTTTGGATCTTTTTCTAAGGGAGAAATGGAAAAAAAAATAAAAAATGCACATGGTCCTGGTTACCGGTACTGTAAAAATTGTATGAACATTGTTCTTTTCTTGTTGCATGAGTTTGTCAGCAGTACACAGGTGTTAAATTTGTGAGGAAAAAGTGTCTGGGGCTATTGTGCGCATCTCATTATAGTTGCAATCAGTGTGCACGTACCCTTAGTATAAATAATCTCTCTTCATGACAAATCAGTCTGCAGCAATCCACCTTAAAGTATGAAGCCTATTGGCAGTGCAGAGCGTGTGCAGAACAGGCCTGGAATCACTCAGGCAAGAAGCAGATAAATACTGACTTCGCCACGCAGAAGTGTCCCTGTGAGTGGAGCAAAGATAGAAACAGCAGGCTTGTCCTGGCATGCTCCTCCAGCAGCTACGCAGAAATGTCACTACTGTGTAGAACTGTGCTGTCCTTCCAGTTTTCTGTGTGTTTTCCACTTACTTTGTGGTGATAGTACTCCATTTGGGGATATTGATTTGCAGTTTGGTCTGGGCCTTTGTTTCGTTTAAAGTTAGTATTTTAGAAAACTGAACAGATCTCAGCTGCTTACTGTGATTCTTCCTGCTGAAGCAAAAATTTCATGCTGGTATTAGCGGCTTTGGAACTAAGTATGAAGGGATACTAATTGAGAATACAGTTTTCAAAATCTTAAACTCTGGGGAAAAAACTGAGTGTCTGCTTACAGAAAGACTTGCAACGTCTTGAATCCCTGCTTCACAGTAGTGAAGGCACAGGCACAGACAGTAAACCTTAATCCCCTGATGTCTGAATTGTGCTAATTTAGTTAAAAAGACAAAGTAGTGTGGCCACTGGACTAGTGAGGAAGTTGAGCAATTCCATTTGCCCTCAAAGATATTTTTAATTTGCAGGTGAAAATCAAAAAATTTGCTGCTAGTTAAACTTTTTAATCAGTAATTCTACAGACTTGTTTGTGTAGTTTGCTTTGCAGCTCCAACCAAGGAATTCTCATTTTCTTACCATAATTTAATATGAAAATAGTAATAAGTTAACAACTGTGCAAGCAGTTAGATAGTTGGACACTGGTAGAGCTGTCCCTATCCAAAGATAGAAAGGAACTATTTGTTATTAAACAATATATAAACATAAGCTAAAGCAGTGAATCACATGAAAGACAGGGGTTTAAGTCAATCTGTGTTCTCTTCAAACAGTAGGCTCTGCTACCTGTACCCCAATCCTTTGTGGGCATTGAAAGGTCTGAATGTAAGCAGGGCTGGTAGCACCACCTGTTGTTCTCGGTATGTTGTTAGTTTCCTTAAGTCCCATGGCTGAAGTTGTAGGTAGTGGAATTGAGGGTGTGGGAGGAACCATGCTCCAGGTCTTGGTTTTATGCTTTAGAGTAAAGCCTCTTGCTGCTTGGAGGAGAACTCACCAAAATCGTGTCTAAGCTGTGATCCTTTCATGGGAAAAGAGTGTATCTAAGTAGTGGGTGCGTGCGGGTTTAGAGCGGGTGTGGTTTAAGGAGCTTATGTTTCAAAACGAGCCTTTCACAATTCCCCGTGCTGGTAAGATTATACATACCTTAGACATGTGGAAGAGATGTGACTTAGCCATGTATAATGCAGCGTGTTCACACGTATCTTTTGGGGCTGAGAGTAACATTAGCTAGACCTGGAAAATTTGGGTAAATTTTTCATACAATGATCACTTTTGAGTGTTGTAAGCTGAGTGTATAAGTGTGTATTCCTGTTAATTGCTTTTAATTACAGTAACATCTGACCAGAAAGGAAGAAGAAACCACTTGGTTAAAGCATTTTGCTTTGTTGAAAGATGAATAAGAACAGGAAGCAAGTGGTGGATTGATGTATATACACATAACAAGGCTAAAGGGAGTGCATTAAGACGAAATTAAGAACTTCCAAGAATGAAGGCAGCACTGAGAGCTAGAGAAAGGGGGTGGAGTTGGTGGGATGAGAGGATATCAGAGAAGTGTGGTGAGCAAATGGAAGAGTAAGAGAAGGTGCTGTGATGAAGAGAGGCACCTTTAGCAACAGTAAAAGAAAAGGAAGCCTTATGTGAGGACTTCTGGAACTGCTGGAAAGGGAGCTGGAGCATCTTTCTTTTGAAGAAAGGCTGAGGGAGTTGGGTCTTTTTAGTCTGAAGAAGAGAAGACTGAGGGGATATCTCATAAATGTTTACAAATACTTAAAGGGAGGGGGCCAGTCTTTTTTCAGTGGTGCCCGGTAACAGGCACAAACTTGAATGTAGGAAGTTCCATCTGAACATGAAGAGGAACTTCTTTCCTTTGAGGGTGGCAGAGCACTGGCACAGGCTGCCCAGAGAGGTGGTGGAATCTCCGACTCTGGAGACATTCCAAACCCGCCTGGATGCCATCCTGTGCAACCTGCTGTAGGTGGCCCTGCTCTGGCAGGGGGGTTGGACTAGATGATCTCCAGAGGTCCCTTCCAGCCCTTAACTTTCTGTGATTCTGTAACTTGGTAGTTGTTAGCTAATGATACCTTCCATCAAGAAGTCAGTGCGAAAGTCTGCTGGATCTGGAAGTGTGGGATTGACAAAAGCAGCACTGAGGCAGCTGGTGGGGTTGTTAGCTTGGCCTAGGGCCTGCACGAGTCATGGAGGCGTTGTAGCTAGTTGGAAGAAAGAATAACTAGTTGGGTAGTAATCCAACAAAGTAAAAAGTGATAGCAGTAGGACCATGTTGATGGTGACTGACTGAGTTTGCAGTTGTGTTGGAACATTGTCAGCTTCTTAATGAGCCCTAACTAGGAAGTGGTATGTCAGGGCATGTTGTGGGTGCGAGGGGCAACGGTGGCTTAAGGTGTTAATTCTGGTTGCTGTTCACCACTCCCGTGGGTTATTGTTCTTACAGCAAAGCGTGGAGCTCCATCACCTCAGCTGTGTTATCATTTGTGAGAGTATACTGTGAACAAGGGATTGATCTATTTAATAAGGACATCACTTTTTCCCACCCCGGAATTTAATTTTTGAGCTGGGGCTCAGTGTGGATCTAAAATTCATCAGAATGAAGGGGGAGCTTTTGTATGATGTGACACACAATCCCTCGAGGCCCATATTACTGCAGAAACACCTCTTACTCCCTTTTTCACTTCTATTTAAACTGTGTAAATGGGTTTTCAAAGCACATCAGTGCCTCATGTCATGGGCATAGATGACTAGATGCTAATAGCTGGTGATCAATGAAAAATTTGGCTTGAGGAGTTTTGTTGCGTAGGAAGCCTAAGGCAGAGATAGGGGGCAAAGTCTCATCAAAGGCATATTGTTAAATATTACCATGAGATGCTCTTGGCTGTAGTCTTCTTCATTTGTTACAACTTAACAAAACTATTTCTGCAGGAAATTAAGCAGAGAGCTTTTATTGATAACACGACAAGAAATAAATTGGGCAACAGTGTGTGGCCTGTAATTACAAGCTTTATAAAACAAGGGGGTCCAGTGGCCCAGGCAGTCTGTTCTGACATTTCTCAACTCTCCCCTGTTAGATTTCATAATGTTACAAAACATAATAGAGATGAGTAGAACTGGATTTTCTGCAAGTGTGTTTCTTCTGAGCATCAAACATTTTTCACTTTCATGGATTAAAACAACGCAATTAAAATGGCACACTTAATGACAGAGCAAGTTGTACTTTTGTAGACTTCTCTCACCATCCCCCCTGCCTTTCCATGGTAACTCCAGTACCTCATGAGTTACTAGTAATGCTGGCAAGAGACTAATGTTTACAACTCAGTCTGGTTTTTGAATACAGGCTTCAGTCTTCTCTAGCAAATTAAAACCAGATGGGAACTGCAGGGAGCAGAATGGAATTTAATTCTGTTTTGTGGCTTGTGATGTTAACAAAACTCTTTGGGTATTTTCATTGTTATTTTGCCTAGAAAATGGCTTATACCTTCTTCCTGTCCAGTCATTGTAATGTGCAGTTGTCTTCCAGTGTGCTGGTGTAACTGCTGTAAGCCTTTACTGAGGTAGGTTGCTTTACTTCCGCTGCAGGGATAGGCTGTGCTATAAGCATATTACATTGATTTTCTTAATTTTATTTTTTTTTTTCAACTAAATGGCTCAAAAACCAGTAAATCCAGCCGGAAAAAGGTTTTTTTCTCTGCTCTTCTGGCACAGCTGATGTAGGTGAAATACAATTGTTTTGCAACATGTAATATAAATATTTCTCTTTTCTCCCTTAAACTACCCTAGCTGAAAGTACACAGAGCACTAAAGGAACAACTCGGTGGGGGAACATAGGCTCAGTCACTCAAAACTGAAGTGGTCTTATGATCTGTAATGCAGACAGGATAAGCATTTGTTAATGCTGTGCTTTTTATGCTGGTTGGTGCCATCTCAGAAGAAAAAGACTCAACATGTTGAATCACAGAAAGGTTGCTTCCTGCTGGGGTTTGGGATTTCCTTGCACCTCCCCCCTCCATAGCTGCAGGAGCTGGTTTTGCGTAGTGCGTGTGCTCAGGCAGGAACTTGCTGGAGATGAAGACAGAAGCCAAACAGTTCTACGCAGAATGTAATAGTTTCTGAGTCAAATTGTGTGGTAATTGTCAAAATATCATAGGGTGTGGTAGGAACTGATGTGTCTCATGTTGCTGAGGATTTATCCCTTCATAATTTGCTGAAACGAATATCATCTGCTAAGCTCAATTAACATATGAAAGTGGGGGAAGGATTTTTTGATACTTTCTAGCCATTTGAAACTGGATGATGTGCAAAAATAAATTTCACGATGCTGGAGTGTTGGAGGTTTTTTTTTCCCCCCGGTTGCTCAATCTTAACTTCCATTATTCCTGATTTCCCACAGAAAGAAAGAAAAGCTACTTGCAGAAGAAGAAGCTGTAGCCTCAAAAAGATAAACTTAGAAAACTGAGCACTGGAAGTATGATGAAGTTTCAAATCACTATTCAGTTTCACTAGGAATTAAAAATATGTAACCCTGGAAGTTACAGTAGTAACTTGATAGAGTATCTTGAAACACAAACCTGCTTCATATAGCTGTTTGCTTCCTAGAAGACAAGTATTCCTAACAGTGTTATGGTACTGAATTTTAGTGTCAAATATAAGATTTGGGGTTTTACTATGAACACAAACTTTAAGAGAATTTATATGAACTCTACTTCTATAGTAATTGTTCTTGATAAACCAGGTCTTACAGCTTCAAGAGGGAAATAGGAAAGGGGGAGGGGGCGTAGTCAATTTTTCAGACCGATAACTCCAATAAAGCCAGTAAACTAAATCTTTAAGAGGAAGAACATAACCAGTACTTGTTCCTTTTTCTTGGTGATCACTTCAATTAAATCTTGCACTTCTCTAATGCAGTGACATGCCTTCCAGTTCTTAGAAATATTAACCTGCTGTTTACTGGGAAGCATATTCCTCTGAGACCTAAGCTCAAGGACTAATCTGAAGACTCTAGTGCCTTTATTGTGGCATCTCTACGCAACAGCACAGGCGTTTGTGATAGAAGTACTTATACAGTAGAAGTTTTTCCTTTTTTCAGGCAATCTGTTAGATAAATAGGAATGCTTTTGAAATAAATAATAATAAAAAAACCCTTTACTTAAGCTTTCTGAATGTGGAATAGCGTGAAATAGTGCATTACTCCTGTATGCACTTTCTTCACATGCTGCTTTGGGTCTGCTGTCTTTTTACCCTGTGGTGCCAGAGGAGAGCTCCAGAGGAAGCCATTTCTTTCCTGTGTTTTAAGCTCTGCTATGCTTGGACCAGTCCTTGTACAGCAAACAGTTTCTTGTTGTGGACTGTCTGCTGGCACTGCTTGGAGGGAGGGGGAAGAGTTGATCTTAGTGGAGTGTCTGAAATAAGGGACTTCAAAGGGCTGCTTGAATTTGTTAAATCTAGTGTCTTACAATCAGAGCATCTAGAAAAGCCTACTTCATACGATAATCTGTATTTGTTTCACCTTCTAAGTCCCAGCACATTCCATGAAAATGTTTCCAGTGCCTTTGCGTTTTCCTCTCTGGGCTCTAGTGATCCTAGGACATGAACTAGCACCTAAAGTAGTACCAGAGATGAAACTCCTCACTCTCTTTTAAGTAAGTGAAGCTTCCATCCCTAAATATAGTTCTTCCTGAGGTAAAAAAGGCTATGTATTTTAGTTAGTTAAGATCCATGTACTTTATTTGAGATAATAAGATTTTTTTCAAGCATCTTTTAATGAAAATTTTCCTTAGTGGTGAATGACAGCCATGTAAACTAATGTTAGACTGTGTGTGTGTGACTTATTTGTTAAAGGAAAAGCATGTTTTCAGAGTGTGGTTTATGGACTTCCAGACAGATTACACAAGCTTAAGAAGGCCCACCCCACATCCTGTGTAGAAAACCAGCTCACAGAAATGCCCATTGTTCTTCAGGATTATAAGTCACTGTATTTTCTGCCTGCTGCCTTTTGCAAAGTACTATATGGAAAATACTAATGCAAAGAACCACAGCAGCTTAACAAGTGCTTGGTTCTGCCAGGTACTGAGTGCTCTGCTCTTACTGAAAAGGGGGGCAGGCGGTAGGGGGGATTAAAATCTAAGGCTCCCTGGCTAGACAACAAAGGTATTGTGTTGTTGGTAAAAATAGCCAAGAGTGTTTTTATTAGTTATCTGAATCGATTGATAATTAACGTACTTTTTAACGTACTTTAAGCCTGAAAGTTGTTTCTGGAGCCATACTGCAGCCATGCCAATATTTACTGTCTTGTGGGGGGAGGACGGGGCAGGAGGGAAGTTACAGGGTATGTGGTTTACTTCAAGCATAGTGGATTTTCCTTGACATTGCTTCACCTCTGCTCAGCCATTACTGCAAAAAGAGACAACGGGGTATCCCGATCTAATACCCCACCAAAGAGATAGGGTGTTTCTGAATCTATACCCGTGCTTATTGCTGAGTGGTGTGCTATTCCATCTGCAAGTTAACTGACCTATCCGTAAAGAAGAGAGCTGTCAAGGAAGAAACGGAAAACTTGTTCACTCTTCCTTCCTTTTTTTTTTTAAATCTGTTTCACTTACATTATCATCTTGGAACTTATTTTTTTAAAAAGCTGGGGTACTATTTTTTCACGTTCCATTTTCAAACATGAAAAATGTATTTTAATGTGTATTTTAAAACGCTCATTTTAATAATTTTCTTACTTTAAAAAAGCAACAACTTGTATTTCTTACTAGAGTTCAGTGTCTGTTTAAGACCGAAACATTTGTTACGATAATACAGATGCAGCTAAACACAAGGCTGCCATGAGAGTGTTTGAGGCTGTGTCCTGCATTTCTGCAGTCCTCTGAAATGAATCACCTCCCTTTAGTCTCCTGACTGTGCAGCATTCCCAAAACATGTGGCCTATAAAATGGGATTATAGGGAAGGCATTCAAGTAAACAGAAGTTCCCTCAGGATGAGATTTGCTTTTTCATGTGGAGCTGCTGTGTGCTTTATCCTGGTGCTGCAGCCTCATTCCCTAGCCAGGAACGACTTCTCTTGGTGACCCCAAGACAGAGCACCTAGGCCATCCCCAGGTTTTGGGCATAGTCTCTGCCTGGGTTGGCTGGCACAACAGAGTCTCCTTTGCAGTGTTTTTGGAAGGACATACCCAATTACAGGTTAAAGGAAAATAATCCTCTCTGTGCTTCTTTAGTGCTGCTGTGTAGCAATAAATGACCAGTCCCATGATGTGGCTATAGCTGCCAAAAATTTGCAGTGAATGTACAGCTGTATCTGTCATTAACTGTACAGTATTCCTGATGTGGCCCAGTGCTTTTGTCAATTGTGTTCAAGGGCGAGTAGCTGCTTGAAGCTAAAAATCTTTGTGCTTCCACAAGCACAGAATTATATTGGTGGATAGTAGTGTATTTCTATGATTGCATGGTCCCATCTAGCCTGTTCTCTTGAAAGTATGCAATTTGCGATCATCTCAGTCTGCAGTTTAAGTACTTTCAGGTTGTTCTTTGAGAATAAATTACATTATCAGTCTTGGTGAGGAGTGTTTCCAGACCCGCTCCTGGCATCCAGTCCTGGCCTTGGTAATTCAGGCTGCCACTGCTGCTCCACAGGATTACGCTGCATGGGATATTGGAGCACAAAGCCTTCAGACCTGGGTTCCTTCCACTGTGTCTCTTTTTCATATTTTCAGAAAACTCATCTGGGGTGGCTTTAGCCCTCCTACTTTTGCAGTGGATGCTAGTCACCAGGGCAGTGGTTCAGTCAGTAGTGGTCCCCTTACGCCTGCAGCAAGGCTTCAGGTGCTGGTGGCCTTGTCTTGGCTTCCTAGCTGTGCTGCTGTCTACCACAGCACGGAGGCTTTTGTCCACAGGGAAAGCTACAATTGTAAATATTCTGTTAAAAACAACAGAAATTCATAAATTCATGTGACTGTTCCAGACTGTCCCATGTTGCTCACATTGTTGATGTGCTACTGGGCGTCATTGAGGGATGTGATGGAGATCCCTACAGCATGGAGGACTGCCCAGTGTCTTTGAGACAGCACAGCCTCAGACTTAATGCCGTTGCCTTTCTTCAGAGGTGGCTCTGAACGGAAACTCTTAAATTTCTTACAGTTGGTCTTGGTGCAAAGCTTTGAACAAATGGTAGCACCGAGAATTTTCAGTTATAAAGAAATATAGGCCAGAAACTCTTCTTTTTTGTTTCTGCACCTGGTACAAAGAAGTAGAGAGATTAGCCTTGGGAACAGGGATGCCAACCCAGTTCCTGCCACCCTCAAAGGTGTCACATTCATTCATTCATGTACCCCCCGTTGTAGCTGAAGCAAAGAATTGTTTGCTTATGGATTCTAAATCAGCAGTCATATTCTCTTGTTCATTGATTTATTTTCAAAGCATTTGCAATGGGGAGCACATTTACAAAATTGAGGGAGGTAAATTCAGGGTCTGTATCTCAAACCACAGGGGACTGCGCTTAGAGGTAATGTCATTGTCACAGCTCTATGCAGCTTTTGTTTCTGGAGGGTCCGATTCTGTGCCCTGGTCCATAGAGGGGTATAAATGAGAGAAAGCAGGCCACTGTAATTTGATGGCAGTCTGCTGATAAGACTAGTGGTTATTCTGAGACTGCTTTATCCTATTTGAGGTTGGGATTTGTTTGGAAGTTCTGTGATTTCTGGGCATGTTTTGTACAGAAGCCCATTTAAAAAGTGGAGGTAAATGAATCTGTCATATATGATGAAAATATCACGTTTTGTGTAGTATATTTCAACTGTATGAGAGTTAAACGCATAGGACTATTATATTGAATTTGCCAAAGTTTAAGGAGATAAATTATATTTTTAATACCGCCAGGTTTATAGGATCTGATGCTGAATTATGAGGGGCAGTAACAACACCATTACTGTATATTCCAAACATCAGATAGATTATATAGATACACCAGCAGGGAACTGAAAGTGTCTTGTGAGCAACAGCAACACTTGCTTGTATTTCATTTAAAAATTTCTATGTGGGGTCACTTATGTTGTAGAAAATGGTGGTTTATGAACCAAGCTTTGGAGGGGAATGGTATGTTGCTAAGCCTGCAATATTTTGTATTATGCTGTACAGGTTCTGTATCATAAATCAAAGCAGCAGAGCCATATATCCACAGTCTCAGCTCCAAAAATCCTGTAATTAGTAATGATTTAAACTAACAGCTTTTAGAAATCTTGGAAAGTTGGAGCTGTGCTTATTGAAGGACCTCTCAGACACTACACAGCACTGAAGCACCAGCTCTGGCTGTTGTGAGCTGCCCCATCTGCCTTAGCCGGTCATCAGTCCCGTCACTTCAACATTGAAACTTGCCAACTGAGGCGTGCTAAGTGGAATCAATATAATTGCTCATAGAGAGTTGTAAACTCCAAACAGATGTCCGTACAGGGGTCTTTACCAGTTTATTTGAACCCATTCAGTAACGCATCATTCAGGGATTCATCTGAGTAGGTCGCATACCCCAGTCCACGTGACGTTCCCTTCCTTCCCCAGCAGGCAGGTGAAAACTTAAAGTGGGCTGGATCAGCAGAAAAAAGAGATTGATTGCAGTGTAGCTCTGTGAACAGCTTGTTGTGGGGTCAAATGAGTGCCGGTGCAAGGGAAGCAGGAGGGGGAACCTCCCATTTTGGTAACAGTCAGTGATCAGATTGGCTTTATGGTTTCATGAAATTATACCTGTAACACACATCCATAACTTTCCGGAAAGCTGTGGTCATTGAAAGCATCACTTCCTCACAGCCGAATGCCACCCCCTCCCAGGCGCTGCTGCTCTGTTTGCCAGCTGCTTGACACAAAGGCAGGTAGAGGGGACAAACTTGGCTCACTGGAAGCTTCTGAGGTCTTCATAGAAATTTCTAGGACTGATGGAGAGAAGCCTTATGAATAAAGTGGGGTTCAGGTGACCGTATTTGTATGCCCCATTAGTATGAGATGAAATACGTGACTTGGTGACTATAAAAAAGTCTAGGTTTAGATCTGAGCAGTTGCAATTAGGCAGTTGAGCCATGCTGAAGGAGACTGAAGACCTCAGTGCAATTTTCTGGAAAATAAAGGAATCCACATAGCAAAAAGGCAGATGTATGGCTAACTAAGATAGTTGGTAATGAATTAGTATAACTCAAAAAAAAAAAAAAAAAGGGTGGGGTGGAGGGAGAAGTGGGGAGGTTTACAAATCCCAGCAAGTTTATCTGGCTCATCAGACTGGTGTCAAAGTACTGAATTCAATTTGTGGACTGGGCTAAGACATCCAGAAGGTCACCATCATCTTGGGGGTGAAATATAAATCTTCATTTGTGCTTGTAAAGTTTAAAGGCTCCGAGCAGTGTCTGCCCTGAGCAGATGACCTGTTTTAACTACCTACTGTTACAAGTGCCACTAGAGATTACTAAAACTGGAAGAAGTTAGATGAACCAAACTTTTTTTCTCATTTTCTATTTAGTGCTGTTAGTGTTCTTGGCAGCACTTCATAGATATTCACTTTCAGTGGTTTTTATGCTTGGTTGCACTTCCTGTCTCATACATTAGCATAATGATGTCATTCTCGAACACCGCTGTGGGGGAGCATGGTGGTGTGCTCTGCCCAAACCTCTGCAAGAAAAGCTTTCTCGCTCTCCTACGAAACTTTGCTTCTGCTCTGACGGCTGAAATCCAAACGGAGGGTCCCTTTTTTGAGTCTCCCCTGTATGGAAGTGGGGGGCAGAGCAGGAGGAAGAGGCAGCGGGAGAAGTACTTTCCTCACGCCATCTTCTGTAGGAAGCTACTTACAGGACCGTCTGTCTTCACCTACTGTGGGTGAGCAACTGGAGCCTGCGTAACTCCATCTGTGCCTCCAGAGTCCCGTACGGAGCTGTAGAAAGGAAGGAAAGGGTAGGGAAGCTGCTTATCCCTGAAGCAAACAAAGCAATGAAAAGTGGGAACAGAAGCTTCAAATGCGTCCCTGCTCCTCTGGCTGGGCAGCTCTGGTCACAGGAGGAAAGCACTGAGAAGGTCTCATCTGCCCAGTGCTCTGTTGATGGAGCAGCAGCGTTCGTTCCTCTGATTCTCCTGTGTGTCCCAAGAAGGCAGCAAGGACGGAGCCATTTCTCCTGGGGAATGTTGCTGCAGGAGGAGGAGGAGGGTGGCTGCCAGGAGGGAGCAGGCAGCCCCAGCATTTCTGGGGAGCAGCCTGGGCCTGCTCCTCTTCCTGCCTCGTCAGGTCGCTCGCTGTGCACCGCGCCAGGCTCTGCTGTGCAAGCAACAATTATGCAGAAAGCTTTAAAGTGATAGAAATCAGCATGTTAAAATGAACTTGGAAAAACTTCTGGAAGACTTTGTCCCCTTAAATCTGGCTGAAAGGGGCTCTTCCAGCATGAGTCACCCACAGCTGTAGAGGAGCCCTGGGCAGAGCCTTCCTCCCCTTGGCTGAATGGAGCTGTCAGAGTGCCCGGAGCCAGGGCAGGGAGAAAAATACCCCGATTCATTTCCTAACGAGATATGCATGGGAGAATTCCCCACGGGGCCACTGGTGGGGGTTTGTGGCTTTGTGTTTTTCAGTCACTCGGCTCCACATAAGCAAGGTTTTCCAGCTTCGAGCTCCCACCCGGAGGACTGAAACACCCCAAGCCCGTCCCCAGGAAGCAGACAATAGTATTGATATGCCTGTTGCTGCAGAGGAAGTGGCTTCTGTTATAACCAACAAGCAGTCTGCCAAAGTCCACAGTTTGGGTGGTTGCCAGGCTAAATTTGACATAAAATATTTAACCTTTTGGGCTTTTGTCGTACTGTTTTCGGGAGATGTTTCTCTTGCTTCCTACCATTTAATTCTCACATACGGCAGGGGTTTTTTACCTCCCCCACAAAAATTAGTCCAGGCTTTTATTTAGAAAACACAGAGTTGGTAACAGAGAATCCAGCCTGTTTAGTAGATGCAAATATTCTCAAATGCTCTCAGTAGGTTAGCAAGACTGGGGCTAAAGCATATGCTGCTAAGGTGTTGCTCAGGGCTTTATTGTGCCCTCTCCCGTCTCCCCCAGCTGCAATCAGTTTTTGATCTGAATTTGACATTGGAAATATGACATATTATTGCAGAAAAGACAGAACGTGAAAGTGAGACTTCAGATATTCGAGGTATCAGGCGCCCTCTTGTGCTGTTTCTCCGAGAGCATCGCAAGGCAAGCAGCTTCCCAGGAGCATAAGGTGAGCAGAGCCTCAGCCTGGATTTTGGTTTGCAGGGAGACTGGGGAGTGCTTGGGCACGTACATCGTGATCGAATGCAGTTCTGATGTGTAGGAGTTACTTGTTGATGGGTCCACTAACTTCACCCTAGCCGTATAATGTGGCCATTCAAAATGAAGCTATGAACAGAAGGAAGTGACTTACATCTTCCAAAAGACAAAAATAAGATTTTTTGATTCACTCAAAAGTGGAAATGTTCACTACAGATAAAATTTCTCTGATGTACAGATTTTAAGTTGAATTTTGAACTTCGCTTATTGTTAATAATATGATGCAAGCTTAGATATTTTTTTTTCTGGTTTAGACTGTATTCTGTGTTTATAATCATATACCTCCTTGCACTGCATAATATCAAGAAAAGTGATGCATCTCCCTGGAAGTCAAACTCTATGTTTAGTTTTATTACGTCTAGTTAGTAAATACTTTATCGGATTGTTCACTGCAAATGCTTGAAAATACCTCATTTCTCTAGATATCAGACTATAAGTAAAAGTGAGAACTCTAGAGTAAAAAAGGTAAATTGATTTACAAAGTTAACTAAATAGCTATGACACCTCTGAAAACATGGGCCTTTGGTGGCTTGCTAAAGAAATTTCACTGGTTTTTATATTGGGAACTCAAAATTGTTCAAAGGACACAAATACCATATTATTTTCTAGCCTGATGCAAAGTCACAAGCTTTACTGGTACCTGCAAGATGCAAACACAACTGAGCATAGTGTGCCCAGCGAGCTCGAGCTCTTCCCCTTGCCAGCATATTTCTGTCTTCCTGGTTCTTCAGGGGTTAAAGGTGTTGCTTATTTTAGGCTTATTGACCCAGAGTGGTTTTAGCCTGGGCTACCTGCCATTCTGTGATGACATTTCTAGCAAAATAGCAGTTCCTATCAATGTACCTCTCAGCCTGAAAGCTCCTGAGGATTAAGATCGTTTCATAGAGCAGTAAGTAGAATGTAAAAGAAGAATGGCCGTGCTTGGCCTGGCAGAGATCCATCTAGCTGATACCGATCCTGTCTCCAGCAGACACTGTAAGTAGATGCCTTGATAAAAGCCTAAGAACAGAGCAGGCACAAATGTTTCTTCCTCCGCTGCTCTCCCAGCCTCCAGCCAGTTTCACATCCTGAGCTGAATATGGGGTTTGGCGTTTAGCAAACCTTGATAGATTTCATGTCCAAGATTGTCCAGTCTTCCTCTGAGCTAAAGTATTAAACTTCAGCATTCACAACATCCTTGTTGTGATCTCTGTTGACCACTGAGCTGAAACTCTGTGGGACTTCTGTCAAAACCCAGTATCTCACTCCTCAGTGCTAGTGGTCAGCTGTGACCACATACATAAGGACATATTATGTGAATGTAGAATTGCTTTTCTGACCATGCATAACTTTACATTTATCTGTATGGAATTCTATCTGCCATTTTATTGTCTGCTGACTGGTTTTTTGCGCAGTCTGTCACCCTTCATTCTTGCCAGCCTCCATTATTTATATCCTCAGTAAACTCTTGTCATATTCTTGTTCAGCCCCTTTTCCAGGTACATCGAACCAGATAGCTCCATGTCAGGTCTCTAGGGAACTGCACCAATAAACTTGGTCCGCTGTGAGCACTCACCATCTTGTCTCCTGTTTCCCATGTTTTAAGGATTATTTACCCCAGAAGGACCTTCCTTTAAGCTGTGTCTGCTTGCTTTTCTTGAAAGCCTAGTTGAGGAACATGATTTTGAAAGCTTTCTGGAAACTCAGATATGCTTACCAACCAAACCATCCTCATCCTGTGGCTGCTGAGCCCTTCCAAGAAGTATGATAGTTGCTTAATGCAGATTTCCATATACAAAAAAACCACAGCTGGGTTCTTCCAAAGTGTATCATGTTTATCTGTTTAATAACTATTCCTTTTAGGTTCTACTGCTTGCTAATCAGTGAAGCTTTGTACAGTTATTGCTCTGCTGATAATGATATGACTTTGGCAATGTGACTATGTTTTGTAGTACTTCACTACGGTCTCTGTAGAATGTCAGAAAAATGCCACATCGTATGTGTCTGTAGAGGGCAAGTAATGTCTGTGAAGTATTTTCGAACAGAAGGAAAATGCCGTGGCAGTGCACAGAATTAATGTTGCTGTGTAAGTTTAATAAGAGTTACCACACGTCACAGCAACAGAGTGGGTACAACAAAGTGGATCAAATCAGGGGTTTGTACACATTTTGAAGTTACTAAGAGTTATTTCCCTGTATGTGACAGCATATTTGAATTTGACCCAGTAAAGACTAGAAATTCCTTTAGCAGACAGGTAGAATTTTTCAGGGCTTGGGGTGAAAACTTGCCACACTTTGAGCATGCGCAGTTTTGGGGGATGGGGTGTAAGGGTTGTTTGCAGCAGAGCAGGTCCAAGCCTTGGAACTTCTCAGTCTGCTCTGGGGACCATTTGTCATGAGTAGTTCGCTACTCCGTTCCGTGTGAGGAACCATCTCATGATCATACCTGACGCCGTGTGAAAAACAATCCAGACAGGCGTTCAGAAATCTGCAGAGTACTAGACTGGGATGTGAAAAGGGCCTTTCCTTTGCATGAAAAGGATGGGGAAAGGCTCCAGGTGGAGATGAAAAAAGAAAGTTTTTTCTGAGTAGTTTGGTCTTCAGCAAAGTACTGGGTTAAGCTCTTCGAAAGGCGGCATTTCACTTGTGTGGTTTACATAGCTGAAATAGTTAATGTAAATGAATTCAGGGACAAATCTCTGCAAAATCAGCCATTCCCAAGCACACAATGTTGTCATTAATAATTTGAGCAAAGTGTGTGGTCATCATTGTTCTTTCATTAAACCTACCTACTTTAACATATCAACACAAGGCTCCTTGTGGCTGCACAGCTTAACCTCAGTGTTTGAAAACCTAACAGTGCCAGGTCTGATGGAGCTGCTGGTAAACGATCATTCTCAGATTTACTCCTCAATTATCCAATGAAAGCAAAATATGAAAAGGGGGTAAAAATCCTCAAATAAATCAAGTAACTTGGGAGTAAACTATCCTCTTCCTTTTAGTAAGCATCGGAATTACTGCTCAATGAATAATGCAGTAACAGTTTCCAGAAGACTGGCAGTTATGTTGTAACGTTTTGATAAAACAAAGAAATGCACATATTAGCATAGGCCTGTTAGGACCACCGATTGAAATGTGTGCACGGAGCCAGTGTAAGAGCTGACATTGCTGAGGTACAAGGGCAACACATGCTTTGCAAAAGGCTGAATCCAAATTGATGCTTTGCATCCCATTCATCCACTGTTTCACAGTAAATACGTGTGTGCGCTTTTCCCTAAAACACACAATAGTAAGTGTGACATACTTCGAAAGTAAGATACCTTGCATTTACAAGAAGAATGGAGGGGGCAGCTAGGAGTGTGTGCATAGGTACTCCCTGCAGAGCTGCTGGCTTCTTGTTACTAGCTTGTGCATCCGTCCTTACTCAGTGTCGCAGCAGTTAACTCCCGCCTTTTAAAAAAGTGAATTGTTTAAATCCATATAAAATACTTTCCTAGATGTGTCTTAGGGCCAACTGTGAGCTCTGACTATTGCCACATTCTGTTCTTGCGTGCAAGATTATCTTTCCAGATAAGCATGAATAAAGTTCAAATGAATTTATCAATAATCAGTGGAAAGGATGTCATAATGCGAAGTCTGATACTGTAAAAAAATATACAAGTCCTTGAAAACATGTGTTTGGAAAGGAACTGCTTTATTCTTAACATAGCTGCGGGTCTGCCAGCAACAGCTCATGAAGAGGTGTGGGAATTAGCTGAATAGACTCCCTGCTGGCAAGGACAGCTAGGAGGCTCTGTGCTACCAATACGAGACTGACTCCTCATTTTAAATCTCTTTGGGCAAAGGAAGGTAAATTACTTTTCTGTGCTGATGAAACACATTGTGAGGCAAAGCCACATTCGAGACGAAAAAAATAAGTGTTCACTGGAAATAAAATCTTTAAAGTCAAAGGGAATACGGTGTCATGTGAGATTTGTGATTGCTTTTAGTTTGTCGTAATCTCTAGATTCATCACAATAAATACAGCTAAGAGAAGAAGATACATGAACTGGGAGGGGGGGAAGGAAGAGATGGCTGAAAATGAAACACAAATTTTTAATTAATTGCTAATTCTCTGATTTGGATTTGCTTATAATTAAGTTAAACTATTTTCAATGGAATTATTCTTTGTAGTATTTGTTGCAATGCAGAGTATGTGTGGTACCATGCTAAGCCTAAGGAAGGGCAAAGAGAAATACTCCCTTGTCCTGCAAGTGCTACAGTCCCTGTCAGGGCTCCTGTGGCTATTAACAGACACTTCCCAAAATCTACTTTCTTACAGCATCAGTTGTATGAAACTTAGAAAGCTATCTATAGTGGTGCCCTCTGGTGACTCCAAAAATTTTTACACTAGAATGAAGTGAAAAACAAGATGGAATTTGGCCTGCTACCCTGGCAAGTTGGACTATTCATTAAAGATTCCCGAACAAATTAGAGCTCCTAGAGCTCAACCAGGCAATATACACAAGCCATACACGTACACAAGTCCAGGACTAACTGCTAAGTGTTGTAGGAGCAGAGCTGTAGTGAATAAGACAGTCTCTCATCCTGCCGTGTAAGTAATCTCTGGTACGTTCAGGTAGAAAGAAACCTGACTTTGGACAGTGCAAGCTGATTGTTTATTTTCTAGTGCCTAAAGAAAAGAAAATTAAAAGGTGAAAAAACAAAATCTGTCTTGATGCGGGGAATATGGAGGATGTTAATTGATTATATGGAATCGTAGAAATAAACCAGCTGTGCAAAAGAATGTCTTTTGTATATTCTACAGTTAATGTGGCTGCCACACAGTCTCTGGAAAGCTCAATGCTCTGTTTCCGCTCCTGGATATTGCTTTTTTATGCACAATCTGTCTGCAGCATCTAACGTCTCTGCATTTACTGCCCATCATTTCCCACCATACGGACATATACCACTTTTTTCATTGCACAGACTCTAGTGCTCATGTGGGCCTTTGCAGCGTTGTGCTATTTTACAGCCAGATCCATAATCTTACAAACACCAGAGCTAAGAAAAGGAAGGAAGCAAGTACATGTGGCTGGTGATGGATTGAATAGGTGTGGGCGCCCTTTCAGTATCACTTTGTTTTAAATCATGACTACAAAGCTATGTCCTAATCAATATGGATGCAACACTGGTGCGGTAATGAGAGGATCACACTCCCAGGCAATTAGCCCAACAGAAAACCATTCACAAGCAGATACAAGCAAGATAATGGATAGGGGGAATGAAAAAAATAATAAACCCTGTGTTAATAACTTTGTATGAAGTGTGAATTACGATGAGTTAATCATTATTTGCTGAATTCCCAAATGGGTCACATATTCCCAATAACTGTATCAGGCTAAGTAACTCTTCTGCTTTTAACCACTATCCCCCCCTCCATGCTTGGGAGGGGCTGCGTCTTTTCCCATTCGTGTCCTTTGCAAAACAGCCCATTGGGCACAGTGTAGATCAACTGGCTTTTATGCATATATTCTCTAAGAAAAACTAAAGGAGTAAGCAAAGTATTTGTTTTGACAAGATGCCTACTTGGATAATAAATGTTAAGATCAGGAGGTACAAGTATGACATTATTCTCACTTCCCAAATAATACAATCTGTAGAACCTTCTCCACTAGCACCTTCTTTAAGTCAGTGATTTCCCTTTCAGCTGTAGTCTGTTTTAGGAAAATACCTAGTCTTGATTTTACACGCCGTTTAGTGTCTGTGGAAGAGTTTGTGCTATCATTTTGAGGTCTAGTAATACACTGGGGAAGGATGTTTTTTCTATACCAGCATTTGCAGTGTTTCATTGTGCGTGTCTTGTGACACCGTGTTTCCCCCTGGCCTGAAGAGTTAGCGGAGTTCTTCCAGGAGGGGGATGAACCCATTGATAAATTCCTACATCTTTAGTGCAGCACTGTGTCTCTGAATGTTGCAGGAACACACAAAAATGAGTAGTTTTCTCAGTGACCATCCCACCTTCCCCCTCTAGCTACGCTGATGTTTCAAAGAGCCTCTGCTTCCTTTCTGGTTGCAATTGGAGCCGCTTGCTCTGTGTGCTGGCCTGCTGTTTTTTTTCACAAAGGTTCACGTAGCTCAACCAGTTTCTCCAAGCTCCTGCTACCATGCAAATCCACGTGTACTTGGACAGTGACTTCTGCTGTGCCCAACCATCTTCCCCGGTAAAGGAACTTAATTGCTCTTCTGTTTAGCCTGACTGAAGGGTGGCTGTCGGGCTCGCTGCCCTGTGCTTCATTAGCCCGTGACTGATCAAAGATGCATGTGATGCGCTTCCCACGGTCTGACGGCCTTTGGATTTAAAAAAATGGCAGTGGAAGGGTACATGGGTGTTGGAAGGGTTGCATGACTGGTTGTAGAATAGTGTCCATTCATACACACCTCCTCAGCTGTACGGCACAGCTGTTACGCAGTGTACTGTCACAACACAAGGAATGCGTAAAACAGAGCTGATTTGATTACCGTGCCCATTAAATGGTCTTTGCTTTCATTTTTCCAGTCTTCTCCATCCGTGTTAAGTTATTGTGACTTAGTACCTGGAGTAAGACCTTGGAAAGAAACATGTATTCTGCAAGGAGTTGGGGGACAGCTCTCAAGTTCATAAGCATTCGGATATAAACGTGCTTCTTTCATACTACTACTTTCCTTATCCTGTGCAAAGAGAACTGGAATGCAGCGTTTTCAGGATTCGGCCTTTGGGGAAATTAGTGTAGGTATTGCTGGTATATGGATGGCTGCTGAAGGGAGATTTTTGCCTCTGTTATGAATCAGCCAATTTGCCCTCTTACCTGTTCTGAAAATTGTTCAAGTTTGTCTTTGTTGTGTCAGTATCCCCTCTGCTGTTACTTGCCTGCTTTGCCTGTGGCTTGTATTTTTATACTTGCTCACAGCAGAGTTGGGTCATTTTTCACAGCAGCTTTCACCATACTGGAAGAGTTTCTTACACCAGTGAAAGAGCTGCTGCTACAGGTCATCATCCTGGGCAAGAGCGGCAGTAATTTACCCTTGGACAGGTCATGAAAACACCTCAGTTAGCTGAAATTGCTGTGAAAATCAGGTCAACACAATGCACTTCCCTCTGTGCCTTGTTATGGTAGATCTAGGAACTTTGAACAGAAGGATGTTGGCTACAATAGAGAGGTTTTAGAAATACAGGGAACCATGTAGAGCTACAGAGCAGTTTCACACCCTGGGTAGGCAGAGGATTATCCTTACATCTCCTCAACGAGATGGAGTCTCCAGTCAGACAGCTCCGTCGCTGACATGCTGGGACAAATGACTCAGCTCTGCAGTGGAGAGGAATGTCCCCAGTGGTGCTTGCCTGGAAGCACCTTCACCTGGAGGTTTCTCGTTCACGAATTAATCTGCTTATGAAAATGCATTGGATCACAGAGCCCGGGGTGGCACAGCTGCGGGCAGATTGCACTCACGGGATGAGGAGGCACAGCTGTAAGCAAGCCTTTTTAAGACCTCTGACGAATTTTCCAGCGTAACTACACCAGTAATTGTCGGGATCTATGAAGTAAATAAAGGTTAGTTGTTCTCAGTCCTGAGAGTTGCACAAGTTTGTAATCATCCTATCTTACCAGGAATGAAACGCATGAGGCATATTAAAGGAGGCTATGGTTGCTGTTCATTGGTGATTTGTTAGAAATAAAAGCTTTCAGAAATAGCTCAAGATGGGTCTGGCGGCGATCAACTGACCTGTAATTTTAAGACTGGGGGAATCATTAGAAAAAGGAAGCAGAGCGTAGCAGAACTTGCAGCCTGGTAATTCCCATGAGCTTAGCTGGAACTTGAGCTACTATCACGAGTGAGACCCTGAGTATCTGAATCCCCTGAACCATACAGATTTGTACTGAAAGTCACTCTTCTGGGAAAAGAAGAGACATGCATGTTTCTGACAGAACAGGTTTATGAGCTGCTTTTTTCCTCCCAAGACATCAACCTTATCAATAGCGCTGATACGAAGGTCTTACTATCTATAGACAGTATCTCTCAGCTTCTTATTTTATTTAAGGGTAATTCAGCTGGAAAAATCGATCATTGCAGGGAGTGGCTCGCTTATGTAGATACTGGGGCCAAATCCTTAACTCCTGTAAACAAGTTTTGCCCAATTCTGGCAGCACAAACCAGTTTTGAGACTGGTTTGAAGTGGCTAGTGTTCCTAGAAGTTCTTGGATTGAATATGGCAGTGGACTTTAAAAAAAAAAAAAAAGGCCCATCCCAACAGCTGGCTAGCCTTATGTAGGAGAAGGAGTTTGGAGTCAGCACCTGGAAGCTGGCTTTCCGTGTGTCGCGGGAAATTGTTGAGCATCTGGAGTATCTGCTTTATTTGTTGTCAGCTTTTCAATCTCCTGAACAAAATAAAACAAATGCGGTGACACATGGCGTTTGTGGGTCCCTGCGCTGACATTGTGAATGCGGCTCTGCATAGGAGAGGGTGCAGAAGCTGAGTAACTAAAGTGTCCCACTGTGCAGCCAGATGTGCAAGTTTATGTCTTAGTTTGTTAGCCCCTCACCAAGCCAGGTGAAAGAGATCTTTTGGGATTAGTTAAGTCCAAGGAATCCAGGTGGTGCATTAACCTCTTTGCTCCAGGGTGGGGTTAACTGCAGAAATGGAAGTCCTTAGCCATGTTCACCTGATGAACTGCTCCAATCTAGCAAAGCTTTGAACTCTTCTGCCGGGATTTGTTCAAACTCCTAAGCTGGTATAGAAAAATAGGACCGATCCCATGTATCCTTGGGATGCTGCTTTACTTCCCAGGACTGGCTCTCTTACAGTAATACTTCAGAGTGAGGCCCAAACCCAACGTGATTTGCTGGTAGTATGACTGCAAAGGCACATCCTTCCTTCCTGGCTCTGACACGTATACCTTGGGGAGTATCTGATTTATGCGTATGGTAAGATATCAGCATGCATCAATTAAGTATATTCAAAAAAGGGGTTTCAATTGCAATTGCATAAGGAGAAATTTCAGCTTGCCCTCTTGAAATATCCTGGCACTGTTTGGATGCAAGAATTATTTATTAGGGAGACTATAAAGTAGGATGAAAGTAAGAAATCCTATGAGAAAAAGTTTTGTTTGTTTCTTACATTTTCTCCACCCTTCCCTCACCCTCGACTGTTCCATATGGTTAGAAGGAAAATCATTTCCAAACCCTTTCAATCTAAAATATCATCAGATGGAGCAAAGGGAAAGCTGAACTTGCCCCAGAAGCATTCCCACGCTGGAATGTTTCAGATGCTCCAGCAGCAGAGCTTTGGGAAAGTACGAGTAGCAAGATGTCCGTGCTGTTTGTGGAAGGGTGGATCACAGTCTGTCTCATGCTTTGGGCGCTGCAGGCAACTATCTGGCAGAGCAGAAGTCACCCTGCAATGTGATGATGTGGGGACTTTGGTGGCAATACCAGCTCACAGACCTCTTGTTCTCTGTCGCTCCTTGTGCGTTTCCATGCCATGGGGCACCATACTTGTGGCTGGATGAACGCAATTCCCTACAAACGGCACTGAAGACCGGAACACTTGGGCGGCAGGGTGGGGTTGTCTTTTAAAGCCAGAAAGCCCAACACTGATCTGATTTACAGCAAACAAGCAGTTGCGTGCAGGTGACTGACCTCACCCGCCGGTGGTGTGGTGAATGGTGTGGTGAATGGCGTGCTTGCCCGGTGTGCTGGATAAGGTCCTCGATCTGAGCCTCTAGCTTTGCTGTGGAAGGTTCTGCTCCAGCTGAAGCTCCATCAAATCGCCACCTGTGAGACTGAATGAAGATGACCTCTGGCACATTGTTTCCTCTGAGTGACTACGGAAAAGTTGCCCCCTCCCCACGGGCAAGACCGGGAGAGGAGTGTCTAGTTGTGAAGTGTGTTGGGACTTACCTGCATTCAGTGCTATCAAGACCAAGGTGCTTGTATATCTCCCCATTCCTGGGAGAGAGAATACCATAAAATTTAGTGTCTCTGCTCTTCAGAGCAACTGAGGAGGCTTAGGGGAATTTTGGATGTAGGTGATAATTTGGTGTCTGAGCTCCACCAAAGCTGCTTAGTGGATATACTGTTGTCATGGTTTGGGCCACCTCATCTGTTGGCATAACACTGTCACAGCGCTGCATTCAGTAATGGGGCTTTGAGGAGAGTTTACATTCAACAAAGACGGAAATATGGTCTGCTAAACAGCTCTAAACTTCTCTTGTCATACTGGACAAGAGAGGACACCAAAACCATTTCAGGTACCGTAAGACTGGGTGAAATAAAACTGCCTCAAAATTTGTGACACAAATCTGTATTTCTAACAGTTTGCTAAAAAAGGAAAAAGAGAAGTTAGGCTTTTTCTCTTACTCCAACAAGTCAACTGCGAGTAAAAGCAATTACCTAAAAACTTATTTTTCTATGACATTTATCATTAAAAAAAAAAAGAGAGAAACTGTGTGCCAACATTTGTTACAATTTCATTAGGATCCAGGTAGATCTAATTTATGTGGGGGGTTCTGTTTCCAAGATGAGGAGCAAATGAATCTCATCTGACAGACAATCGAGTTACAAAGGCTTCACATGAGAACTGTGCTCCAACAGAATGTAAACAAGATGCATTGTTTAATAAGGTCAGACATACAATAAGGAGCTAAATTATGGCAGGGTTCATCAGCCAGCAACACATATAGTTAGACCTTCTCAAATGGTGCAAGTTAGCATGCAGTAAAGCTAAAGGTTTAAATTAACCCTAGTGTTTTGCCCTCCGGGCAGTGGAACTAAAAGTTAGAGGAAATAAGTTTATAAACCACAGAAGTAATACAACCCTGTGCAGCAAGTAATAAAGACTTTAATTTCTCCCAAAGACTTACAGATTTTTACAGTGTTAAATGCCACCGTAATTATGAAATCTTGCATGAAAACCCCAGGGGAAACAGGCTATAGCATAAATGCAACATTTGAGACTTAAAATTTATGCTCTGGGAACTGACAGAAACCACACAAGCAGAAGATTCATGTAGCAAAATGGTGAAAGGGCATCCCTGCTGAATGCCTCATGGAAAGTGCTAAGCAAGCTGGAATAGTTCCAAAATATGTAGGTGGGATTGCTCTTCACAGTGCTGGGGTTTACTCCCTTATTGTCCAAGTGACTCAGCTGAAATTGTCCCCAATATACTAGACATATTTTATTGTCAATACATTTTGACCTGGCCTTTCCTCTACATGACCTTAATTCACCTAAATTTCTAAAATGGTGGGGTCAGGTGGTTCTGATAACAGCGCTGCACTTCCCATAGCCAAACATGATGTAGACTCATCTGCATATTCAGCAGGGCAGTGTGTCATCGCCTTGTATCAACATTTTCTTGGTTCATCTACTGCCAAGAGAAAGATACTGCCTTCCCTGCTATCGGACTGAGCTCTTTGTCTTCTATATAAGACACTGCCAGTTGCTAAATGACCTTGAAACCGATTCCCAGATGCAGAAAAGCATCTATTTGAAGCCATGATGCTTAATTAAATCAATCAATCAATGCATCCTGTTTGCCCCAGCTATGGCAGAGCAAATGGACCTTTTTTTCATTCAAAAATGGATTAGAGCTGAATGCATTTTGTGCAGAAAAAAACACAAGGTTTCCTCATCTGTGTCTAGCATCTGTATCTGGCAGGGTGATGTCCCCTGATGCTGTAGTCCCTCACTCTTTTTGACAGAAAACAGGCTGTTCTTCCTGCCTTTTTATCTAGAATATTGTTTGCCACAGATATTGGATCAGGATTTGTTCAATCAATTCACAGGAGTTCCTGTAATCTCAAATGGAGATTAAAATCCAACCCAATACATGGGATTGCAGTATCTTGTTTTTAGAGCAGACAGTACCAGCTGTTTCAGAAGAAGGTATAAGAAGCTCCTTAGAGGACAAATATGAAATAATCCTGAATTCTGATTCTGAGCATCTAGTGAGGGCCTGGGCTCTGAAGCATAGTGGTTTATATCTCTAGCAATTCTTCAGTGCTGTCTAAAAAATGTCAGGTATCTTCATTAGCCACTTATCTATTCAGTAATGTTTTTGATCCTAAATCTCAAGAATAGCTGTTGTCAAGGTGTCTGTAGGTTAGCTAAAGGCATCACTCTCCTCTTCTAAACCTGCCATTTGCAGTTGGCTTGTCTTCAGTTTCACTGGGTTTTCCCTTATTCTCCTGCCATACTGTCCTGGTTTCAGCTGGGATAGAGTTAATGTTCTTGCTAGTAGCTGCTCAGTTTTGGATTTAGTATGAGAATAATGTTGATAACACGTATTGTTTTAGTTGTCGCTAGGTAACGCTCATATTAAGTCAAGGACTTCTTCAGCTTCCCATAGAAGCTGAGGGGGAGCATAGGCAGGACAAGCTGGCCAAAGGAATATTCCATACCATACATGTCATGCTCAGTATATAAATGGGAGTTGGCCAGGGGGCAGGAGTCCGCGATTGCTGCTTGGGACAGGCTGCACACTCAATCATCCGTTAGTGAGCAATTGTATTGCATCACTCATTTTATATAGTCTTTTACCATTATTGTGGTTATTATATTCTCTTCTGTTACTGTTCTATTAAACCGCCTTTACCTCAGCCCATGAGGTTTCCTTTTTCCCCGATTCTCCTCCCCTGTCCCACTGCAAGGGGGTGTGAGTGAATGGCGGTGCGGTCCTGGTCGCTGCATGGGGTTACACCGTGACACATACCGAGATACGTGCTGCAACTCCTAAGCACTTTCCAGCTTCCAGTTCTAGCTTTTTCCTCCAAGCAGTAAATGAGATGCATGTGTGCTAAATGCCTCCCCTCACTCTCCCCAGCTCCCCAGGGAAGGAAGGCCAGGCACGTTGGCCAAAAGGGAGATGCTTTGGCCAGGTACCATGCAGGTCAGGCTATATATTTCCCTTAAGTCTAGGCACAGCTCTGGTGCACATTCTCTGTATTCTGTTTAGATAAAATTCTCTGTATAATATTGTACTTTAATGTATAATTTCATTTTTTTGTCTCCATTTTAAGCAACTAATTCATTCTCATATAAATACCTTACTATGCTCTTTAAGATGAAGCAGAACATACCATTGCTCTTTATTAAGTCTCCATATGCACATTGGATATCCTATAATGCCAAAACAGCTGCTCTTTTATGTTGGATGAGGGCCATAGATCCTAAAAAACTATGTAAGCACCTAATTCCTTTAAAAAATCAGGGGGATTTAGGCATAAAAATAGCTCCTAAAGTACTCGACCACTGTTATAAACACAAGCCAAAGCATCTGCTTTCCAAAGTGTCCTGAAATTTGGTTGTGGATTTGCAAGACAAAACAGGACAAGCTCTGTGCTTCACAAGGGTTCCAGTTCCTGGCAGGAATAAGGAAGAGGTCCTCCTTGGGGCAAGCAGCCAGGAGGAGATGGGACACAACAGCTAACAGGGGAAGAAACCTATAAATTAAATGCCACTAGTGCTAGCAAACCAAATTATAGGGACTATGGGGATTACATGGGACTGCAGAAGGAAAATGAGTGGCTGAATTTTGAGTTATGGGAGGAAATTAAAAAAAAATATCTCTACTTTATAGGACACTGAATGGCACAAAAGAACTATTGGACCCCAGGCTAACACATTTCAAACTACTCATCAACTGACAGCATGTCATAACCAGACCAGAACACAACTATAAATAACAGTAGGAAGCCTACCTGCATCATGCCAAGACAGTGAATCAGCATTAGTCATTTGGTGCTTTTTTTTAAAACTGGGGGTTTTGCCCAAATCCTACTGAAAATCACTCCTCTCCCCGCTCTGTAGTACCAGGGGATATTTGGTTTATATATATGTTGTCTCAGATTTCATGCCATCAGTTTGCCTGCCCACAGCATTTAACAAACTTCTTAGCATCCTTATTAAAAATTAAACCTGTTTATTAAAATAACTTCCCTCAGAAGTTTTTGAGAAAAATGTCTCAGCCCTATGCAAAGTGCAATTAGCAGACGGGATGGAAAGCTGCGTGGAGACAAGGGAAAACTTCTGCTGTTTCAGTGACCTTAATTCCCTTCATCTGTATACCTGTGTAATCACTAGTACACAGAAAGGATGTTTAATACTGATACGGCAGCATCTTTTAGTATTAAAAGTATGTTGTATACAAGACAGTGAAGACTCAGCCTTTACATTCTTTCACTATTTTTTTTAATTTCAGTCTTTTAAAGCACTTTTAAAAATTATAATAACTGATTAAATAACTATCAATAAATTTAATAATTCAACACATTGTTAAGCTTAAGCATTTTGCTTTCTCAGCATCCAGTGCTTTGAATGTATGTGCTGCCATTTGGAGTAAAATAAAAATAGGTCGTGTAGAGGATTTTGCTAGAAGACCCATCAACCAACACTTCTACCTTATTTCAAAGGATTAATCACACTTCAGTTAAAAACGGACTTTCCTAATGGGTAACTGCTTTCTGCAGGGTTGATACTCCCTCGTCTGAAAGCAAAGTCACACGTGTGAGAAGCCACTCAAGGGATGGAGCCGTGCCCGTGGGGAACACAGGGCACCATGGGCCACTCTCTGATCTGCTGTGGCAGGTCTGCGCTCCCAGGGACAGGTTTCCAGAGAAACAAAACGAGGCGTAAGTTAATAACATACTTTATAGGTCAGCTGCAGACCTCTTTTGTCCCAAATGTGGAGAAAGCCAGGTGGGCTGTTCTATATGTAAAGGATTATTTTATGTGAAAGCAAGGTTGGTCACACTGATTGATTAAACTGGATTCTTTTAAGACCCAGGTTGATCTGAGAAATCCACAAATAACATACCTCCATGGGAATGTTTTCTCCGTGTTAAAGACAGTGAACTAACAGGGTCACCTCCCACTGAACTCAGGGTCAAACCTCATCTCTGTAGGCTTCACAGTCCAGTAGGGAGGTACATTGGGGTGGACAATTGTCCTGCGTCAACACTAGTAAACTAAGCAGCATCAGGGAGCTTTCTTGGGGAGTGGAGCTAAGCCACCTATACCAGCACAGTGGGTCCTGGGCTGGTCTTGACCTGAGGCAAACATGGTCTCTCACACATGCCCAGGTAAGATTTGGGAATCGGCATGTGCCAGGCCCCCTTCCTTCCCAGTGGGCAGCGTGGGTGAAGCCATGCTGCTTTGGAGGCTGAGAATTCAACAGTAAGGGTGCGGGGCGTTCTCTGCCGGAGAATGGTCTCAGACAAGTTTACTTTAATAATCTAATTTTAATTTGTATACATGGAGCTGTGGAGTGTGGGTGAATCCTCAGGGGGACAGGGCACGCAGCTGCCCCAGCTCTCCTCCTGCCCCTGGGGATTCAGATCTCCTTGGGGTTCATGGATGCTCTGCTGCTGCATGGCAGCAGTGTCTCCCACCCCCAAACACCTCTCCGGGTCCTGGTTGTTTTGGCGTAGCGTGGAAGCAAAGGAGGAGATGTGAGGAAGCAGGGTGACCATTGCAGGAGCTGTGTCAATACCCAAACCCTGCCGTGCTGGGTTACTGCAGGAGATGCCTGCTGCAAGTCAGCTGCTGGGAGGGGAGGGAAACCTTTCCGAAAGGAGCAGGACTTGCTGCCTGGTCTCCATCTGCTGGTGGCGACAAGCCAGCTGTAAGCCAGATGTCAATGACTGACGAAAGCCGCTCATTAGGCATATTTCAGTGTTACTGGCAGGTGATGGGGTGGCTACGCTTCAGCTTTTACCCTGTATCGATAAACCCGTCACTGCCGACCTGCGCAGGCTGATGGGACGGGAAAGATGGTGGTACCCATGGCTGCACAGCCTACGTAAGCACAGGGACTGTTTGCCCGTGGCAAAACCCCATCTGCCTCCCTCAGCTGCAGATCTTCTGAGGCAGGACTAAGAAGTCTGCTGAGGACCAGCATCTCTTGTGTAAACAAACAGGTTTGCAGCCAGGCGCTGGGGCCCCATCAGAAAACAAGATGATGGGGAGGATAAGGTACCAGCGTGGTCATGAAAGAGCTGGGTTTGCTAAGAATGCGCAGCTTCATTAAAGAGGTTTTGTGGGTTAAAGCATGTTTGAGCTGGTGAACGTAAACGAGGGGTGGGCCCCGATGCCCAGGCAAACACCTGAAATGGCTGCACTCCTAAAGCAAGATGCTGGGGCTCCTACGGCGTGAAGCTGCTGAGCAGAAAGCAGAAATTGCTGAAGTGCTTTAATTAAACCACAGAAGGGAGCGGGAGAAAGCAGATGTTTCTCGGGAAGGAGAGCGTATCTCACAGTGGTTCCTCACAGAACCTGACTGCAGTACTTCAGAGAGTGGTGGTTCCTTCAGCCGAGAGCCCTCGCCCAAGCACCAGCCCTTGGCACCTTCCTGCAAAGAAGAATAAAAATGCAAAAGTGTTAAAAAAAAAAAAAAACACTCCCCAGAGGAATGGGGTTGGGGGACTGGTTGCTGCCCCCTCGCCATGGCAGCCCCTGTTTCTGCTGGGGCAGGAGCCCAGCCCGGCTTGGGGGTGTCCCCACTGCCTCTGGCCCCCCTCTCTGTCGAGTATTTTTTACAAGCTTAATTTTTTTTTAAGTGCTAAATTGATTTAAAGCGAGCATCAAGAAGGCACAAAGATCAAACAAGTTCTTGGCAGAAATCCTGTGAGTTCCCACTCAACTGTGCATTTTTAGCTATTCCCCACTGTGGGAAAAAGGACCATCAGGAGATGCAAGAATGAGATTTTTGAAGCTAATTATTTACTGGTTTACAGACTTGCAGTTATTTCAACCTGGCAGGTTTGATAAGGAAACCTGGAGCTTTGGTGAAAACAATTAGCACGACTTCTATGAGGTATTACTGAGTAATTGTGCCATTATTTATTTCCTGTAAAGCAACAGGCTGCTAGAGAGGAGTTTATATTTTCTGTTTGTAGATTATTTGTGTCAGGATGGATGCCTGCTTTCTCCTGCTTTCTGACTTGGTCATCAGCAAGTAATTATCCTTGCTGGAACTGGCTAAGATGTTAATGTATCTGGAGTACATAGCTGATCCTGTCTTGGGGAAAATGGTGGGCTGGGATACTTTTAGAGGTCCTTGGCAGGTATGATTTTAAGAAAATTCTATAGAAACCATTTAGGATGCCTCTCCTTTCAGCAGGGAATGATTGAAAATTTGGCTTTTTTCTGGAACTCCTGAACGTTTGCACACTTCAGAAGTTTTCAAGGCCAGTGTTGAATTGTTACAAATTTTGGAAGCATTGTGAATGACAAAGACCAACCATTTGAGGATGAATGGGAAACATACTTTCTAAAGTGCTTTAGTCTAAACAAATACTTAAAATCTGTGAGTACCAGTACAGCCAAAAAATTAAACAGAAAGGAAAATTTTACACATAAAATGCTCTTCAGCTTGACATTAGGAAAAACTGGTGCACTTGAGGCTGAGCAAAACCATCTGAAACAAAAAGGTTATTCCTTTGAAAGAATACCTAAATTCTTTTGTAATGGAAAAAAGACACTTTAGGTCTTGGGGAAATTATTTAAACTAATATGAACAACCAAAGACATCCCAAGGATGGGATGCGAGGAAAAAATAAGAACTAGGGCCTCTGAGGACACTTTTAAAGTCATACAAATCTGCAACAGTGAAACGAAGATTGCCACAGGCAGCACTGACCCTGCTTTCAACACATACTTAGGGCTTTAGTTCCAGGGTTTCTTGAAGCTTGAGTAGACTCAATGACATCAAAAAAAAAAAAAAGAAAAAAAAAAAAAGAAGTATTTTCTGCAGTCTTCCCCTGTGTGAATGAACCTCAGCTGGGCTAATTCTTTGCAGCTGCCCAGGCAGAAAGCCAGACCCTTCAGGTGGTGGGTTATGGGCAGAACCGGAGAAGGAGTTCTGGCATCCACACAAACAGGACACCCTTGGGCAGGGGAAAGCCCAGAAAATATCAAAGTGCCCAGTACTGCTCTCCCACATGGGCTTTGTAAGAGCCAAGATAAGGAGCATCCAGGGAGGCAGTGGAACATAGTGATGGGACTGCAAGAGCCAGGCCATGGGGAGGGAGAACGGATGTGGCTCAAGTCCACTCTCTTCACCTAGGACACGTGGCTTTATGTATCTTAGGAGGAGCAGAAAGTAAGGACCTTTGATGCACATGCACAGTAAAATTAGTGTAGAGGTTAAAAGCCCTTCTACGTCATCCCTCCATCCTCCCTCCTTCATGCTGACTAATCCTCTAATCCCCTGCAGTTTGAGTTCTCCTCTCCGTAATTTTATTTTGCCTGTTTGAAAATAGTTGGAACCCTTCTGATTTCTTTGCTTTATTATTATATTTCTCTTCAAACAAATGCTCTCTGATAGAGTCAGTCTTTGGCACAGCACCTTCCCTAACAGATTCTGTCTCCCTGTGGCATAGACCCTCTACTTTTGCACATCTGCTTGGGTGTCGGAGCTCACAGGAAATCTAACACAGTTAAAAACTTCTCGTCCGTCTCATTCATGTCAGCACATCAAGAAATATCTTTGTTCATCAGCACAATGCATGTATCTAACGGAATTTTCTGAATGCCATCTTCAGTTTTGTTTCCCAAAAGGAAACAGTGTAGAGGGCACCATCAATCAGGTAGGATGAATTCAGAATATTTGACGTCTGGGGCTTTCAAGTGAAAATAACAAGCTAATAGTAATGTCATCCTTAAAAGCTAGGGTTCTTCCCCAAAAGATTGTATCTAAAAATATCCCAGACTAAGATCATTTTTTCTACTCTGTGCTCTTGTGATTCACGTAAAATGTCCAGGAAATCTGAACAGGTATGTGAAACATGGAGGATTTAGAAAAGATGGAGCAAAAAAGTATTATCCATCTCAGCTGCCCTAGAGCTGCTGGTCTGCCTTAGTTTACTGGGATTCGGCTGAGATAACCTGTCTCCCAGTCTTTTCCTTAACTTAATGGCAGCAGATGAGTGGCAGTAGCTCAGACAGGGACACTGGTCAGTGCTGGCCGATACCCAAACCCAGCCCCGGAGCAGCCAAGCTCCCTGCGCAGGTGGCCGGGCTGTGCAGCAGGAAGGAGCTGTTGTTTCCTGCTCACTTCACAAGCTGTTCAATTTAAAATGTGAGGCCAAAAAGAGAGAAACTGGGAGAGCAAAAGCCTGCTTGGAGAGTTTCAAGTGCCTTCATGTTCTCGTTGCTTAAGATGGAATAAGCTTGCCATTGTCACACAAGTGACCTGGAGGTTTACGTTTGCACCATCAGGACTGCCTGTCAGCAGCCAAGGTCTAAGTGTTATTCCTTAAATGAAAGCAAAAGCCTGTCCTCCTCCCGCAGGGAGTCTCGGCGGTCCCTTCTGCCTCCCGCGGTGGGGCTAAATCCGCCCGCCATTCGGGCAAGGCTGTGCTGGGTTTGGGGAGGTAAGGTCTGCGGGAGCTGGCCGAAGGCCACAGGGTGAAAAGGACCTCACTGAAAACTGGTCTGCAAAATCCGGCTCTGATAAAACAGCCCAACCCATCCTGTAAAGACTTCTACTGAAAAATCTTGAAATAATCACAGAGGAAATGACGGGAACTCAGGCCTCCCTTCCCGCCCAAGCCAGACACTCCCTGGCTCTTATTCCCTCCAGCCCGCTCGACATGCCGGTGTCCTGGGGGAGAGCCAGGGCTCCAGCAGCAGGACAGCAAGGTCTGGCTGGGGCGGGAGCAAGGAGGGATTGCAGCAACGCACTGGACGCTCAGTGCTCAACTCCTTGTCGGAGTATGGAAATGTAGGGTCAAGTTCAGAGATTGCAGTGGCAGCAGAGGGAGGAACAGAGTGATTCCTCTGTCCGTAGTGACATTTCACTTATTTACCAGCAGGAAGTCTTATTTGGAGGCTTGAGAGACTTTAGTGGGGCTCTCCTCATTTGCGTTTAAGAAGGCATTCAATTAACAGAAGTGCTGCATGCTGACATGCCTGCTTTATGAGGAGGCAGGGCTGAACAGTTTAAAAATATATAGGACTTTGGATTATATTACTTTCCAGCTCTGCTGGTCCAGTCCATGTATCTCCTCCCTTATCAGTGGATTAGATATAAAGAAACCACTCTCACTGTTTTTATCAAGAAGGTGAGGCTGTTGTGTTTGATTTTTTACCTTGTGGTTTGTAACGTGTCAGTTCCTGGTGAGATGTGATCTGAACCTGGCATTGGTTTGGTACCTTTGTAAATTGCTGAGCATCACAAGAGGGTAATAAGGAATATGCTGTACATGCCCTACCTGTCCTTTATCCTGTCCGTCTTCCTTGGGTGACCCCAAACATCATTTTGTGTGCCATATTCTTCTATTACACACCATTTTGTCAATGCTGGTTTTTTCTGGTGTGCACTAATGTACTCCTGTCCTATGGCAGCTACAGAGGGAGTGATGTGTCAGCAGGCTGCAGTGTGCCTCCGTGCGCACGCAGTGGTCACTGGTCTGCAGGTACAGTCCTGGGATGGGGAAGTGATGCTCTTGGGAGCTGTGCTCCTAACTCCCGTAGATTCACCTGAAAAAAAGCCCAAACCGACGTTTAATTTGTGGAATTGTACAAACAGGTGACAACAGGACACAAGCAGCAAACCTGAGAAAACAAGTTGTCCTCAGCAGAGACGTTGCAAGATTTGGTGGCTGGTAGGTTCCCTCCTCCTCCAGGCTTCCTTCTGGATGTTGCTGCCACCACCTCCCGCTTGGTCAGCTTCAGAGATGGTCACCCCTCATCCTAGGTGGTGGCAGCAGCCAGCAGGATCTTTCCTGTACCTTTACATAGCTCTGAGATTCGTAAAGCTGCTCCAGGTTCCACAGAAAGCGTGTGAAGCCTGTTGAGGCTGTACAGAGAAGCTGACGTTGCCCCAAGGCAGGGAAGGGATGTAGAAACCACCAAGTGATCTGGCCAGCCATGAGAAGATTCACAGAAAGAAAGACGAGAGGAGGCTTCGCCCTGGTCTTTGGGCATCTGCAGTCGCTCTGAGGCTGTAAACCACTCATGGCAAGAGCTGCCATCTCCTATGAGGCACACTGGGTGGTGTAGGCCACGTAAAATACCTACAAATCCTAGTCCAGCCCAGACTGTAAAACTGGCCTGAAGTGAAAGCAGATTCGGGCACTTCTCGGGCTGCGGGCAGACATCAGCTCTGGGATGTCGCAGCTCCCTCTGGACCTCTATCAGCTGGTTGTCCTCGCTGCCTCCACAGAGTGTGTGGCTTCCTCCCATCCCATGGCGCGGCGCCCCGTTTTTGTTCATTCGGTGGCTGTCTGGGGAAGAGCGAGTGGCTGCAGCTGGGTCGGAGCATGGTGACCTCCAGCAAGGCAGTGACAGCGAGGGTGGGAATGGAAACCTCCGGCTGGCACGGCTCCGCGCGGAGTGCCACCTCGTCTGCTCTGGTTTTGGTCAGTGCCCAACAACGACCCGACCCCTTCTCAGCTGTTGGCCGTGGCGGCGATGCCAGGGGTGCCCTCAGATCTGCTGTCAGGTCAGGGCAGGCGCTGCAGGGACTCGCTAATCCCCTCCAGGAAAGTTCCTGCGGCTTATTTCAAATACCCAGTTTAAACTGGTTAATCTGAGCGGTTCGGTCTGTCTGGCGGGGCCGGCGGCGCGCTGACACATGCGCTGCTGTGGGTGAAGGTCGGCTGCCGCTCCAGGGCAGTGACGAAGAGCGGCTGGTTCTGCCACTTCCCAGCCAGGCCTCCGCCGGCAGCCCTGAGAGCCTTTCATCCCAATCCCGTACACTTCTGGGCCGTTTCCCATGCAGTTCTTAGTGCTTTTCGTCCTTCCTTAGTTTGAAACAGGACTTCTGTTGTTTCCCTGGTGAGACTAGTAAAAGCCAGGAGGATATTAATCTTAAACTCCCCCTTTTTATCTAATTATACACCCGAGTAACAAAGTAATTTTTCCTAGAAAAGCAGGTGGGGTGAAAATGTGTCTGTTCCCAAATTCCAGAGCACAACTAGCAGATGCCATTTTAACTGTGACCTGCGTTTCACTGTAGCCCAGTTTATCTTGCTCGGGAGAAATTTCAGGAAGTTGTGCAGAGCAAAAGGGTGTAGCTTGGCTTTTCATTGTTTTCACTGCTCCTATGCTTATATGATACAGGAAAACGAGGAGAAAATATCCTTTTGCTGGGACTCGCTCCCATGTTTCTCCTGAACCTGGAGTTCAGTCAAGCATCGATAAAATGGAAGCTGAGGGAGCGCAGACTGCATTGAGGGAAAGATAGTACTCGGTGCACTGCACGTGTTTCACAGTTGGCCAAAGTTTGTTCGCTTCTCCTGACTCAGTACCATTTAAGTATTTAAGCATTTTAAGCATCTGTGCATAAATAACTTTCCATGGCAAACAACATCAACTTTGAATGTGCAACTTTTGCTCAGGAAGATTCAGCTAAAACTGACTTTATTTTCATACACACCCAATGACTTTTTTTTGGTCATATAATGTTAATTACCCTACATTCACCTAACGTGTTTTATGTTGGCTGAAAGCCAGGCCACTTCATGAGCTTTTCGGAGGGCGCTGGTAAATGAACTCTGAATAGTCCCCTTCCTTTGGTTTAAGTTGCTTTTCCCCAGCTGTGACTCCTCCTTCCTAACTCCTCTGTTGATGTTAATGCTCTAAGAGCATTAGACCAACCCCCCGGGCCAGGTCCTGGGTGTATACTGATCTTAATTGCTAATTTCTGACAATCACCTGACTTTTTATATGTAAGTAACAAGCTCCCTTCTGTGAGCTTGTGATGGGCTCAGCAACCCCTGGCTGTGAGGTGGAGGGAAGAGCTAGGGGCAAGCCTTCCTTCAGCTGCAGCAGGCAGGTTTGCTAAAGCCTGTCAGGGCTGTCAGGGTTTTACATGTGGTGATAACAGTCTCTATACACACACCTTTTCACTCAGAAATGCCTCAATCAAGGCCAAATGTTGCTTTGCTGAAGAAGACAGGCACATCTTGATCTGAAACTTGAACTGGAGGCAGCTTGCCATGTACTAACAATGAATGACCCTCCTACTTACACATTTTTGTCGTATTTCTCTATCTGAATAGCTTCAACTTCCCAGTGTATGGAAGGCTTTGTTGTCAGATTAAAAACCTCTGTAGTCAGTCATCTTTCTTCCCTTTCATGGGAAGCATTTACAACTGACTCATCTGCGTCTGACTCACCTGATGCAACAGTGCATTGCTTTCAGGACAGTCCTGAGCATAGAGTCAGGTAAAGGTAGGAAATTTGGGAAGCTGTAGGCAGGAGTATGGATGCCTACTGGATGAATGCAGGTAGTGTTGTCCTAAGTGAAATTTGCCTTTGCCTAGATAAATGAGTGATCCTGCTGTGTCTAGGAAGCATTAGGCATGTCCCGTGGAGGTGGCCAGTGCTGTCCATTCCAGTCTGTGCATATTAGGTAGTCTTAAGTGGCCACACAGAGATCGAATTCACAGCATGAGTCCTTCAAATCTGATATGCCTGGGGTGCTTTGGACCTCCTGTACAAGTGCTGGGTGCGTTGTTCAGACTATGCACAGTAAGTAAGTGTCATCATGGGATCAGGATGCACCAGATTTACTCTGCAGGCACAGCCATGGTGTAGGTTTCTTGAGTGTAATATATCAATCTACTGCAGGCTTCCCCTTTCAGTCCCCCCATGTTGGAGCTTCCCAATGCATTTTGGCACTGGTAATCATATGGCCATGGAGTGGGTTGAACCAGCTCCGTGATGCAGCTGACTCTGCAGATAGGCAAGCACTAGTACTGACGCAGGAGAGGTGATGGGAGCAGGCAGGAGAGGGCAAGACTGCTCCTCCTGACAGTAGCACATGCTTAGATTGACATAAGCCAACCGTGACACCGCACTGTCAGTGATTTGTCTGGGATTTTAACATGTTGGACAGCCGAGGCAAAATTATGGCTGGGGCTCATGCTTTGATGAAGCTGCTGAAGACCTGAGACCAGTGGATAAATTCCGCTGCTTCTGTGTGGTAAAGAGGACATAACTGGGATACTGGGATAACTGGTAGTTCTGATGGAGCTGGCCTGGACACAGGGTGGACTAATTCCTGCATGCCACAAGAAAGAACCAGGACCACCAAGACCATATGGCTGGGCATATGTGGAGACAGAAATTGTACCTGGTTTGAGTATCTGCTTATCTTCTCCTAGTTAAAACTGCTGACCACTCCCAAGAAAAGGATCATATTGATCTTTCACAGCTGTAGCATACTAAGTAAATATTTTTTTCTAGTAGCATGTCTGCCACAGTCCTCCTTAACTCAGGCGGTGAAGTCCTGCGTCTTGGTGCTCAAGCCTTATTGATTCTGTCTCTTCCTTCTGTGATGATCCGCAAATCTTCACAAAACTGCAGTATATCAGTGCCTTTGATTGGGCCTTCACTTGACATTGGCTGGCTTTGGAGGCTTGGAGGTCTCACTGGGCTTCTCATCTAGCTACCACAATCTGCTAACAATTAGTCTTGGTCTGGAGTGTACCGGGGCTCTGGTCTACTTTGTCTTCACAAATACTTCTCCTCCCTTGACCTTTTGGAATGATCGTTCAGTCTGTAAAGTTTCCCTTTGCTTCCTGTTGTATTCAATAAATTCCTTTGCTTAAAAAGTCTCTTGTTGATATTAACCATCTGGCGTGGCGGGGGGGGGAAGAGAAGGCAAAGGAAAGACAACAAATTGAAGGCTGGATTGTGGGTCAAAAGCCCCATCTGTAAAATCCTAACGTAGAAACATGCTGAAAAAGGAAAGAACATGAGTAAGAACTGGGAAAACTTGTGCTTCAGGCTGTTGTTTGCTGGCGCAGTGCCCAGCAGGCACTGCATCAGGCGGCTCAGCCCGGGAGCTTGTTTTCACTGCTGTGTGCTGCTTCGTTTTCTGGCCTGGGACGACATCTGGCTGGAATGTTCTTTTCCACACCCCAGGAAGAGCACTCTTTTTAGCTGGCTACTACAGTCCTCCGCATTAAAATATAGTGAATCAGACTACAAAGTAGCATGAGATTGGTTTAAAAATAATGCGGTTTAAGTACAGTTGAGCTTTGAGTTCATTTTGTTTGCCTTCTGGCTTAGAAACCTTTAGAATACATGATGTGCATATTTTCCTGCTTTTCTTCATGACTCTGAGTGCTCAGGAGTCACTTTAAAAATGGAAAAAACCCAACCCTAACAAAACCAACAAAAGCAGCAAAACTAACAGAATATACCCTTACCATTTTATTGAGAAGTCCAGAATAAATTATTTGGGCTTTCTGAATAACACCAGCTATCAGAAACTCTCAATAAAAGAATAGGATAATTGGCAATATTCTTGCTAAGAAAGTAGAAGGGAGATAGTGGGACAAGAAAATCAGAGAAGCAGGAAAGATGATTTATTACCTTCAAGAGTTTACTTAAGTCCAGGAAGAAACGGGCTATGGTGGTGTAATACCCACACAGTTGTCTCCAGATACTGCGTTCTTTCCCTGCGGCTGGAAAGAGTTCCTCCACCAGCAGAGAAGAGGTCCTAGATGAACAGAATTCCTGGTCTGGAAACAGACACCACAGACTGTTACACTGATCTACACCACCAAACCAGTGTGTGCCCTCCCACATCCACCAAGTTGCATTGAAACACGAGGAACTTGTGCTTGGCTTCTTTCACATCATTCTGGATTTCAACATGTTGTGGTTTAACCCCAGCTGGCAACACAACTAGGACCACACAGCTGTTCACTCGCTGTCCCCACCATGCCCCCTGCAGTGGGCTAGGGAGAAGGGGGAGAAAAAGAAAAAAAACCTTCATGGGTTGAGATCAAAAAAGTTTAATAGAACAGTAATGGGGGAAAAAAAAAAGGTAAAGGAATATACAAAATGAGTGATGCAATGCAGTTGCTCACCATACATTGAACAATTGCCCAGCCTGTCCCGAGCAGCAATTGCATCTTCCTGCCCCCCAGCCAACCCCCATTTATATACAGAGCATGACATCTGTGGTATGGAAAACTTCTTTGGCCAGCTTGGGTCAGTTGTTCTGTCTATGCTCCCTCTCAGCTTACTATGAGAAGCTGAAAAAGTCAGCCTGTAAGGGTAGAGAAGCAGCAAAAAGGGGAAGAAATAGAAGTGCATATTTTATCTGGTAAGGTGACAGCTGGAGGTGAGGTCTCCCTGTTGGAACAGAAGCACAGTCCAATGATGATTGACTGGCAAACCAGAATATTGCCTGGTGTGGTAGTTCCTCAGTGCCCACCACCAAGCAGTGACTCCCGTCCTTGCAAAAGCAGCAAGCAGAGCCATGCTGTTGGCATAAGTACATGCAATCTCATTTTATCTTACATCTTATTTGGGAGGTCTGTTTTCTAAGGCCTCTGAGAAGACTATCAGGTGCCTCGGTATGAAATGCATGGGTCATATGTGTGGTGATACTCTCCTTATCATTTTGGGAGCCTCTCTGCTGGAAACCCTGTTCAAACTCCAATGTCGGCTTTGGGCTTCTTCCAGTTCCCTTCTCTGGGCTTTGCCACATCCCTAGTCTTTTCATTCCTCAGGCGGTGCGCAGGCAGGATGGCTCTGCCACACGTTCCTGTTCACCAGACACCTCCTTGGAGTTACCAGGGAGCGGTCGGGGCCCAGGGACATCACCTTGGGGTTGTGGAAGGCCACACAGCCTAACCAGGGAGGAAGGGCCTGTTGTTACAGGTGTGCTTGCCACAGCATGGTGGTCTTGCTGCACCTTCACATCACGCTTTTGCTCATGGTTAATGTATAAATGGCTTCTTGAGTCACCGCTTTCTTCCTCTGGGATTAGGGGTTTTAGCCACTCTCAGCCTTCAACCTGGTAATCCATAATCTAATCAGATTTTAGTATGCTCACAGCAAATGCTGTCTTGGATGGCCTAAGTCTGATGTCCTTTTCCTTTAGGGTCCATCAATTTTCCATGTTCTGCCACCTTTGGAGATGCTCATGAGTCACCTATCACATGACCATAGCTCATCAGTGCTATGTTTAGTATTATCTCAGAGTCATTATTTCAGCAGCCTCATTAACCTCTGGTATTTCAACAAAAGCAATTTGGAAGAATGCCGAACAGTTATGGTTTTCTTCTGGTACACTGGTTTGACTTAATCTGCCTAACTTTTCCCTTCTTTCTGGTGCCTGGTACTTCTGTTCTTCCATCCCTCCATCTCATGCTCCCAAACACCGCTCAGAACTTCCATAACAGGCCTCCTGCCCACCTGATGCTGGAGCTGAGGGCGGGTCTGTAAGGCTATGGGATTTAGGAAGGACTGTCTAACACTTCAGGGCTCCCATTTGGCTCTCGGTCCTGAATCTTCTCTTCTGTTATGTCTCTCTATAACTTACATTGCCCTGTGGGTGGGTGCATACCCCTGAGCTATTTCTGTAGCTTTGTTTCTCAGGGGTGCTCTTCACCCTGCTGAGTCTTCTGGTTCCCCAAGGAGTGAGGCCCTGTGGGCAAATTATTCTGCTCATCAAAATTTAGATTTCAGACATGATTGACAGATTATTTGTTTCTTCTTACCTAGCCATCCTGAAAGGCATCACCATTTCAGGTGATGGCGAGTCTTCCTACCAGGTTCTTTATGTTGAGCTGTACAATCAATGTAGACCATCCCTTTTCCCCCGAACCATCTGTAAGCATCATATTTTCTGGGTAAGGGATACAATACATTGTAGGGAAATATTGAGAGAAAGGGAGGGGTAGGGAACAAAATGGTGGGAATTAACTGCTCTCAGGAAAGGGTGTATAGGAATGCACCGAGTCCCAAAAGGCATGTTTTTGTAGCAATGATTTTCAGTCTGAGGATGCACAGATGGCTCTTAGGAGATCTACAAAAGATCACTTGTTGAAAACAAGCCTTTATATTCTACAGGGTCATGTGTGGATATGAAATTTAGCAAGGGGTCTGGAATATTTTAGGGATCTACAAACTGGAAAAGGTAGAAAGCCACTAAAAATTCTCTAATAAAGCAATTTTATTACAGTGATCTGAGAAAGAAGCCATCTATACCATCACTGAAAACCTGAAGTCATGTGTCAAGGGGGAAGGCAATGTCATCATCACCCACCTGTTCCTTGAGAGGGTAAGTAGAGGATTAGTGTCTGCCCCAAGTGGGAAATGCAGAAACCTGCCCCTGGGAAGCGCTGGGCTGCATAATCCTGCAAAACGCTTGTTAAACTTTAGACAAAGTTCTCATCCGCATTTACAGAGATGAAGCTTGTTCTCTTAAGTATTCATAAATTCAAATAAAAAAATGCAGAAATTCTCAAACTTGATAGCTGTCCAGTGCGAGTTAATACACTGATGGTTTCACCTCTTGAGTTTTGCTCTGTTTCTGGGAGGTACAGGAGGTTACACGTGGTTTTCTTACCTTGATCTCTGAATGCAAATGTAAAGCTGCGTTTAAGTTAACTCCCGAGTAATAACCCTCCGAAGAGGCTGGCCATTAGATGGCAGCACAGATATACCGAATATCCATTGTTGCCAGGTGCTGCTCTAGGAAAGTCCTTCCCTTGCTTTCAGCATCCCCAAGGTATCTTGCGTCTGAGGAATTTTCACAATACTTAATACAAAATTAATTAGAACCTGTAAATGAGGAATTTTGTATTATATTACATCAGATAAATTAAAATAAAAGACCGGTAGTAGCCCTTATTAAACTGGAAGCTCTTTCAGAATTTCAAAATTATTTTATTCCTTATCCTTCTGAAGCATACAGGGAATTCAGCTGTGCTGAATAAACTAGATCCTTCCTTGATGACATGTGTAGCAGCTGATAGCCTAAAAGCTCTTTCAGAAAACTCATTTTGATGCCACCAACCATCTCACCCCATTGCCCGAGGAGCATAATATGTTGCATTATTTTCAATTGCTGTTTGAGAAACTCAACAAATGCAGCAGGCACTTAACTGAGCCTCAAAATATTCCAGTGACACTCCAAGTGATTTCATTTTATTAATGGAAAAAAATTGAAGCAGATGGCAAGATAGTTTTCATTTTCAAACTTAAATGTCTCACCCCTAGCGTATTACTAATTTTGCATTTTGTTGGCATAACTTCAGATAAAGGAGAATCAAGGTGCTAATTGCATACCCCTAAGCCTGACATTTGTGCTGACATCCTGGTGCTTTCCCTGGTATTTTGTGAGAAGGCCGTGTTTGAGGATTATCAAAGTAATGAGGTGCCTGGTCTTCTCTATGGCAGAGTAAAACTACACTTCTGTGCTAAGACCTGATGGGGAAATCCTGAGTCTGTGTTAACTGGTAACGTAACTGATATTCTAGAGTGTCTTCTGCTGTTAAACTGTGGAAATATTTTTTTAAGGATGTGGTAATGATTTCCAAAAGACATCAGTCTAGTATATAGGATTTTGACAATCTTTATTTCATTTTTCCCCCTAAGAAATAGCAAAGTAATAAATTATTAATAATTATTAACAATAACACACAAACCATATTCCTTACTGATAATTCTTACAGCTATACTAGGCTCATATAACGCTAACTTGCACTTGACAAAACCAGGAGCAATAATCCATATTGTTATGCTTATTTAAAACCAATTTGTGGAGGTGAAGTCAGCCCCAGCTCCTAGCTTTTTGGAGCATCTTTTCTTCCAGCCTGTTTTCCCAGGGGACCGAGCTGATGTTCAGACTTGGAGGCCAGTCTCACACCGGCAGTCTCGGAAGTGTTTTGCAGCAGCTGTTGAAACTGCTCCAAAAGGAGAGGAGCTTTTTAGTGTCTCATAGGCAATTAGGGACCACAACTCCTCCTGGGAGTTGATGAGCGCTGTGCGCCTGCTTATACTTTATTCTCCAGAAATTTGTCTCGCACAGCCAATACTTCCCCCGTCACCTCATGAAGTGGAAAAGCTATGTAACTGCCCACGGCAGTGTTACGAGGCTATCTGGAAGAAGGGAAGGATGTAACAGTGTACTTTTTAAAATGCAAAAGGCATTTCAGGAGGCAGTATGAAGTAATGCTAAGCAAAAATTTGGAGACAGATGGGTAATGGAAAGCGTCACGGCAGTATCTGATCACTGCAAGCCTTGGCTTTGTGTATTCGGCTGCATGGGACTAATGTTGCTTGCTATAAAGGGAAGAGCATGAATTCTTAAACTGCATATTCTCCTTCCTGCATAATTTTGTGTCTTCTGTGAAAGTCTCTTCTCGAAATATTAATGTAAGCCAATGAGGATCACAGATCAAGGTGGAATGGCTGCAAGTGCAGCTAATGCGTGCAGGCGCTGCCAGCTACTCCAACAGCAGGCAAAGCCGTTCCCTTCTGTGCAGAGATTCTTGGAAAGGAGAAATGTGTAAACCTCTAGACTTTAGCACATGGGAAAAAACTATGTTGCTTTCTGGCACTTCCTCAGAAGCTACTCAGCACTCAGCATATGCCTGGCTTTTCAATGTATAAACTAGTCAGGACAAATCAGTTTAGTTTTTAGATTTATTTTTAATTTATTTTTAATTTATTATTTTGGTTTTTAATTATTTTAATTTTCCTAGTTCTTACTGCATTTCGAGTCCTCAGACAATCAGCTGAAACTACTAAAACTTTTCAATGTTTGAAGGACATCAGACTAGCAGAGTGAAAACGGACAGAAAGCTGCCGGACCCAGCATTACATTTTCCTACCTAGAACAAGGGAAGCTGGATGGTGTGAGGGAAGCCGACCTTTTACTCTGATCGAAATATGACAGAGCCTGGGAGTTTGGGAATAATGAGGCTCCAGTCACAATAGTTTCTAGATCATCTCCCAAGTGCAGATACCACTGCATCTGCATCATGGAGGGAAATTCAGCATCTATTTGACAAGAAAGTAGCTACCTCTTGTTGGTGGAAGCTTTGCGATGATGTACATCCGTGACAGCCCCTGACAGCTGAGGGAATTTTGGCCTCTGTGTAACTTCATATACTGAAATTAGGGGGAATCAATTTCTGAGCTTTACTGTGTCCTTCAAATCGCTTGAGATTTCCAATCTATTTAGGAATAACTGAAACACATTGCCTGTAAGAATGAACAGGACTTCATCATCCTACACACCTGGCGGTTCTCTATGTAACTATCATTGACTCCTAAATAATTTACACTCTCCTTTCTCCGACTATAAATGAAGTTTTATACCAAACAAAGTAAACAGGAACTTTATAATGTTGCCTGTATGTATATAGTCAGGTACCAAAGGGTGGAGATGACTTACTAACAAGGTTCTTATACTGTGAATTTGACCCACGCATACAAATCCCTGCACTCACTAATGAACTAGATTTTGCTTGGACTTTATATACCTTAGGGATCTGTGTAGGTACAGGTGTGCAGGAGGTGGCCAGGCTTGTGTTTAGGAGGAAGACAGTAATCCCAACAACAGCAGCCGTTACCACGGGTGAGCTGGAGAAAAGCACTATCACACTTTATTTCAGTATGCTACAAAATTCATTGTTGAACTTTATTAGGTACTTTAATACCAAGCATACTTTAAAGTAACAAAAATTATTGTTGTTATTACTTTTTACAGAAAATCAGGTATTTCAACAGTTTTCTTTACAGTTTGTCGACTTAAAAAAAAAATTACAATTGACAAGTTACAGTGGAGTGGGATGGGAAAGCGGTAACATTTAAAAAGATAAAACATACTATTCATACTGAGTCAACATTTAGTGGTGTACATCCTGATACATCTCCCCTTCCGACTGTGTACAAATGATACATTTTGACTGAGCTACCCTGGCAGGGCTGCGAGGTCTTGTGACGACACTTTTTTTGGCAACATTTGTGTATATTTAGAAGGGCTTTTACATTACACGGTCACCGTGACGCAAAACTTAGTAGTCTATAACGAAATAATATAGTAGAGAGAAACCCTGTTCCGGTGATTTCTGTTGCAGCAAAAGTGCCATCACTGCAATAATTTGGGGTAGGGGTAAACCTACGGAGCAAATGAAGACAGTGGCACATTAGCTCATCCGGATTAGCAAACCCTCTCGCAGGGCTGTGCGGTGACGGTGTGGCTGTGAGCCAACAGGAGCAGCGAGTGAGGATGGTCTTCTCCAAGAGACGTTTTAACAAGGACTCTGGAATGAACACACCCGGCCCTTAAGGATGTGCATTTTCCATTTGACACTGGTCGGACTAATCATAGATTTAAAAACCCGCCTGAAGTGGGACCTACATGAGTTTATACAGTGTCATGTGTAAACTACTTGATTTTTACCTTTCGCCCCCTGCAGGTCAGCAGCAAATACTGGGGATATGTTTATGGTAGTTGATTGATTCGGGTGGGATTTTTGACCAGCTCTAACGCTGGTCTGGTAGAAGCTGAGGAGTTACAAGAGCAGATCTGGGTTAAAGCGAACTTTTTTTTAAAATGCTGCCTAGATTCACACGTAAATTTACTTGGCAGACATCCACATCAGCGTTCAGTCTCTAAAACAAGCAGCATCACACTGGTGCCTTGGTCGTTAGATAAAAGAGTTATCTAATTCCTTGCATTTATTTATTGACAGTTTGCTTAAAGATAATTTTTCATTCAAAAATAAAAATAATTTTCTGTGTTTTGTGCACTAAATTCTGAGATAACTTGTATTGTGCAGCCAGTAGTTTAAAAACCAGTTTAACTCACATTTTACTCCTGTCTTCAGTGTATTATGTTATTGGGGATCAACGTTAGCAATGAATTATTATTATTTTAGCCATTTTCCCCAAAAGCCAAAGAATGAAGCAGCAGGCTTAAAATAAATCTGAAGAAATTAGCGTTGCAGTGCTCATTTTGGGCTGGATTCAGCTGTGAGACGCGGGAGAGGGTGGAAGAAATGCAGGGAATGCTCCTGCCTGCTCCTGTGCCAGCAGGAGATGTGTGCCATGCTGGTAGGTACCGGAGAGGAGCAGAGGAAAGGGGGTCCCTGCTTCCCTCCGTTGCTCTGTGCCTGGCTCTCGGCATCCAGGCCTTTTGCTATGGGGTCCATCCAGGTATCCTGTGCCTCCCCATGTTTCACTGCTCAGTGGCTTCTGGAAACAACGGTGCCCTTTGGGGACAGACCCACCGAGCCCCTGGGAGGGAAGCACCAGCCCCACCAGTGCCCCGGGGCTCCGTGCACCCAGCCCTCCCATAGCAATGTGTATTTGCTTACTAGTCTCTTAATTTATGTATTGAGTTTAAGAGCAGAAGGGATCGTTAGATCACCTTGCCCGACTGGCATTAGCGGGGGCCAGAGGGTGTCACTCAGTGGTTATATGGCAGAAGAAGGAAAAGAATAGAAATGCCCTTGCAGTGAGCAGCTGTATGTTACATCTAAGGGGTAAATTACTCTCTCCTATTAAAAAAGAAATCAAGTGCTTTTATTTTGTCACTCCAAATACAAACAATTGTATGAGCTTTGGGAAATTATAGTATTATGATATTCAGTCAGACGTATCTTATAGTATATATGCTTCATAGAACTAGAATATAGGTCAGAAATGATTTTTCAGTCTTAAGTTTGTTACAGACATAGATTAATTGGAACACATATGCAGTAAAAATTGAGAAGCTTTACAGTTTTAGTCAACTTATTATACAGTGAAGTAAATGAAGTGCAGCAATGTAGCAGTAAAAGTTATGCTTTTTCCACTAGGTGATGGAAACATTCAGAGAGTCTATTTATAAATGCTAATTTAAGAGAGATGTCCTATCAGCTTCTTGGCTACTGGGATAGGAATAGTCTGGAGTTAACTGCCTCTCTACTGTGAAAGGTTTTAAAGCTTTTTGCTTTCTGTCCGAATAAAAAAAATGACATTTACAAACCTCTTCAATGCATATATATTACATATGTTTATCTAGCAACAACTACACCCCGTTTAATTTATTCCCCAAATGTGACTTTTCATGCATGTCTTCTGGATGCTGTATTCAGCAACAGTTTCTAATGAGCTGGTGTGTAATCCATGATTGCATTTCTCTTCTGAAAATCACTTCCACGTCTGGCTGATCTATGTTTAGAAGGTGGCTCTTACCCATCAGGCATTTTTGCACTCATCAGCGTTCTTCTCTGTCGGAGGCCCTTTCCCAAGCTTCTTCCCATTTTAATGTTGATGTACAAAAGCTGTTATTCGTTTTGTTTTGTGCTCATTCTAGTGAGGATTGGCTTAGTAGGACTGCGCAAAACAGAGAGAAGAGAGAAGCTGGTTTACTGCCAACAAACATACAGACGTTCACGCTGTGCTTGGCTCGGTGCGAGCCTCTGATCAATATTCTAATACACTTCATTATTTGCATTTCCATTTATCATGGAAAATGACAAGTTTAATCTTCAGATATGACAAGGACTTGTAATCTGGAATTCTTAAAAATCAGTTTTCATCAGCTAATCAACACGGGAAGTGAAAATAATGAGATTGTTTCATCTAAAGTTTGAACAATATGAAAATACAATTACAATGTGTATGGGGCAAGAATGACATTTGCCAGATGAATATCAGGAATTGAGTTAAAATCCTGACATTTCTGTTCTGTATCAATAACTTCTTCCGCTCCCTTGAGCACACAATACGCATTTGAAACAAGATGAAATAATACCTTGTGTTAAATTTCAAAGGAGCAGGCCCCGATGAGGACAGAGGGGTTTTCAAACCAAACTCTCTCTTAAAAACTGATTCTCACCCATCCAGTTTCCATATGCTGCAAGCAAAGCTGAGTACGTGGGAGAGCGGACACCAGTGAGGAAGGCTCCCCCCTCCTCGCTCTAGGTGACTGCCCGTAAATCGGCGCTGGAGGGGGCAGCGCGTGGGAACAGGGGCTTAACGAGAAGGTCTATTTACAGGTACCCACATACAAGCAGATGTAAAAACATGACTGCATCTGGCCTTGTACAGAAGGTTCTTGCACCAAATGAACTCTGCAAATTCACCATTAGCTCAATTCCCCTCGGTCAGTGGGGCCAAACTGTGAAGTCCTTCGGCAGGCAGCCTCCCCTTGGCCTCTTGTGAAAGGGTCACTGGTCACGGGTCCTACAAGCCCGCAGCCTGGGGGAGAGGACAGCCACCTTCATCGCAACACCACCCCCCTCATCGTAACGGAGGAGGTCTCTGCAGGAGTCAGCTGGAATGCAGAACTCCCGAGGGGGACGGGGGAGAAATCACTATTTTTGTGAACATAAAAGAAAAAGAACTGATTTCATTGTGAAATGGCAGTCAACTAAGAGTTTCAGAACCAGAAACGCTTAAAAATGTTCCTGTAAGAAGGCTGGAATATTTAATATCCCCACACGCATTATGTGGCGCAGTCACCGCCCATTCCCACTGGTTTCTCACATGCCTTGACTCTCACGGTTGCTTTGGCTGCTGATAATTCACCCAGGGATGCCAGGAAGAGTGACACTTTGGAGCAGGATGCCCGGACCTGGGAGCTGAGGGTGGTGGTACCATGAACCGGGGAGCCCAGTGGTGGCTAACCCATCTGCCGCAGACCCTGGGTTCCTGCTTCCCCCATCGACTTCCAACAAATTGACATTTTTCAAGCAAAGTTTGTTTGGGAGGAAAATTTCGGACTCGTTATAGTCCACACGTGTTCAGCATGTATTACACATGTATCAGCTATATTTTACAAAGAAGGCACTTCTAACTGATGTTGCTGAGAGTAGAAAGTAGCAAGTAAGCTATGCAAGAAGCATAAGGTGAGCTAAGGAGGGCCCTGCAGAAGACGAATGGATCTGTTTTGCTTTTTGTCAGACAATGAATACACAATATAGTGTTTTTTGTGTAATGGGACTGGTACTTTCCAACTGTAAAAGCAAAATCACCATTGATAGCTCCATGAGCTTCCTTCCCCCCTTTAAAACATATTTCTGATAAATAAAATATATTATAAATTATCCGAGTTGGGAATTTCAGTGTATTTTCCTAATATGGTTATTAATGTAGTTAATATGGTAATTATTAATATAGGTAAGTAGCACTACTAAATAAAAGAATAGAAAGAAAAAGTACTTGAGCCTCCAATCTGTTTATTTGCTAAGTGGGGTATTGGGGTTTTTGAGCCTCTTAAACAATCCATAGTTGGTGAAACTGAAATCTAGGGAAAGCCAAAGTTGCATGGTGAGGAGCACGTGCCCTGATACTCCCATGAACAACCTAAACTGAACAGAACTGAATAAACCATTTGTTTCAATTATTTTTAATCATACTTTCATGTGCCTGTGTTATTCAAATCCCTAACAGTGCTTATTGGATTTCCCGCAGTTCTCAGTGTTGGGGTTGTAACATACTAAAGCCTTTATTAGTTCTTCTGACAAATTTTGCACACAGGTGTTATACATGTGGAAATCAAATTTAATAAATGCCAGAGGTGCCTCGTTGATAAGGCAGAAATAAGTTGTTCACATTCAACATCCCTCAGTCCGCGTTGTATCACATCATAGGCTCTTGACTCCTTGAAGTTTCTTTTCTTAGAGCTACTTACCCTTTTCTAGTGCTGTTGCCTAGAAGTCAGTTAATGAAAGCAGTCTTCATGAAAGCCATATTACCCAAATCACCTAGGTGTTCTGCTGTTAAATTCTCTATTTAAAGCCTTGAAAAGCTGCCTGTTAGGCTGACGTCCTGACAACATGGTTATTATTCATTTGACCCGTTCAATTAGGGCAGTTACTTCTGTTGACTGCAGAGCTGGGGTACAGTCACCCTGAGAGGGATTTGCAGCATTTTAGTGTTTATGTACATTTTCAGAGGGAGGCCACTGGTATTTCTTTGTTTTGAAGATGAATCATGGGGAGATTTCCAGGTTGCTCCCTGCCAAAGTATAAAGCATGTACCGAATGTCAGATATTCCCTTACATGCTGTTACTGTAAAGGCAGTCAGATGGATAATAAATAGACAGAGAAAGACAGACCTTCTAGGGCCGAATATATATTTTCTCAAACAATCTTAACACTTTGCAGCATAAATTGTCACCAGCCATATTTACACCATTTTCTTTGCCATTTATTTGACTGGTGTATAGAAAATAACACCTTTCCAAGAGTTAATCTTTTCTTGCTGTCTCCAAACACAATTACTGAGCTAAAGAGCAACTGGAATTCATGGTCACACCAAAATTGGTGCTATTCTGAAACCACATCAGCTGGCAGAAGCCCATGGGCTAATGAAGCACCAGAGGTTTCTTCCCAACACCTCCACGGTATTCCTCCAACCTAGAGAGCAACATGATCTCTCTTGAATGCTGGCGCTGTGTTTGGTGTACGGGAGGAGATGAAGGGGGAGAGAAATATTGCTGCTGAAGGTCTGCAATCGAAAACAGACATGCTGAGGCACCTTGGATAACACCGCTGCCTGGGCAGGAGGCCAAAAAAATTTGAACAAGTTTAGTTTTAATGAGGTGCTTGGAGTTCTCGCCTTTCTGCTTATGATCCGTGTCAGCTTCTCATAACCACAGGTAGATGGTTTTGTTGTTTACATCAGGGTTGGTGCCATGCTAAGTGTGTTAAAACTCCACTTGTAGCTACTGCACCCCAAAATTCAAATAGCAACATGCATTCAGGGCCTGGGCAATATCCAGATATGTGTAATTAAAAGGCATAAAACACAGGTAGACGTCCAGCTGCACAAGGCAGCCAGTGCTCCATCTTCTCTTATTTCTTTGGAGATACTCCCTTTAAAATACATAACAAAACCTATTTCAGTGGCCTGAGAGAATGATTTTGTTTTCCATGTGATGAGAGAGGAATAATATGTATTCCCATTTGCCTTTAAATGTGTATTCCCATTTGCATACCTGCTGTGGGTACCTATTCCCTCCTGATGCACCGAGCATCCTTTGCCCTGGTCTCACTGGGGGGTGCATATGCGTTGCCTGGAGAGCCACTCTGGGGCAAATATTGTGCTCTCAATAAACAACACAGCACCAACCCAGGTCCTATCCAAACTCATAAAAGTCATAGAATTGTAGAATCATAGAATCATTTAGGTTGGAAAAGACCTTTAAGCTGTGTGCAGCTCTGGAGCACCCAACATAAGAAGGGCATGGACCTGTTGGAGTGGGTCCAGAGGAGGGCCCTGAGGATGATCAGAGGGTTAGAGCACTTCTGCTGTGAGAGTTGGGGTTGTTCAGCCTGGAGAAGAGAAGGCCCCAGGGAGACCTTATAGTGGCCTTCCAGTTCCTAAAGGGGCCTACAGAAATCTGGAGAGGGACTTTTCACAGGGGCATGTAGTGATAGGACAAGGGGTAATGGCTTCAAACCAGAAGAGGGTTTAGATTAGATTTCAGGAAGAAATTTTTCACTCTGAGGGTGGTGAGGCACTGGGACAGGTTGCCCAGGGAAGCTGTGGATGCCCCATCCCTGTGTGTTCAAGGCCAGGCTGGATGGGGCTTTGAGCAACCTGGTCTAGGGGGAGGTGTCCCTGCCCATGGCAGGGGGGTTGGAACTAGATCATCTTTAAGGTCCCTTCCAACCTAAACCATTCTGTGATCATCAAGCCAGCTGTTAACCTAGCACTGCCAAGTCCACCACTAAACCATGTCCCTAAGCACCACAAGCTGAAACTCTAGCATGTGTTTTGGAGATGCTGTCCACAGATTGTCCTGGAAATAGCTGTGTGGCCAGGAGGTGAATGAGTTGTGCTCTGGTGCCTACCCCTGCACTGCAGTTTAGACACACTAAGGAGGGAACAAGGCTTCCCTGTGGAGATGGAAGGAAGAATGGACAGAAATTCCCCAATTATTTTGCTAGCAGCCCTCTTTCAGTGTTTCACTGTTCAGCATTTCTCAACAAAACATGATAAATGGACCTGTCCGCACCAGCGCTGCCTAAGTGTGTTTCCTCTTCCTCCTGGCAACCCAGCAGGCAGGATCTGGCTGTTGCCTGCTCTGCCATCACTCACAGCTACTGAAGCCTACCTGGGAGGGCAGGGGTTAAAGACAGTACACAGCAAACCTTGAGGGAGTTACTAAAACTTTTACAAAACTTTGGGATTGAAACTGTGTGATGGTTTTGTCCATATGGCATTAGAGGAGAAGCTCATCTCAGCAGAACGGCGTGTGAGCTGGCTTTTTTGCTGCAGCACTTACTTGCAATAAAATAGAACTGAATCACGTAAATATGACAAGGTTTTTACCGATTCGGTGTGCAAGCCCTGTGAAACCAGAGCTGAGTGGAGCAGTAGGACCTATTTGACTGCTGGGCAGCATGTTATGCACCCTGTTAGTGGCAGCAGCTGAACTCCAGGGCATGGGCTGCAGGAAATGCTTCCAGGACTTTCGGGAGTGTTTCCAGGGCTGTAGGAAACAGTTTCAGGAACACTCAATAATTTTCTAAACGTCCATCGAAAGGAGGCCCGGGCTGTTTTGCAGGCAGAAGGCTCAGTTGATGGCTGCACAAGGGCATTTCTAGCATCTGAGAGGACAGTTTCAGGGCCAGAGGGGTGATGATGGTCAGAGTTAACCACTGAACAGACAGAATGCGTTTTATTGGACATCCTTTTCCAAGAAGAAACAGAAAAATGGCCGAAGGATCCAGTCAGATCAATTTTGCCAGGTTGCTATGTGTGCGGTGTCTGTCTGTTCATACAGCTGAACAGATCTTTGCCATCAACAACTCATATACTGTCATTCACAAGAAAAAACTCAGCGTGTGGGCAGACCTAAAGCTACACTCCTTGCACACGCAGTGCTCCCAGTGCCTGCCCTGGTGGCCGGGTCCTGCCCTTCCCTGCCAGACTCTGGCCAATTCTTGTAGTTTTAAAAGCCAGTTTATTCTTACATTGCTTTCCCCCCTTTTTCTCTTGTTATGTGTGGAGACTGACACACAGCAGGAGGAAACGGCTGTCAGTTCAGAGGCTGGTTGTAGGCAGCATGCTGTGGGGGGGAGAAGAGCGACACGGCAAGGAAACATTATTTTCTGTGTTCTTTTCTTTTATTTCTCCAGACAGAATGTTTTTTGAAGCTGTTATGACAGTAAGTGGAAGTCTCCAGAGAAAATTGTGGTTGTCAAGACAAATTAATTAAAAAAAAGAAAGGATTGAGCAATTCAGTCTGACCACCTTATGGCAAAGTATGCAAGGAGACATAAATTCGGAAATTAAGTCTGGAGCATCAGGACAGTCTTCCTGTTTGTGGTCTTGATTTCTTCAAGTTCATATTCTTTTCCAGATGGAAATTTTGAGAAAGATGAGGGGCTTTTTTGGGAAGAGAGAGAAGATGGAGAGTGGACTTGGAGGTGCATCGCTCCTAACATCAGCTCTCAGAGCCAGGTATCAGATGGGCGGCTTTGGCAGCCCCTGGAGAGGGACAGGGTCCTCCTGAGGTGACTCATTTCACCCTGGGACAGTCCCCAGGGCAGATGAGCACCCGTTGGCTCCTGTGGGACTGTAGACCATTGGATGAGACCGGAGGCCTAAGTTTGAGATGGACAAAGTAAGGTGTATGAATCCTGGACTTAAAATTATCCTGCACGGAGTGATTAACAGCATGCACGGAGACGCAACAAGAGAAGCTACTGCCCACGCACACAAGATAATCTTCAGCCTGAAATAACAAAATATTAGACAGTTGTGGGTTAGTTGTTTGTAACAGGCTGTCACAGATCTCATCTGAGCATAGCTTGAGGACAGGTATTTTTAGTCCTGTTGGGGCGTGCAGTTGTGTACTAGGTCTGCCTTGCCCTGGGAGCACATGACTTTGCAGAAGGTGGGTCTGAGATTTGCCCCCCAGCCCAGCAGGGCTCTAAGATAAGCTCAACAGCCCGAGGGCCGACTGGCCTGGGTGCAGAGAGGCAAGGAGAGGCTAGACCAGTGGGAAGGCATGAGCCAAGGTACCTACGGCAGTCAGCTTGGCTGCTCTTGTCAGTGAGACTGTGCCTAGGGGAGCAGGTGAATTTTGTCTGGAAATCCTGAGAAGCAGGGTTAAAGCAGCTTGAAGAAGGCACGTCATCAGAGCCTGAAAATTTTCTTATTTCTAAAGGATCCTCCTTCAACTACACCTAAATATAACCCAGTGGCATTGAAAGGCTCCAAACCCTCGAATATGGGCAGGCTTCAAGCTTCCCTGCCACCCTGCCTAATCCCTGGCTGGGGTGTCTTTCCTCTGGTTTGACTGCAGCTCCAAGAACACAACATATGCTTATGTGTCGGTGAGAAAGACAGGAGGAGAGTGACAGGCAGAGGGAAGAGAGACCTATCCAAGGATGGAGAAAGTCATAGCTGTCATCCCTGTCATCTGCTGGCCCCAGTCTGGGCTGATGGGAACGGGGCTCTGCCACCAAACCTCACTACCAACAGCATTCGGGTCCCTCAGCTGGACAGCTTGGTGCTGCACGGCCATACCTCCCGAGCAGGTACGACCTCTCCTCTGCTACCATCACACACAGCGCAGTGTACCCTGAATGAGAGAGGAGGTTGTGTGTCTGCTGGAGGTGGGTACCGAAACACTGAGATGTAGTGATCAGATCCCGCTGAACAGTGGGCAGCGTTTTCCTCCATTTCAATATTCGCTCTGTGCCTCTCAAGAAAAGGAAGATTTTTATCATAATGAACAAAAACTGCAAAAAGCCTCCTATTCTTTCTCCTAAAAGGTTTTCTTTTACTGTGGAGCATCACAGAGATGCTCCTTCCTCCAGTGGTCCCTTTTGAGAAGGCTCATCAATTTGTCTTTTGTACTTGGTGATGTTTCTGGCAAGTTTGGGATGGGAGTCACGTCTCAAGACAGGTTTGCTGGCATGGGAGATCTAGTATGTTGTTGGAAGGACTGGAGAGAGGCTGAAATGCTTTCATCAATAGTGTCTTTCACGTGAAGTAGCTTCCTGCTCGGCAGAGTCGCAGGCTTCAGTCAAGCAAAATCAGTTACTCCTTGTTCATCTATTTTTATTTCCTCTGTATGTTTTGCTGCAGTCTTTCTTTACCCAGATGGTCAAATAAATTGCTGTCACTGAACAGGAGTCCCTGAACAGTGATTCCTAAACTCTTCCTGTTCTTTAACTGCTTAACGAGAAAATATTTTACTTTCTTTATATTCTGCACATTTGCTGGCGTTGTTTTTCAGTTTCTCCCCTGGATCCTAGAGGATCTGTAGGTATTTTTGTTTGTTTCGCCAGCCCTCAAGCTGCGTGATCAGACTGCTCAGAAAGCTGTGCATCGTCTTTATTTAAAAACTGTTACGAACTTTGATCTGCAGTTGTTTACTGAGAGCCCCCTGAGGATCCAGCCATGTCAGTGGACGTACCTCCATGAGGTCCTGGGTAGATTGGCCAGAAAATGTTTGGATTGTCATTGTACATTTTCTCATTTTGTTAATAAGTTTATACCTAGCTTTATTAGATTTATATCTTCCAGGAGTTTTCTTGTGCCGTGCTGAGTAATGTTGGAAGTTGATGTTGACGTATCTTCGGTGTGGAGAAACAAATCTTATTGACATTGATACAAAACTCTACTTGTCCAGGCTCGGCCATCGGGGAGGGCAGAAGGCAGCGCCCAGGGCCAGCGCGGGCTGCGGGGGGCTGTGAGCAAGCCCGAGCTCGGGAAGAGCCAACCACCACCAGTGCCGAGGCTTCACATTGGTGTGAGCCTGCAGTTCTGTGCAGCAGAGGGAGAGTAGGAGTTTGGCCCTGGGAGAAAGCCAAGATATCAAAGCAGGTTCTTGAAGGTGCCAGCCAGGATCTCTGCATATGGAAACTGCTACGATGGAGCTTATTTTAGTGGTGTGAAAGAAACGGAGCTCTGCTCTTTTTTCAACGGACTGGATTCTGCAAATGATTTCCCAATTCACATAATGAGTTTTTCCTCCTAACGGAAACGAGCAGGGCCATGACAGTTCTCTGGCCATTTTGGCATGTTAAAATGATATTTCTGTGAATGAAATTTCCTGAAATAATTTGCTGATTTTTAATTATAACATAAAAATTAAAACATCTACAAGAAGTTCAGTTTAAGTATCTGAGAAAACATAGTAAAAAGTATCAATGCTGATGAATCTTAAATGCTGCAGAGTAATAAAAACTTTTAAACTCTCTTTTCTTTGTGTGAAATTAATTTCCCTGTTCTTTGGCCAGTGCCGAATCTGTGTGACCTGGGAGCATGGCACAAATCCCACCCGCTTCCTTGCTGTGCCAAGGCACATCCAGGGGTTTCCAAAAGTTTTCCAAGCTTTCTCTTTGTGCTGGTGGGAAGAGAAAATTCGATGAGTGGGGTGGGCCAGGGCTGGGAGTGGGGCTCTGGCTGCTGGGGCTCACTGCAGAGAAGGCTTCTAGTGTTGGAGGACTTTGTCGAGAGGACCTTTGGGGTAGGGGCTTGCCAAGGCAAGGTTGTGGGTCCTTCACCCTGAGCACACACTCCTCTCGGGGTGGTTGGCTGCTCTAATGTTGGGTCTCAATCAAAACCTGCTAATGAGCTGTGAACATCGATCCCATTTCTGCCTCTGAGAAAGACACAGGTGCCAAGTTACATGTTTATGGGAAACAGAAAGATAACGATCTGGAGAAGCTTTAGTCTTAGGTTTCAAAACCGTGGCTTAATGGTCAGCTTACCTGAGCACAGGAATATTAATTAACTGGCTATATACTCTCCAGGCAAATAGGCAGTATTTGGAGCTGTGCCTAAGACCCATGATCATTTCCAAAGCTCTGAGATTACGTGTCAAACTAATGAAAAATTCTCTATGGGATTAGGTGATTTTCAGCTAGAACAAAGGCTGGATTCGGGAGATGGCAAAGCCAGGGTCTAAGGACAGGGCGAGGTTTTTGGTCAACACCATCCGTCATGGAAACCTGTCTGATGTGCAGCAAGGAGCATGTTGGATTCTCATGGTCCTGAAGGCACTGTTTCAGTCATCTTCCCTTTCTAGCTGCCTTGCAGGATTGCTGCAAAACCGATTTATGCAGGCTTTGGACAATATATAACGATTATATATAAAGATTTATTATTGCTATTAATTTATATTATTCCCTTAAACATTTTTCCGAGTTGCTGTACGATTGTTAAGTGGAGTCTTGCAAGAGAAAAAGAGGATATTCCTTCCCTGAAGATCTTTCAGCACAGAGGGCAGACTGTGATTAACAGCGCAGAGAAAAAAAAAAAAAAACAACCTTCACAGAGAAGGAAGGGGAGGGCTGTGTTAGGAAATTGCCAGCTGGAAAGCGTGCAGGAAGGTGGGCTGGTTTGCAGTAGCCCTGAATGACAGGTGTGGTACGCTGTCCCCACTGTGCTCCTTCTCCTCTGGGTCTGGGTCAGAACAGGAAAGGGACAACCCGGTGTATCCAGCAAGCCCTGCAGTTTTAGGCATACGGGGCTTAGCAACTGCTGCACAAGCGAAAAATGGCGATGGCAACAAGAAGAGCATCACTCCTAGCATTGCCTTCCTCCCGTCTCGGGGAGGCGATCACTGGAGGCAAGTTGTTGGCTCCCATCTTTTCCTGTTTCCCGCAGGGGCCTTGCAGACACAGATGTTCCCTGTACCCCATCCTCTCCACCCAGCATCACTTCCTCTCCCTAGTGCCACTTCACAGCCATTTTCTGCTCTTCCCACTGTCCCATTTCTGCATGCTGCTACACTCCCCACACACACAGTCTCTCCTGGCGATGGCTCTGGCATGCAATGCCCTCACGATGGAGACTAAATAAATAAGTCTTCATGTCATCAGTCTGTAAGCCTCTCAATACACCCAGTGTTTTCTAGACCTATCCTTGAGGCCTGTCTATATGAAGGCATGAATACGGGAGCCTTAACTGTGTGAACTTTACTTGTAACCTGTGGTGTCTCTTGCAGGAGTGAGATCATCAGTGGTCTGAAGGGCAGCTCTTTCTACAAGCTCCTGCTCTCCAGCGGAGCCTTCTCTAACACTCGGATGTGGCATCCATGTGGTGCTGTAAATAGTTTGCCTTAACCCCTTCTCTGGAAGGATCACACTTCACACAGTATAAGATTGGCTCCAGGGCTTGGAAAGCCTTGGTGGCTTCTTTCCTACACCTGATCCAAACACACACAGGGACAATTTTCCATTAGTGTGGCTACTCTCACCAATGACTGTAAGCCAATTCCTGTGTAAATGCCACCGTAAGGATGTGATTGCCATTATAACAGCAAGAGACAGCAGAGCGGTCTCAAGAAGCAACCAGCCTGGTGGAAAACACTAGCAGGGAGAAGGAAAAACCCCACCATCTCAACCTAAACCCCAGGATTCCTCAAAGCCTAGTTATCCCTTCCTCTGAGACAGCAACAGTTCAGAACAACCCATTAGATAAATAAGACACTGATACAGATTTGCTCAGAAATGAAGCTCATCCCTAAAAAAGAGGGGAGCTTAGACAAAGGGAAAGACAGATGTGGTCTGCACAGTTACATCTGCAGCAGCGCTCCCCGTGGGGCTGTGCAGTAACGCCTTTCACTCCACTGACAGCTCTTAGTATGGGGGCTAATGCTCTGTCCTGCTGTGTGCCTCTAGCAAAGCTCTGATAAAGGCTTCCACCCTCCCACCCCCTAAGCCAGGGATTTTTGTCCATCCTCCCCTCTCATTTTCATCCGTCAGGGTATGGCCATTTCAGCGGTGGGAGCACAGGGCACCCTGCACGTTCCCTTGGCGCTGGGCTGCTCAGGGACTGATGCCACCCTTGCTGGCCGTGCTGGGCTACCAGGGCTGAGGGTTGTGCCGAGAGCCCCTCACCTCCGACAGAGTCCGTCGGTGCCACCCGCATTTGGTATCTGGCACCAACTGAGACACCTCCTCGGTGCTTAAATAATAATGATGGATTTCTGCTCTGGAGTGATAGCTTGTGTTGTGTGGTTGGGTTAATGTATGTCAGCTGTCATCGTCCTTGTCAGCTGCTGCTGTCAGTGAGCGGCAGATAAGTAAATCTGTGATGATGCATATCCTGGAGAGAGCAGGGATTAAATATTTCATCGCCTCAGACACTGAAGTGTCTCCTCATTTGGTGTCCTTTTCCAGCGGTCATGTCCTCTCAGATCACACTAGCCCTGGGGAAGAGCAAAGGCTGCCTGGGTTTCTGAGACCGTGGGACAGGGGATCACCGGCGGCAAAGTCCCTGCAGCTGGGGCGAGCCAGGCTGCTGCTTCAGTCACGGCGAATTTAAAAATAAGCAGAAACTCAAGGAAAAAGAAAAACATCCTTTTTTTCTGACATGCCTGACAAGGTAGTTGTGCAGAGTTGCAGCGCTTGGTGTTTACCTTGCTGCCCCTCCACCACTGACAGGTGGCATGGCACACATCTTGGGCTGCCACTGGGACACTCCGCTGAGCAGTGGGTGCCACAGACCGAGCACCTGCGGCAGCGTGGTGGCTCACTGCATGTGGGCAACACTATGGAAAGCATGAGCTGTGGTTGTAGTTAGGTAAACGTAGTTGTTTCACGGTGTTCCCAAAGTGATGGGTCACCGAACCCTGGAGATGAGCTTGGTGGTCATTCCTACAGCACCGTGTGCCCCTCCTCTTTCCTTTCTGAAGTGTTTCTCAAAACCCATTGCTGTCAAAGACAGGAAAAAATGCCATTATTCAGATTTCTTCACTATCCTGGGCTTTCCTGGTATTGCCCATAGGAACTTTATATTGAAGGGATTTTCAGTCCAAAATACCAATTTGTTGAGACTGAAGTTTTCTCAGATTCTTCTTGTTTTTATCACATCAAAGGAACTATTCTAGGGGGATGGGGAAAACGAAAGAAAATGCTCTGATAAACAATGTATTAGCTACTTTGGAAACTGGCTCTTTTCCACTAACTACCTACAGCATCAAATAAAAAAGAAAATGTCTCCTTTTTTGTTCCACACCAGAAGAGAGAGAAGACCCATCCTGTCAACTCATGAAATGAAGTCCTTGTTTTCCAGAAAGTCTTAATGAGCCACAAACCTTCACAAATCAGAGAGAGGTACAAACACGAGCTTCTGAAAAGTCTGATTTCTTTCTTATTTATGTCACGTTTCCTGAGAGCTAGGGGTTTTCTTTGCAATTATGAGGAACAGAAGGGTTTGGATTTTTTTTTTGAAAGCTGAGATTCAAGTGCAACATGTGATTTAGAGTTGGAACTTGGAAAAAAAAATAATGAGCAGTCATGATGTTTCCAAACCTGTAGGTAACTGCACAGGCATTTAATCTTCAACCTTCTCTCCTCTTTGTATAATCTAATCTCCTTCCTTTGCTGTGCTTTTTATGTGGACAACAGATATACAGTATCTTCCATATGGTTACGTTCCTATATAGGTCTGTGGTTCCACTGACTCTGGTATCTGAGGGCTTAGTAGCTGGACCTCAGCAGAAGACAGGCTGAGGCTTTGCAGGGGGGATCTTTCTGCTTCCCTATTATGTAAGGTGCCAAAATCAGTATTCATCTGCGCATTGCTAAGTAGCAGCATTTCTGCTTTTTTTCTTTTTTCATGCAGGCAATGTCTAGTTTGTGCACTCTTCTTATATAAAAATAGAAAATTTTATGAGATGCATCCCCCAGGCCCCACGGAATAGAATTTGTTCTGTAATGAGAGGCCAATGTATTTTAATTGCTTGTTGTAGACTATTACCTGTTAAATTTGTCTGCAAGTGTGACATCAGCAAAAAACTTCTTTTCTGTTTTCCTTCCTTCTACTTTACAGCTGCCAAATAGCTTCAACATCTAAGGATAAAACATGACAGATGACTCAAATATGTGACAGGTCATAAAATATTGATTTTTCATGTTACCTGCCAATGCAACACATGCCACTGTGGTTAAATCTTCTTTAATTGAGATTCCTGACTTCTGATTGTTATAACCCCAGTTTAGGTTGCCGTCTAGATTTTTGAAGTAATCGGTTTGGTCTCAGGAAATGCTAAACTCTGTAAATAAGAAATCAGTTTTACTTTTCTTAAGCTAGTACTTTTTATCTAGACTCCCAGCCACGTTTTCTGTTACAATCTTTGTCTGCTGGAAACCCTTTTGGACCTTTCTGTTTCCTTTTTGGCTCAGTAGAGCCAACTCGACTCCTAAGATCATATGATAATGAGAAGCATTGTGGATCTATCAAGGAGTTCCTATTGGGATGATTTTTTCCAAGATAAGAACCTTCTTTTGATTATATATGGAAAAAAAATCATGTTTACTAGATTATTTTTCAGGTTTTTGGCATTTCCCTAGTTAAGCTTATAATTTTCATCCTTTTTAGGTAATTTTCAACTATCAAAGACTCAGACTGGGCTTTCTTGTCTGGTCCTCCATGAAAACTGTGTCCTTTTTGCTGAATAAAGGCAGCATTTGTTGGCTAGAACTCAGTGTGGAAGATCTTTTGGCAGCAGGAAAGAGATGCTGCCCTACTTGAATCTACCTTTCAAGCAAAATGCTGGAAAATAATGTTCAAAATTAGATTTGTAATCTCTGTTGAGCAGGGGTTGTGTCTCATACAGGTTTAGGGGTTAGAAAAAACCGCAGTGTTTCTGCTGTGAAATGGTGGCAGCTACCAGTCTCTCCTTGATTCTGAATGAGCAGACTTTTGTCACATCTTCACTTCTAAAACACTTCTCTGTTTGTGACTGAAAACTTCTCACAGGAAAGTTAACATCATCCCTCCTAAAAGAAGCCCTTTCTCGTGTGGTGTGCCCCCTTTCTGACTGTGTAATTGGGTGCTTTCAATGCAAAATTATCCAGGACCAGAAGAGACCCAGTCCCATGACCCATTGGAGAGTGGCAGACTTCATCCCTGAGAGTAGGAGGTCTTGGAATCTGCCATGGTCTCTGCTGCTTTTGAGGGGGAGATCCTTGCTCTCCATAACTCCCATGCTTGGGAAACTCACCAGCCCACAGGTGCCAAACTGGGTCCCTGGTCCAGGTGGGAAGAACGGTGGAGAGGAGCAGATGTGCTTTAGGCTATTTTATTGGAAGCTGAAGGACATACTCTCTGCGTGGCTTGGGAGGGATGGGCAAGCTCTTCCATGATACACCATGAAATGATTCCCAGGGCAGATCCAGCCCCAGGGGTGCTGATAATTGTCAGACAACACCTGCAAGCAAAAATACTGCCCTTTGTCTGAGCAGCAGGAGTCAAGCGCAGCTTTGCAGCTGGGTTGCTCCCAGGAGACCTGTGCGATTTTGATGGTGCAGCTAGACCTTGTGAGTATGTCTCTCTGGTTTTAGGGCATCCTTGTTTTCACCATACTTCACCCAGGAATTAAAATGAGGTGAGAAGACCAGCCCTTGTATCACAGCAGCCCCATCAGTGCTGGATGAAATGAAAAAAAGTCTGTTGAAAGTATAGAACAAGTATTTGATACTGACTGATGTAGCACCTGCGTGCGTGGAAGGTTATCCGTTTTCCACTTATATAAGCCAGTCTACTAAAAGACTTGAACCATCCCTGCAAGTCTTGTCTCTGGTGCTCACCATTGGGGCTACAATCTGAAAAGCATTCTCACAGCATTTAGGAAACACTATTTAGATAAACTGGCACGAAAATAAATGTAAAATTTGTTGGAAAGACATACTCTTCATGGTGACCAGTGGTTCACTGTCCAGCTGAAGGACTGCATTTATTAGACTTTCATGGGAATCTGCCTTAGGTCTGATATTGTTAAAATATTTTAATTAACCACTTGGATAACGGAATAGAGGATCTCCTCTTCTATTTGCAGGGCAGCTATCCATGAGGGGCTTCAAGTATTTTGTTGGACAGAAATAGTATTCAACTATTAGAGAAGTGGCCTGAAAAAATAGGACACAACTCATTAGCAATATGTGCATGGGCAGAAGAAGGGCTTGTAGAAAATATAAGTTAGGGTCTAACTGACCACATGAGTCCGTGGATTCCTTCTGTTGTGCAAAAAGACAAATGCCCTACCAGGAGGTGCAAGCAGGAAAATTTGCAAGATGTGCAAAGTGACTCTACCAGGCTGCTCAGCAAGGCCTCGGCTGCATGGTTGGCTTCTTGGCACTAGGCTATAGGAGGGAAGTGGACCTACTGGGTAAAGACAAGAGCAGAGCCGCAAGAGTGGTCAGGAGCCTTGGAAATCTTAATGTAAGAGAAAACATGGGCAATTGAGCTGTTTAGTCTAGAGGAAAGGAGACTTACCAGACATAACACTCAACTATGAAAAAAGCTGCTGCAAAAGGGAAGACAATAAATCATTCTCTCTGGGGATTTGACAAGTAATGGACTTAAAGTGCAGCAAGGGAAATTTCACTTAGACTTTAGGAAAAGCACGTCTATGATAAAGCCCGTTGGCCAGCGGAGCAGCTGCTGAGAGAGGAGGAGCGGGAGCCGGCAATGTTGGGGGCCTCACGGTGGTCTCCCCACCTAAGTGACCTTGCTCCCTGCAGCCTGCCATGGCTGGAGGCACATAAAACCCCCGTATTGCACCCACAGACATCCGACAGGGAGAGAGGAAAAGAAAAAGGTGCTGTCTCCATCTTGCACCCCTTGCCCCCAGAGGATGTATGACAGCCCCCTGGGGACACTGGACCGCAGAGGCTATTTGTATGCCAGGGCTCAGGTGACAAGCAATGACTTCTGTTTGCAGTTTCCCCAGTTGGAGGGACTAACTTCTGTAAGGACATCATGCTTTTTCCCCAGATGACTTACACAGAGGACATTTCCACTGATCAGGGAAAGAAAAATTCCCCAGCCCTTATTTCTGTGCCAACTGTACTGTCTATTTTTAACAGCAAGCTGCCATTAGCATTTGTTTGCTAAAAATAAACGTATTTCAAATGCAATTCATTACATAGTGCATTAGGGTAAAGGCAATTTATGTTTCAGTCAAGAAGAAATATTTTTAAGAGATAAATTGGTTCATGCAAATATCCATGGCTTGCACTCAGTGCACATGGTACCGGCAGAGATGGTGCTCTGATTTGTCAATTGATGGGATAGATCACAGAATCATAGAACCATAGAATGGTTTGGGTTGGAAGGGACTTAAAGATCTAGTTCCACCCCCCCTGCCATGGGCAGGGACAGCTTCCCCTAGACCAGGTTGCTCAAAGCCCCATCCAACCTGGCCTTGAACACTTCCAGGGATGGGGCATCCACAGCTTCCCTGGGCAACCTGTTCCAGTGTTTCACCATCCTCACAGTACAGAATTTCTTCCTAATATCTCATCTAAATCTACCCTCTTTCAGTTTAAAACCATTGCTCCTCATCCTATCACTACACTCCCTGATAAAGAGTCCTTCTCCAGGTTTCCTGTAGGCCCCCTTCAGATACTGGAAGACTGCTACAAGGTCCCCCTGGAGCCTTCTCTCCTCCAGGCTGAACAACCCCAACTCTCTCAGCCTGTCCTCATAGCAGAGATGCTCTAACTCTCTGATCATCTTTGTGGCCTCCTCTGGACCCACTCCAACAGGTCCATGTCCTTCCTATGCTGGGTGCTCCAGAGCTGGATGCAGTGCTCCAGGTGGGGTCTCAGGAGATCACAAAATTCAGGAAGCTGTTGAGGAGCTTGGTGCAACAACCTATTTTAACTTAATTAAAAGCATGACCACAATTATGTAAGAGAAAAAATAAAAAAGAGATGGGTGGTGTTAGAAACAGTTCTCCCTTACAGCTGCAGAATAGCAGAATTGTAACAAATGGTTTTTGGAGAGGGGATATTCCTTATTATATGGACCGTAACAGCTTCCTAAAACCTAAACATCACTGCTTCCTGCTCGCAGCACAGGGGAAAATTACAAGGGCATAATTTTGAATCAGAAAATGCCACTGCATATGGATTTTGAAGTGGGTTTAGATGAGCTGCTGACTCAGGAGCTGGACGGTGATCTACGGTGAACCTGTCCTTTACGAATTGCCTAATCTCCTTTTGATTTTTTTAAAATAGGATTTTAGCTTGCAAAACGTTTGTGGAAATAAAGTGTTTCAAGCAAAACTTGCTAATCTTGATGGTACTTTTAGCAGGAGGATTTCTAGGGCACGTAGGGAATTACTGTTCTGAACCAAGAAGGTTCACAATGAACCTGAGCCTCATGTACCTCTCATGAGTGCCCTTCTCTCCTTGCCGTTATAATTCAGAACAAAAATAACGTACTATAAATAAATAACAAGCGGTAAAAAGATAAAATCGACACAGAATCTTCAGGATATTTGGGGGAAAGACAAAGCTTTCATTTCCAGACGGTGCTAATTAGCAGGATGCAGCAGATCCTGCAAAATCGGGATGGTCTGATTTTACCCACTAGAGGGGAGTGCTGCACCTATAGTTACCAGCTCACGCACAGCAATACTGGTAATTTCAAAATAAGTGGCATTATGCGGAAAATTGATAAATGTTACTTGTATTTTAATTCAAAACAATGTAAAATTGGAATATCTCAGAAAGCGTTATTAAATGTTCAAAATCCAAAAATAATATCTTCTTGGGTTTAGGATCCTTCAGTGAACAATATTTTGCATTTACCAGACTTTATTTAAAGAAAGGATTAAAATCTACTAGTTTTTCTGGTAAACGTGGGGTTTTTCCTATGCCGTTTTGCAATGCACAGATGAAATACTTAAAATTAAAACAGTTTGTGTAACCTCAGAAATTGTATCTATAAAATGCTACCGATGATTCACGGTCATTTGTGTTAAATCTGCAAAAAGCCAACACCTTGCTGTCGCAAAACAGTTTGATGGGTGGATCCTTAGCTAATTGCAAACACCTGAAACAAAATGGGAAGAGGGAGGTAAGAGCCCAGGTGTGGTTCCCACCTCAGATGTACTGCTGGGGGGATGCCACAGCTGGTGGGATAAAGAAGGCTCTGAACATGGGAGGAAAGACGTCCCTGATTTCTTCTCACAGCCTCTTAACCATGCACTTTTGGCACTTCAGCAGTTCCTAGGTGCCTGTTTCACCAGAAACATCCACCAAAGCAGCATGAGTTAAAGTGTGTCTGCAGTTATTGAGGTTTTAGATTCCAGGGATGGGGAATGTGTTTGCACTGGTGCCCACTGGCAAAGGAGCTGGTTTTGGGACCGGAGGTCCAAGACTTGGCTTTGAAGCTGGCTTCTCCTGCCACAAGGCTTTATTTTACAGAGCTTTATTTGCATCAGCTCTTACTGACCGACTAAGACAGCATTACTACACTGTGATGCAGCCGCAGGTGGGGTGTGCTGCGAAACCTCCCCTGCCACAGTGGTGGTCCTGGGGGGGGACCTGTTTGCACCTCTGCTAACCCCTGCTTCTGTCTCGCAACTCCAAGCCGTCATTTCTCACCAGCCTTTTACTGCAAATCCTTCAACCAATTTTCCATCTGCCAGTTCCCTGCTGTTTCCCTGAGTGTCACAGACTCAGACAACTGTGGAGGTCGGCAGGAGTACCTAGCCCTACCCTACCCTCAGAGCTGCAGGGTCAGCTACAGCGGAACGCTCAGAGCTGTGTCCAGTCAGGTTCTCAGTGCCTCCAAGGATGAAGACTCCACCACCTCTCTGGGCAGCCTGCTTCAGTGCTTGACCATGCTCACTGTAAAAAATTTTTTTCTTTTGTGTAAATGTAATTATCCTATCAGTTTGTGCCTGTTGTGTCTTACACCTGTCCCTGGGCACCACCAAGAAAAGTCTCATTCTCTCTTCTTTACTCCTTTACACCAGGTCCTTATACACACTGATAAGGTCTCCCTTGAGCCTTCTGTACTCCAGGTTGTGCAACCCCAGTTCTCTCAGCTGAGGAACACCACTTGTTACAGGCCTCCAACTAGACCCCACCCCACTGATCACAACCCTCTGAGTTCTACCTGTTAGCCAGTTTTCAATCCATCCCACTGTCCATTCATCTAACCCACACTTCCTAAGCTTGCCTATGAGGATGCTGTGGGAGATGATGTCAAAAGCCTTGCTAAAGGTTCACAAGGTTGACAACATCCACTGCTCTCCCCTCATCTATCCATCCAGCCATGCCATTGTAGAAGGCTATCAGCTTAGTCAGACATGACTTCCCCGTGGTGACTACTTCTGATAACCTTCTTTTCCTCCAAATGCTTGGAGTTGATGCCCAGAATGAGCTGTTCCATCATCTTTCCAGGGATGGAGGTGAGGCTGACTGGCCTGTAGTTTCCCAGGTCCTCCTCTTGCCCTTTTTGAAGACTGGAGCGACACTGGCTTTCCTCCAGTCCTCTGGCACCTCACCTGTTCTCCCAGACCTTTCAAAGATGATGGAGAGTGGACCAGCAATGACTTCTGCCAGCTCCCTCAGCACTCACAGGTGCATCCCAGCAGGACCCATGGACTTGTGGATGACTAGTTTACTTAATAGGTCTCTGACTTGATCCTCCCCAACCAAGGGAGAGTCTTCCTTCCTCCAGACTTTCTCTGTTACCTGTAAAGTCTGGGGCTCCTGAGGGCTGGCCTGAGCAGTGAAGACTGAAGCAAAGAAGGCATTCAGTAACTCCACCTTTCCTGCATTGTCTGTCACCATGGAACCCGTCTCATTTGATAGGGGCCCACTATTGCTCCCCACATCCTCCTTCTTAGAGATAGCAGTGACACTGAATATCTTGTCTATGGTATGCCCAAACTGACTGAAACTATTTAATGACTTTTTTGATTCAGCCACTGAATAGAAAAATCATTTTCATGGTCATCTTCTTATTGGGAATGGCCATCTTTTCAGGTGCCCTCCCAAGCAAGGGTTTTCCTTGACCACTCCCTCCATCCCAACTCTTCATTTTCTGCTGTCCTCTTTTCCAGGAGTGCAACCAGGATACCAGCCCAGGGCAGATGAATCCCTGGGGTGTCCCCTCACATGCTGGGCTGACTCCAGAGGACTGAACTTTTGCCACAAGCATGTTTAGCTGCCACTAGGAGGGAATGCAGCGGGAGATGAGAGCAGCTCAGAGGACAGAGTGGGAAGTATGAAGATCTTTTAAAGCTGCCTTTTCTTCACTTGCCCCTCTCATAATTCATTCTCGATCTTGAAAAAACTCCTGTTGGCCCAACCAAATGGCAGGGTGCCTCCTCCTCTCTTTTCCCCCTTATTTTCTTTGCTCCCTCTGCAGGTGACTGGCCCTTTTCTCCCATTATTAAGGTTTTCTCTTCCTATACCCAACACAACTTTCAATCTCCTCTGTCCTCTTCTGCTTTTCATTCTCTTCTTTGTTATTCCAAGAAGAGAAAAGAAGGGAGCACTGGCATCCCAATTATTTATATGTAAATATTTTCTCTACTTTTGTCCTGATTTAGCAAAATTTGGAGTCCTGCAGGAGCAGACAACAGAGTCCCTTCTATTCCCACCAGGCATCCTCGCAGCTTCATTCCTGGCTAGCAAAGCAGTTTACCAGACCGACAGAAAACTGACATTCTTTTATCCCTGCCGCAAAACTTGTTTCATAATTATATGCCCTATTCTAAAATGTATATGCGGCCTTAATCCTCCTAATATGTAGGGTTTAATATGTATAAAAAGCCTGCTATGTACATCATCTCAGCACAGAATTTCAATTGCTAGAAAGGCTGAGACTGAATTAAAAAGGAAGCACTGTGCATGGCAATGAGCTCATTTTGACAGGCTGAATTAATTTTAAATAATAAGGAAGTAATTTCCATCTCACTAAATGCCTGCATTTTTCTGCAAAAATAAAACACTATAGTCAGAAAGATACTCTTGAGAAATGTCTCTTCTAGAGATAAGTAAACCAGATAGCAATTAAAGAAGTAAATAAGTCATAATTACAATAGTAAAAGGTAGTATTAAGTATTAATGCACTTCAAGCCCTGCTGCTTTGATTGAGTTCTGCTTTATCTCATTAGCTTTATAATCAGAAAAATATCATCATCTGAAGATACATAGATTTAAGCACAGACAAATACCTCCAGCAGCTAGATATGGCTGTTACAAGGATGCAGTCACAACTTCCTGATGCAAAAGAAAAGATCATGAGGAAAAAAAGGCATGGGAAGATGTAGAGAAAGAGATCCCTAAACCACCACCACCACTGCCCCCCACCTTCCCAAGACTTAGAGGCTTGAAAATGAAATATTCCATGGATGGTCACGTGGGGGACATGGCTTTCTTTTGTTGAAGCATGACCAGAAGAAGCAATGGTACTTCCTGTGAGAATCAAGACATTACAATACTCATCAGGAACAGAAAGAGTGATGTTCAGCGCTAGAAGGGAATTCTAGGGGTTCTAGATGTTCGTCTAGAAGGGAAGATTCACTCTTGTACCCCAGACCAGCCGGGAGAGTTTTCCCACTGCCAGTCCGGAAACACTATAGGGCATATGGCATTGCTGTGATGAAGGTTTGCTCCAGAGCCTCTGGTAGAGCCTCTGGTAGGCTCTGATGGATCCATGGATGGATTCATCTACCAGGTCTGTCAGATCCATGACCAGTGCGCCCATGCCCTGAAGAGGGCTGTAACAACTAGACACCCTCCAAGTCTCTCAAATACTGATTTATTTTCTGCATAGGATCAGCAGGGGGATTTATGTCACGGGTGACTCTGTGTGTGTGCATTCCCCTCTCCTCTAACACAGCCTCTGGGCTCGGGTGTAGGGCCCTCTCCTGAGATCTGGACAGAAACCCCCCTTTTTTATCCAACAGCATGGTGGTTTGAGTGTCCACCCAGGAGCTGGGAGACCCTGGTTATGCTCTAATCCTTGCAATAGCTGCTTGACTGCAAAGTCTTCTCTACAATGCAGCTTTCTTTGTCCTGTAAGGGAAACTGGGAGAAAGGGAATAAAAAAGCAAGATCAAGGATGACATTGTAGCCTGGTGATGGGGGCACTAAGCTGTTGAAAAGGTGATCTGACTTCCACTCTCTGCTCCCATTAATATTTAATAGTCATGAAATTAAAAGTCAGGATGTGTTGGATTAACTACAGGTCAGCATCCTCATACTTATATCTGAATGAATGAGACAGTGTTAGTATGGATGGAAATAAGCTATTAGCAATAAGCATGGCCAGTATGTCAGTAACAGGCATAAATTTAAATGGGTTAAACACTGTCCCTGAGAAACCAAAACAATGAAATGGCTGCTCCAGCAGAGACCCACACAAATCCTGTACCAGTGCTGAAACCTCCTCCAGTGCAGACGCTCCCTGAGATCTGAAACTGTTTGGCAAAAATCAGCCCTTTCTCTCTGTGGATTTGTGGCACTTGCGAGAGACTGACACTGCTGGTCGCTGAGAAAACACCCGTAAACAGCTTTTCATGCACTCAAAAGCAGTGATCACAAACCAGCAACCTTTGAAGGATGCTGTAACCGAGCCACCTGCATTGCCAGGAGAGGAGGCGAGTGCCTCGTGCAGGAGGATGCCGGGCTCCCACCGCACCAACGCCGTCTGGTTCACTCCGTTTTAGTTTGCAGAGTTTGAGTGGCTGATGGCCAGAGGCACTGGGGTGTCCTCCTGCTCCCCTCCAGCCTGGTCCTGCCACCAAGGCACAGAAGAGCCACAGCCCGATTTCTCTTCTGCTGTGATTCCTATTTCGGGTGCAACTTGGGAACGTCACTGATTGCAGCTGTTAGTGCAAGATTCCCTTGTCCTTTCCATGCTCATTAAAATGAAAAGCAGTCTAATCCCAAGCAACCTTTCCATGTCTGGAGGAACCACACGTGAAGATTCTGATGGGCAGCTTGTCCCCTCTTCCCTCAGCAGAGAGAGGTGGGCTTGTTTGCCACCCTCCCTTGCGCAGGAAGGGCTTCCCACCAGCTGTGCGGCTTCCCTGTGCTGATGAGCAGAGAGGAGGAGGGCGGTCCTCCATGGAGGGATGCCTGCTGGATTTGACCAGACAGCTCAGATCTCAAGCAACTTCTTTTCCCACAGTTGCTAAGAAACCAAACCAGTCATCTCAGCTGCCAAAACAACTGTTTAGTACATTTTTTCCTCCATTTGTCTCATTCTGGGGAACAACAGCTTTAAGCCTCTTGGGGCTTTCCCTGCGCTCCTCGTGGTGAAGGGCTGGGCAAGCACAATGCTGGGGATGAGAGTTTGTCCTCAGTAGCTTTTTCAGGAGGACTCCGATTGCACAGGATGTTTTCCATATGTGGTCACCACGAAGTTCCCTACATTAAACTGTCTGCAAGAGTCTCAGAGACACTTTTTCACAGGTTTTATTCAAGAACTCTTTCAGCTGCCCCTTCCAGTCACTGTCAGCACCTCCACCTGAGTTGCCAGCAGCTCCAGAAGTGAATCTGATGAAACCCATTGTCCAGCTCCTGCCTTCCATCAGTGTTTCAAATGACAGCCCTCCGTTTATCCCTTTGCATTCCTGGCTCTGGTTAGCATCTCACCCACAGCCAGCTGAAGGGTGCCTGGACGCAGGGAGAACAACGATTGCCCTGCAGGATTTTGGCTTTCCTTGCTGGAGCGCCATCAGGGAAGAGACCATCGGGCATCCCTACGACTGAGAGCCAGGCAGCCAGGGGAGCCAGTGAGGAACAAAATCCCACACAAAGTTATACCTGCTGGGAACACCACCCAGCAGAAACCTCCCACCCACATTTAGCTGTAATAACAGAAATGAATGAGAAAATGGATGTGGGCAAAGGGCAAGGAGCTGATCCCTGGTCAAGGCAGAGGTAGGTTTCCAGATCCACTTCTGTAGTAGCAGCACAAGGCAATTGCCTCTGGTTGAACGGGACTGAAAGGCTGATAAAAAGCCTTGGGGAATAACCTTCCTTGCGTAAATGACTCTGGGAACATTTCTCTGTCATGTAAGGATTTTTCAAAGTTCAGCTGCATGTACACAATTAATAAGTCCAACTCAGCAGAGACTTGTAGCGTCTTGGAAATGTCATCTATCGAGATACACAAATGAAGCTAAACCAACCTCAAAATATTAACTACTCCGTGTGTTTGCTAACGGTGCTGTGCTGACCGCGAGGGCTAGATTGCCGTTCCCAGCACAATGCCTGTAAATTCCGCTGGTTCCCCAGCCAGCTCAGGTTGTTTTTATTAAGTGGTTACGTGTTGTGCTTCCCTTATGTGAAACCTCCTGTTTTTTGATGGAGCTGTGGCTCTTACAGAAAGTTACAACCTCTTTTCCTGCAGCCTTGGTGGAAACTAGTTGTTGTATCAGCTCATATATTTTGTAACTCTGGCAAATAAATCTGGATGTTGTGTATGTTTAGTGAAACTGAGATCTCTACTGCAGGAGAAAGAAGTGACTCAGTGGTCAGAGTGAGAGTGACCTGGGCTGAGCTTTTGACCTAAGGATGTTCTGCTGAGCGAGTGCTCCTGAAAGCTCCTGCTCTGCTATGGGGTGGCCTGACGAGGTGTTACTGTAATGGTATAAATACTGCAATGAGATAAATACAGGGTCAGTGGGAGCGTGAGGGCACATGAAGAGCCAGGTCCATGGCTGCTAGAGGAGCCAGGTTGGCAGTGCTCCCCAGGGAACAAGCATTCCCCAGGCAGATGGGAAAACACAGTTCTCCCCTTTTATGTGTAAGTTCAGACCAGAGGTCCACTCAGTCTGTTCCTTTTTTCTGGCAGTAGCCAGCAGTGGCAGGGAAAGCCACAGGGATGTTCCCCCAGAATATTATTCCATCATCCAACAATTTGCAGCGTGGGGACTTCAGGAGTCCAACAGGCATTGTTGCATGTAAGGACCTTGCAAGTCTTTCTTCTGTGAAGATACCCAGCTGTTTTGTGAACCCTTTCATCATGTACAGTCTCAGAGGAGGAACTGCTCGCAAGTGAAGTCCAGGTCACATGGGACATTACTGCCTGCCTGGCCTGAACCCGCAGACCAAGGCACCGTGTCAACCACCAAACCACCTTCTTCTCCTGAGGGCGAATCAGCATTGACCTCACTTCAAACGCCCCAGCAGGCACCATTCACCCAGTCAGTCATTTATTTTTTGTGTGTGGTTTCAGATTTAAAAGGAAAAAAAGGCTGGCCCCTGAATCCCAACAGCACGGCTTACAGTGATCTTGTGTGTGCCCCATGCTAAAGCAGAGAGGGAGACTTTCTGCTGATCATGGAAACAGTTTGCAGCACCTTCTGGTAGTATCACTGGCGGTGAGGAAAAGTAGGAACACGAGGATTTCTGATTAGATGAGTAAATGTCCAGATTACCTAATTAAGTTCCTCCAGGCAGATGCTATCCTTAGCAAGAAACATGACCATATTATTCTATAATGGCACAGTGTCCAGCAAATCCTGCCAAAGCAATATATGTTTCCTGGTTTTTTATTCCTCTGAGCAAAATATTCATGGTTTTTCCAAGATGTTTCTATTAGACAATGTTTAAAAATGTATTTGACTGACTGAGTGTACTGCTCCTGAAAAGAGGCTGGAAGTCTTTTGTATGTCTTCAGGTTGCTCTAATTAGAAACGGAGCTCCTATCCCAACAGGTAGTAAGAGGAGATTGTCATACCCTGCACATGACTACAATGAAGTCTATTCAGCCAACCTGGATGGTTTTTTGTGTTAAATTTTCTACCTGGGAAGTGACATTGGCTATTTACTGTGCTGATATGAATCCTCAGGCAAGCACTGGCAAGTTACTACCTGGTTCATAGGCTTTTCAAGGGAGTCTGAGTGCAACTAGTGGTTTTGTTCACGCAGATAGTCTATAAATACTGTCTGTTGCCTTTCATACAACATGCTCATCAAAAGTTATGTGGAAGAGGCAGTTTTTGTAGGACTCAGTAAACTTTACCACTGTCAGTGACAGAGTTGCCTTTAAAGCTGATGAAAAGCTCTGAGCTTTTGTCAGTCTCTGGACCAACATCACAGAGAGACTTATTACCAGGGCATGTAAACTACAAATTAATTAAATTCTAAACATGTGAATGGAGCATCATAATATTTTATATAAGCTATAATTAACTAGACAGAAACTGTATAAGCAATGCAGTTAAATTACGACTTGCATATTTTGCAGTATTATTGAAAACCTATTACAAATGACTTGACAATCTTTGCTGCAGGACATGATGTCCATTATGGCTGACATTGGCAAAAAGGGATTAGCCCTTTCAATCCCTTTAATTTTGGATGCAATTTTTGTAGCATCTTTGTCTTTCAAAAAAACCAAAAGAACCCCAAACCCCAAGTATACAGACTAAAAATTTAGCCCTTTAATTGTAGTGTAGGGCACCTAAAATTGCCAGCCACCTACAAGTACTTTGGGTCATAAGCTTGAATGAGTTACTCTTGCGCATGCTTTCTTAAATCATCAGTATAAAATATCTCTACTCTTTTTTGTTTATTAAGTTTGATATGTAATTGAGAAAGTTATTCTCCACTTTACAGTGATCTCTTTAATCACAACTAATTCTTGTTATTTAGAAATCTTTGTGGCATCTCTGATCTTTCTAATCTGTTATGAATGTTGTCTTTAAGGAGTCTGAAAATTCCCTTATGAATTACAAACTACTTTGGAGGTGGCTGCTGTCAGCCAAATAATTTTTTGTAAATCACAGAGCTGAAATAATCTGCTCAGGGAGGTTACTGTAAATATTTTTAAGCCTCATATCCAGCTCAAGCACCATATACAAGGTAGAGGTGAATGAATGTCCTCTGGATGCTGGGTAGCATGCTAAACTTTTCAATAGAGTCTACTCAGACAGTATCTTGTGGTCATGCTGTCACTTTCCCTTATTTTTTCCCCTGGGAAAAGAAAAATAATTCTGGGCGTAGACAATGTGAGACATTTTCCTTGTCAAAATCTCATTCATAAATGCTTTCTCACTTTCCAGAGGAATTTTTTCTTCAGCATAATTTTAATATAATGCTAGATCTTTTACAGGCATTTAAAATACTCCCCTTTCCTAGTAATTTAGAATGGAGGCAAGAAACACGCAGCAGCTTTGTCTCCCGCCCAAGAAAAGGAGGTTTTCCACTCAGGATGAACTGTAGGTCACCTGCTACAAAAACAAATGGCAGATGAAGATTGACTCTGGTTTACTTTGAGGTAAACTCAAGCAAGGCTAATTTGGACAGGAGCATGGCATTGATTTCTCCTTCAGCTGCCCTACAGATACTTTGTCTCCATGGAGGACTACAGAGCGAGGGAGATATTGCATGTGTCTCCTTGAAGGCCATACCTCAACACCAAAGGCAGGAGTAGGTGGGAGACCAAACGATGACTTGAAAACAGCACAGACAAGCCTGATTTCCCGAAAATGGCTCAAATCTATGGAAAGCTTGACTATTGGTGTGGTTTGAAGGTCTCCGTGGTGGCAGTGTGGGAGGTGGTTCTGTGTTGCAGGAGGCCTGAGATGAGAGAAGGCGGCACCATGAAGGGGAAATGGGAAAAGGTAGTCTGGAGAAAAGGAGGAGATAAACAGGAAAACCATAGGTGTGGTTTTATAGAAACTTTTGAAAGGATGGGGTGCAAACTTGACAAAGAGGATGAAGGTGAAGCACTGAAAAAATTTAGTGTGGTTTGCTAGGGAATTGAAGGAAGAAATCAATTTTAGCTGTGACATTTTGAGAGAAGGCAAGGTGAACATCAAGAGGGCCAGAACAGAGAAGGTCGCAGAGACTGAGGATGAAGCTATCAGGGCCTTACTGTGGGAACAAATAATGGATATTTTTGTAGGACACTTTTGAGGGAATGTCAGCAGGATTAAATGACAGCATCAGTCTGGAGAGAAGAGGGAAGATGGTGATAATGTTGAAAATAGCACTGAGGCTGTGTGCTGCCTGGATGCAGAAGATAATAGGTTTCCCAAGTACAATCAAACAGGGCAGGCATGTGAGGTAAGATACGAGGGTCGGTTTTGGCTGTAGCTATATAGTTACATGAAACTGTCTGACATTACTGTCCTGAAGAGTAAAGACCTTCCTACAGAAGAGGGAGGGAGGTATTTAAAAAAAAAAAAAACCAAACACCCAGACAAAGATGGAGACTCTGGGGGAATTAAGGAATTTTCCAGAAGCTGACATTGTTAAGGACGAGGATTTAGGAAGAGTGTGAACAACAGGTGTGTCAAAACAGGTGAGGGAAGAAAAGCACAAAACAGACTTTGGCAGTATGAGGGACAGAGACGAGGGATTCAGGGACAAAGCAAGGCTGTCTGAAAAGCTGTCCAGCATCCTGATTTTTAACCTGTTGCAACCCTCCATGTACCTGTGCTGTTGCTCTGTTCAGAAATGTTGCCTGGGCAGCATTTGAGGACTTTGGATGTTTGCCCCAAAAGTTTAGCTGGTTGGAGGTGCACATGCGCAGATCCACCCACCGTGTGATGCATGCTCTCTTGGTCCAGTGTGTCGGTGGTATCACACACCAATCCCGTGAGTATGTGTCAGACTCAGAGGCTGCAGTGCCCATGGACAAGCCTGTATCCAGAAGAAACATCTCCTTTCTCTGCTGTCTTAACAAGTTTCCCTTTCCCATGTATCTTGGCAGCAGCGAATTTTACAGGCCGAAGGGATTATGTGCTGGATATTGCATGTACCACTGATTGTACATATCTATGCATGTTTGATCTCAATCAGGAACTGTCTGACCCACTGATTTTTGGGTGGTTGAGTTTGTCATGTCCTTGACTCAGGCATCCAAAGTCTATCCTACAGGGATTATATGACATTCAGCCAGAGGTTAGCACGCTCCCCACGGAGATATGCCATTGATAGGGAGATGTAATGACTTAGATGAAATCATTACTTATCCTTACAGTAAGTCATGTCCTGATTTAGTAACATATTCCATTTGTAGATCCTATTGTCTCCGGTGAGTCTGCTTTACAACAGCAGTGCAAACAAATTAAACAAACTTTTGATATGCTTTTATCAAAGATTCGTCCCTAGTGTCCTTTGATTTACTTCTTGAGATCTCCTCGGGCATGAACTGGATGGAAGCAATATTTTCTCCCCCTCAAGGCTGATCTGAGCTCAAGCACCTCTGAGAATATATGAGCTCTGCCTTCAGAGCTGGCTTCAGGCATTCTCGAGAATGACTGCCCTCCCCTTAATATATAACAGGATGTAGATAGCTGTATGTCTACATTTCAGTGACATTGCTTTTTTCTGCACTTCCTTGGCATCCAGATGGTGGTGCTCCATGTGTCCTGAGCCAATACCAAAATGAAAAAAACCTGCTGCCTTCTCTTGCTGGTTGACAAAGGGAGCTACAGAGGCACATGTTCTCCTTGCCTTTAACCACCCTTCCCTCTTTAGTGAGGACCAAAAATAATGACAGATCTCATTTGCCAGCAGGGAAAGATTCCTGCATTTTGCAATTTTTGTAATTGCATCACAGAGCTTAGAGATGGGAATAAGCTATTAATTACCCTTTGCACCACTCCAAGTCTGTTAAGGATGGTTCTTTACAGCAGGAGGTATGGTTTCTAGAACACATTTTGATATGAAACAGAACTCTGGAGTGGGAAAAGAACTTGTTCCATGGACACCAGTATAGAGTCTTTTTTGTCTCTAGTCTTTCAGAGGACCACTTTTTGCTGAAAATGCTGTGATTAAGAATATGAGCACTGGAGGTCTCATGGTGCTAGCAGGCTTGTCAATAGGACTAAAAAAAGGGAAATACATCTTAAGAAATAAGAAAATGCCCCTAAAGATTAGCATGTTGAACAATTGGAAAATGCAAAATAGCTGTTCATCAAGAAGGCAGGTAAAGCAGCGTGTGCAACAGCATCAGCCAGTTTTAGCTCAACTCATGTTTAATAACTTGCCAGGTTAGTACATTGCTGGATTGATAAGATGCTACTGGTCTGTCTAGGTTTCTGCTTCTCTTGCCTGTTAAATTCTTTCAGTAGTCTGAATGCAGAGAAGGGATATCACTTTCTGCCATTATAAAGGAAGGGTTTTCAAGCCAACAATATGCAGCAAATGCAACCCTTATGACAGCAGAGAGCTTCTGATCCTTTGGCCTTGTGTGGTGAGTGGTTCAGCCCTTGGTTCCCAAGCACTGTGGTTCCCATGGGACTATCATCATCCACTTGACACAGGAGTCCCTGTGGCACGGCAGGCTTTGGGGTTGCAGACATCAGCGCAGCCACAGCACATGGTGTTCAGACATAACCCCAGCCAAGCTGTCCTCCACAGTGAGCATGGGAGAGGACCCTGCTCTAATCCATGGACAGCCCCAAGATCTTTGCCCTGCTTCAGAGCTTCATGATTGGTCTGTGGCTGTTGGTCACAGGGTAAGGTTGGCATTCTGGAGACTCTTGATACAGCAAGTTTGGTCAGCCTTAATGAAGTCTTACAACTATGCTCTGGTGAAGGAAAGAAAGCCTGAGGTCAGCTGAGCTTTTCACCGCCTTTGATAAAGACCCTGCAATTTTCACATGTCAGGAAGTTGGATCATCTTTGGGTAAGGGAGGCATTGGTATTCCACTGAGCAGATTCTGCTTTCCCGGATGTCCAATGGGTTTCTGGGAGCAAGTTGGTCTGTGGCCCTCAGCCAGCAAACCACTTAGATGGGCACACACCTCTCAGTCCACGGATCATCCTCCTGAGTTCGTTAGAGCTCCTTATGCCCTTCCAGGAAACAATATGCTTTGCTGGGCTGGGTCCAGCGTCTCTCTCATGTCCCCATTTGCATAAGTCTCTTTCACATCCCTTAAAGCCATATTAATATGCTGGATGGGCTATGGATGCTGCCTGGGAGTGCACTCCTTGCTTGAGCACTGTTCCGGTGATAAACACACGTACTCCTGTTTACTCCCTGAATAATAAGACTTTGAGCTCAAAGTTGGCAATGCTGGAGGGGATCAGAACATGGCTGTTGGGAACAGCAGATGGGAACATAGGAGGATATGGTCTATTACCCTTTTTGTTACGGATGGATCCCAGAGCCGCAAAGGTGGCACTGCAACAGCAGCTTGAACGAGCATGACGGGTTGGGTCAAATGGAAATGTCTGGATAGCAGACATTGTGGAGATGACAGAGGCCAGCATGAGTATCTAGCAGCAAAGGACTGCCAGGGATTAGGACATGAGACAAAAAATGTCCTGCTCGGGGCTTGCCTAGCTCTGTGGTGCAGAGAATATCTAAACACAGGGAACAGAGGAAACTGAGCAGTAGGCAAGTGAGCTGGACAGTGATAACTTCAGAGAGCTTTGTGTTTTGCTTAATGGGGCTGTGGGGCAGACCAAGGGGCACGCAGTAGCAGTGTTGACAGATTCATGGCCACCCAGGGTCACTGTGAGGAGCTGTGTCCCTGCCTGGGAAACGCAGAGAGTGTTGTGGTAAATCCCAAGGCATATGTTCCTGTTACTGAAAGACTGTGGAGAGAAGCCACCTGGGAAAGATGTTGGAAACCAGTCTTCTAATCTGACATGGTCAGAGATGTGTGTGACTGAAGGTTCAATAAAATTGTAGAAGACCATTTTGATCAATGATGACAGTCTGTGAATAATTTTCTGAGGATTTAACCGTCATGTGAGGGATAAAACTGTGCTGTAGGTCATTAGCAAAACTATTTTCGTCAGTTGCTCAGAATGACATAACTGGAAAAGGTAACGGTGTCGCAGGATTTGGCGAAGCATGGGTGCTCTGAGGCTCAGAGAGGAAGTCAGCCAAGACAACAGGGGTTGCAGAAGAACACATGAGAGCATGACCCAGTGGGCTGTGATGGCTGGCTCTCTGGACACTGCTGGAGTTGGCTGAATACGTAATATTGGCTTGTTGTTACACTAACAGGCAGAAGCAGTGTGTGGTGGACTTCCACCCTTGTGTGTACGTATGCAAGAGGGACATGGTGACATTCAACAGTCTGCAATGCTTCTTCAGGTCTGTCCTCTCTTACTGATGAATTTGTGTCCTGCTGTCAGCCACTTATATGTGCATGCAATTTAAAATGGTGATTAAATTTTGTGGCTGAGGCTGTTAACATCATTTGAATAACAGAATCATACAAAAACATGGCAGGAGGAGACTTCAGGAGGTCACGCAGACCGCTCTTTACCCCAAGGCAGGCTAATTGCACCAACGTTACTTCTGATGTGTTTGAATAATTTGTCCCTAAGACTCTCCAACACTGGAAGCCCACAATACCCTTAGGGAATTGTTTCCTCTGCTTCACCCTCCCCACTGCTGTAAAGACTGTGGGGTTTTTGTTCATCATATCTAACTTGAATATTTCTTTCTGGAATTTAAAACATGGTTGCAGGTGCTGTTATCCACATACGGGCACTGAAAACCAAAAATACTCACTCTCATTTATGGACTGCTCCCTCACACTTGTAAAATAAGAGAACTAAGTTGTAGACATCCCTGCCATGCAAGGGAAATCAGTGGAGAAGCCCAGGCTTCTTCCAGCAGCGACGGGCTGCCACAGAAAGCAGAGACGGCTGAATAAGGAGACCACTGTGAAACATCGACATTATATAAATGAATAGGCTGAAACATTGCATGGCTCAGCAGTTTTCTGCCGGATCTGGGGGGCTGAGAGATGGCTGGTTGCAGCAATCCTGTAATGGGGGCCAGAGGGTTGAGAGGAGGAGGTGGCAACCAGGGGAATTAGTCCAATTCAGGGAATCTGAACTTTGGACTACGAGTAGTTTAGGGGAAGAAAATGGGAGCAAAAATGCTTAATTGGGTACTTTGGGAGGATGGACTATTTCTTGTCACAGTGTCACTGCGCAGCAAGACCCAAGGGCAAATTCAGGATCATTAAGTGCTACTAGAGACAGATCTGAGTTGGGTCCTACCAAGAATGATCTGTGGGACGTCTGTTTAGCACACATGACAACTATGGGTAGATGTTGGTCATTGTTTTGTTTTGCTGTGCAGGACAGGGGAAGGTGGATCTCCTGCCAGCAAGGGGACGAGGCAGGAGGTTGTGGGGTGGTGCAGTTCTGCATGTGTGTCATGGCTCCAGCTTCCCCAAGGAGGCTCATTTGTTGGGGAGCAAAGGGACTGAGCTGAAGAAGGAGCATGGTGACTTTTTGGCAGGTGGGAACAGAGGTATATGTTGCCCCTGCCTCAGGGCCTCAGTTGAGGCTCAGAAGCTCTGAGTGCTGGCAGGAACTCACCAAGGAGAAGGAGGCAGGGAAATCACAAACCCATTATTGATTCCCTTTCTTTTCTGCAACCCATCCCCAGCACTAACCATATTTGAAAATACAGTTTCCAGGCTTCTTTTGCAATGCTTTCAAAAAACAATCCTACCTCTGTAGAGTCTGAGTTTGACAGCCCTATTTTTCCCTCGCTTTGAGTTCACCATTGATGTTAATTAGGACTTCCTCAGCCTTGTTAGCCTGGTGTTTTCCTTTGTTACTGAGAACAGCGAAGGTGACCTTGCTCACCAGGTGGATTTTCTCAGCTCTGACAGTCTAATCATTAATGTCTTAGGAACAGAGGTAGGGATCTTACATGGGAAACTTGAGAAGAGCTATAAAAACATCACATAGACAGCTGTCAGTGTCAGCTGGCATAGCTCCAATAATTCAAAGGTAGATATGTTTCTGATATGTCATCACGTTCTCATACAACACATGCTGTAACTCCACAGATATTACACACATTGGGTGCAATGGAGTGAACTGATATTTTTGTTGCATGATAAGAAAATACAGGAAATACATGCGTAGCTCAGTTGCAAGTGGCTGAACTGGGTGTACTGAGAGTGATAACCAGCATTTGATAATCTCCATGTTATTATCCAGAAAAGTGGAACAGTGACCTGTGCACTGACCTCTGGTGATCTGATTTCAAATGACGACTTATGGCATAGTGAAAGTTATTTTGGTGGCTTCACTGAACTCCGCACCCATGCAGTCATGAAATTGTAGAATCATTGACAACTGTAAGTAAGAAGGGACTTCTGGAGGTCATGTAGTCCAATCCCCTGCTCAAACCAGGTCCGACCAGAGGAGGTTGCTCAGGGTCATGTCCAGTCAGCTTCTGAGCATCTCCAAGGAGGGAGATGACACTACCTCTCTGGGCAACTTGGTCAGTATTTGACCATCCTCATGACAAAAAACCAGCAGTGTACTTAAAATATGAGTAGCAATCCCAACAGAAACCCAGGCAGGGAATAACTGAGTTTTGCCTCTCAATACCAGACAGCACCAGAAGACCTGTGTGGGTAAGTATGTTTCAGGATACCGTGATGGGTCTCACCTTCATAAGCATTACATACACTAGGATCAAAAGCAGTATATAAACATGGGAGAACATCATATTTGCCCATAGTAGCCTTTTTTTTAAACAGAGTACTGTGAAAACAAACCATTTTTAATTCCAACGTGGTATCTGTTATTCAAAGTCAGACGTTTGACAACGGAAGAGTCGCCATGAAGCATTCACATTGCAAAGGCACAGATGTGGGTAGCAGAGCTGTACGGAGCAGCCAGCTGCACTAGTACCAGGCTTGACTTCTAGAAAAGGCAAACGGAGCTGCTGCTTTGCACTGGCAAGCACAGAAGAAGTGCCAATGCTGTTTCTGACTCATTTGAATTGTGCATGTCAACATTTCTACAGTGGGTTTCTAAACAGCCATGCCCAATGGGGCCCTGATCCTTGTAGGTACTTCAGAACGTTACTTAAGAAAAACACACACAGCTTGCATAAGAATACTTCAGAACATTACTTAAGAATAACATACACAGTGGCAAATATAATTTTGCCACTAGCAGCTGCCACAAGCTGCCACTGAAAAAGGCGGATTATTAAGACTACACAAAACCAAAGCTGGGAATATCAATATCAGACAAAATGCTTACATGTTGCTGAACATGCTTGCCTAACATCAGAAACACGAGACAACAGCAGAAAGCCATGCAATGTATTTTGGCAGAAGCGCGCAAACATTTCACAGCTTGTCCCCTGGATGCCATGCTCACACTTACATTAGTCTGTGTCATACTACCTTAACTTGTTTTAAGCATTTCCATCATCTGTGAGGTAGGGAGGGAAAAACAGAATAGTTAAGGTATAATCAAATGAGATCTTGCACATCCTAGTATAATTTGTAAACAATCTCATTATTGGCTGCAGTGTGGAGAGTGTGAATGGTTCAGGCTTCTGTCTCAACTTATCCAGAGAGGGAACTTTCTAAAAGCCAGGTGAGTGATTCAATGGGTTACTAAGGAGGCAGATGAAAAAACTGGGAGAAAAACAGAGGAGAAATAGCAACAGAACGTAAACACATAAAAAAGCGAAGAATTTTTGTGTCTTACTGCATTTTTTTTGCTGTCATGACAGAATCAAAACTCCCAGTAACATCTTTTGATCAGTGGGCAACTTTAAACACTATGTTAATCTTGCTACTTCAAAAATATTTGAATAAAGATGCAAAATTAAAATCAAACAACCACAAATCAGAACAATGAATTAGATCAAAGATAAAACTACCTCAGTTACCATCTCAGCGTGTACAGTTTTATGGAAGTCTTTTTTTCTAGATGAGAAATAATAGTAATAAAATATAAAAAACTACATCTACGTCTTGATGATACATTGCTCATAATTTTTAATTATACTTCCAAAATCATAGGTAACATTTGAAAGACCCAACCTACCCAATCCTTATATGCAAAACCTCACATAATGGCTTAGATTTTAAGGGCAGTCATACATTGTGTGCTTTTAATTGTGCACCCACAGAAGCCTGGTCCGGTGAGATCCTGTGCCCACGATGCCCTAAGAAAGCCCAGGGGAACCTGAAGATATTCTGGACATCAAAGGACTGTATCTTCAGTCACCTACTCATATAAGTTATTGTGAATTTACAGTACTTCGAGTAAGTTTATAAACCTGTTGTGTCTGATGAGGACAGATACTAAAAGTCACCTACAGCTGAAGGATTTTTATCAGGAAAAAATGTGTTGCACATCTATCTATTATACTGCTGAACAACCAAATGTAACAAGCATGGAAGAAACAAGAGTCTCTCCTGAGGCAGTGGCAGAGTAATCAATTGGCCTAAATTTCTGCTATTCAAGAACAGCCTCCAAGGAGATGCTAAAATAGATAGAATTTGAGAAACTATCCTAAAGCAATCATTTCTTAACTAAGAACATAGACCAATGGTTCCACTGTTGCTTGAAAACTGTTCTGAAAAGAATTTAAGAACTCTAAAGTGGATATAACATATAAATCACAAATAGCCAAAAGAAGTTTAAGGCAGAATAACTGTAAAATACAGCAGAGAAATTAGACACAGTACTGGAAATATCTAAATGCATTGATTACATGACTGGCATGTTCGCGGTGAAAATAATCAATATATTAACTTTTCTAAAGATTCACAGTAGGCAATAAGGAAAAAAAAAAGAAAAGTCTGTGTTAATGTTTGTGTGTAGGTATATATATATATATACACCTTTTAAGAATTGCCTAGATTTCTGTCTTTCTCGGAAGCTGTGACTGTATACTGGTACTGGAATGCCTCCATTGGCTTGTGTCCTACCACTATTTCGGCAACGAAATATCAAATAGAGAGAGGTGCTGAAGGATATGCACACTGGCTGAGTGCTGAGATACAAACAAAGCATCTGTCTCATTTATAATGCTGAAAGAAAAAAAAAAAGATGTAAAATACCTTATCAAACAAGTGATATCGACAGCATTTTTTTCCCCCCCATATTTTATTTTCCTCCTTCTGCATTGCGAGAGCCAATGATCAGGAATTTGTAGCAACATAATTGTGCTTGGCTCCTTGCCTCCCTCCAGCACATCCCACTTAAGTGGAACCGGTGCTGTTTCGTGCAGGTTAGGCGGCAGTCACTATGATTCAGCAGCATTACACCAATTGGATACACTTGGGAAATACCCTAGGAAAAACGAGATCCTATTTAAGCACTGATGAAGGCTTCCACCCTACCCATGCTCTGCTTTTTCCCAGACACGTGAGCTTTCCCCAGGATCATCCAAGGATGTCCCTGCCTGTCCTGCCCCTCTGGACATACCAGCTGTGCAGGAGCCGAGGGATGCGGGATGTACAGTCCCACCCCTGGGCTGTCATGGAGAAGACCCAGGGGAGCTCGGACGCTTATTGCCTGTCCCATGGGCCTTGGTTTAGGCTCACCATCCCCATGGAGAAGAAGGCTTAGGTATCACCCCGTTAGTGTAAAACATCCATAAGTAGAGCCAATCTCACTACTCAAGTCTCCTGAGGGATCTGCACAGGTTTATTACCCTGGGAAAAATCTCCTCTCTGCTGGAGACTCTCCTGCCACCCTCTTAGTTAGGTCAAGGACTGTTTCCCCTCCATAGGTACGTAACTATCATGTAGCCATAGTAGGAATCATTTCTGGCCCCTAACTGGTTAATAAAAAATGTTTTCCTTTGATCAGAGGTAAAACTCTTGTCCTTCCTTGAATTCCTCCTTGGCATCTTTTATCAAGGGATGTACCTTTCACTGAGCCCTACTTTCTGCATCAGTCTGTACCCTGAAATACATGTACAATATTCGTTTTTAAGCAGGTTAAGTATATATAGCTGGTAGCTGTCTCCTGAACAAGTCCAGTCGTGGGAATGACCCGGCACTTGGTGGTGGTGAACTGGGAACTGATAGGTGAACTGACCTATCTCCAACTTCTTTTCTCAGGTAAACCATGACAACGTGCATGAGATACCGGCAGGCCTGGGGCCATCTGGGGATGTGCCCACATCCATGTTTCAGTTGGGATCAGAACGTTTCTGAGGTGAATTTCCCATTTACTGTGCTTGTTCAAGCTGGTAATGGGCAACTGTGGGGCCAAGTGGGAGTTCGACTGGAAGAGCATCTTCTCTCCACCACACTGCTGGCATGGACATCGGCCCCCCAGCACAAGCCGTTTCACCCTGCAGCGCTGCTCCGACTGCTAACGTAGAAGTTGCCTCAGTGAATCTTGCTGACTTGGTTGATTCTGTTTAAATCAATGCGATTGTTTGTGCAAGCAAAGTTGATAGATCTGTCCCTAAGTGACATTTACTCCACCATATTATTTGGCATACAAATCAGCCATTTGGAGCAGTGGTAACTGTTTTGTGACCACTGTGAATTTAGGAAAAAATCTGTTAAAGTGACTGAAGAAAGTCCATATTTACAGTGGAATAACTGATGCTAGCACTTGACTGGTTTTATTTATATGTGTAAAGCAGCCTTACTCTGGAGTTAGTTTAAAGGGATTCTTCCGTCTTTTGGGATGCTTGAATTTAGGGCTTTAGGAAGAAGTAATCAAGTTCATTATAATCCCTTTCTTCCAAAAAAACATATACATGGGTGACTTATGCATTTGGTTACATAGTTGTAAACTGCATATCACTGTTTGTACCCAGTGACAAAGTATTCCTTTCACTTTTTTAATGGTTACAGTAAAATTCTCCATGATGTATATCACAAGTAGTAATTTTCATCTAGATATGTTGATGACATCTTGCCTATGGCAATGAACAGGTTTTAATACAACAATAAAGCATGCCCTGTCTTCTTAATTACTCTTCATTGATTAAACATGCAGATTATTTACAAAAAGCCCAATGCAATGGAAAGGAAGAATAACTAATGCAATGGCTGTATTCCCAGGATCACATGCAATTCATCTTTACTAAGCCAGCTGAGCCTCTGTAATCTTAAGGCATTTATGATATAATAGGGAGAAAGCTTTAGGTTAAGCATATCAGTATAAGACATATTTGTTTAATTTGTTTCTTAAGATGAAATTCTCCTTTTCTTGAGGGAAAAGGAAAGTGCTCGCCGATTTAAAGCCACAGACATCTTGCAGTAAGATGTAAGAAGCCTTGTGAGATCAGTAATGGAAACAATCTTTACGATGCTGAGATTTTGTAGCCTATAATTAAACATCACAGTCCAGCCTCTGTAGCCTGTATCATCCTCACATGCCCTATTTTACACATCACAGCAATTAGTGAACCATATAGTATATATTTAGACGAAGGCTTTCTATTAGGAGCTGGTGGTGTAGTGACTCAGCAAGGCATCATCAGAAGGCATTTGCTTCTGCTAAGACTTTGTACACCTCTGTGGGGGCTAGACCTGTCAGATTAATACAAGGGGCTATTTTTGTAACATCCAGAAAGTTTCTGCTGTACATCAAACTGCACTAGCTGCTTATTTTAGATGACAGCAATTCATACATTTTTCTTGAACAATACAGTCTTTAGCGCTTTTTGGGTATGTACATCTCCTAAAATGAAACTTTCCTGTGAAGCATTTTGTAGAAGAAGGGCTTCCAAATTGAGATCATCAGAGACATTTTCATCAGGCGCTTCAAACGTACCAGTGAATTAACAGCCCACGTACCAAAGGTAAGTAGCAGCCACGGCGACAGGCTGCCTGGGTATTGGGGAGTTCACTGAGCACATAATTCGGGACATCAATGTCTGGATTCATGTCCTGCTCTCTTCTGCCGAGTTGGGGTTTGGCCCTAGGCAGTGCGAAGCGTCTCTTGAAAGAGGCCATGGGCTTCAGCTGATCTGGTCTTTTATTTATTGCATTCATTTTTTTCTCCCAGCAGTGGAACTCTCATCCTCCTTCCCATCCACCCAGGTGTTTTCATTCTTGAAAACACCTTGCCTGAAAACCACTGCTTTCCCTGCGGGTGTTGATGCTGGATCACATGAATGTGACGGGCACAGCCTACTGCTAGCAGAGGGGCTGTGCTTTACTTGCTCTTGGCTGCCCTTAAATCTGCCCGTCATGTTTAGAGGGTCAGTCTCAGTGAACTGCTGAGCATTTCGCCCTGACTCGTGTCTCCTTCCGTGTCCCTGAGCTGGTGGGGCAGATCCTGACTGCAAATGTGTGAAGCGGTGGAAGACGCTCGTGAGATCCCAGCTGTGTTCCAAGGTCAGAATCAAGGACTTCAAGCGACTACTAGAGAGATAATGGAAATTACCACAGAAGCCAGGTAATTTCACCAAAGATGTCATCATTAACACTTGGCTTCCACAATGTGCTCTTTGTGTGTGTAAATCTCAGAAGGATATTGTGAAGGAGGTCGCTGTTATTAACTCTAATGGCATAGTGAAGTGACGTGGAAAAGGTGACACTGGAGCCAACAAAGGCACTGAAATAGAAGTGGGCTTTTCTGCATCATGCTCTGACTCTCAGTCCTCCTCTCTCCTGCTGCCCCAATGCCACCAGAGCCACCCTCCCTCTCTCCTGTTCCCTGTTGCCCTTCTGCGGACCCATGTCAGCTGCCCATCCTTGCTCACCAAAGCACTTACCAAAGTGACTTAATTGGCATAAGCTCCCAGGTCTTGTTTGGCAAAATGTAGCTGTGTCTGCACTTTTCTAAATGGGGCTGGATTAATCACACGCTTAAAAGCTTTGCTGGATGGAGACCCGCACTCTACAGCCAGACCTACCTTCACTGCTGGAGCCTGCAGGAGGAGGAGAAGGCATTTTTCTCCTTCTCCCATGGTGGCTGAGAAAGGGACAGGCAAAAGAGGCATAGAGAGCACTGACTTGTCAGAGCAGGCACTGCACCGCTGTCAAGAAAGCAGAAACCAGAGCCTGAGGCTCTGAGCAGCTGCCCAGGTCCCGCAGCACCCCAATAGCAAGGCTGAGCTGAGAAGTGTACCGCATCTTAGCAATTCTGCCGTGTTTTAAAATAAAAACGTTTGGAGAAAAGGTTTCCCTATTGACTTGGGAAAAAAGAAACACTTAAACCAATATTCTTTATGCGGGCAGCTATTAATATTAATTGTATACTAGGATAAATAGTAGTAATAATAATAATAATAATAGCCTGCATAAAAAGCACTGTTGGGCTTTGAGTAGGAATCGGGTCTTAGTAATAATAATACTTTCATTTAAGTAGCTCTTTTGTGTGCAAAACATGTTAGGGATGGTATCTAAGTCGTGCAACGCAGGGGTGCTGGAACCTCCATTACCTAAGCTATTAAATATCATTTAAACGGTGGAATGAACCACCACATTGTGCTTGTTATTATAGAAACACAGCATTTAACATGCTACTCAAAGGAAAAATTGTATTTCTTACATCTTTTCCTGACTAAAGCTTTGTTCCATTGTCTTCTCAGAGAAGCAACAAAGTTTGGAATTATCTGTTTAATCACACCTTCAGTTTTCATCCCTTTATGTTATTATCATCAACACAAGATTTTTAGAAGATCTGTTCCCAAAGTTATTTTCCCCATCAAAAGGTTTGGTTTGCTTCTAAGGTGTGTGTCTTATGTAGTAAACTTACCTGTGGTATTAAGAACAAAGATCTTTGCTGAATCACTACAGTCAACAGGAATTTCAACATTTATCCCTATGGCAGTTGCGTGTGGTCCCTCATAGTTTCTTTCCCTTTTAAGTTGATGCTTTTGTTTCAGGTTTCCTTTGACTCCCAGCATCACTCCCTGACATGTGAGGGGAGGGTTCTCATCATGGCAGCTGTAGCAATCATTGATTTTTTTGGTTCAGCAGCAGAACCAGGAAAAAAAGATTTCTATCAACCTTCCGAAATGCAAACCTGAAAAATTTCATTTCAGATCAGCAAAATATACTATTTGAGGGACGTGGTATAAAAGTAAAGGGAAAAAATCCTGGCATCACAAAGTGGAAGAGTCAGGTGCGGCAGCTATTCTCCCTGATCTGGTACTCAAAGGAAAAGACGTTCACTGAGGTCCAAACCACACTCTGCTACACGCAGGGCTTTGAGCCAAAGCTCTTCTTTTACTAGCAATGTTCCCTAGTTCCAGACAGAGGTCACCTGGAATAAGACGTTCTCCAGCTCTCCTGGTACAGCTGTTTTGCTGTTCATTGCAACTGTACGAATGCTCAGCAGTCAGGAGGGGAAGAGCATGTGTTGGAGTGACTGCAGCCTGCTACAGCCTTTGATCGAGACACTGCACCACTGCGTTTTAGCTTGGTCGCAATGGCCATTGAAGCCATTTACACCAAATTAAACCATACTGAAAGAAAAGATTTCAGACACGTTTCCCAAAAATGCCTGGCAATGTGATGGATGAGCAGTGGCTGTCCTGAAGGAGGGCTGTGGTGGCTTTTCTCTCCCAGGGAAGAGTGAGCTGGAGCTACACATCCAGCATTATCATCTGGGAGGGAAGGGGGAAACTACCACCAAGGTCCAAACTATTTCTCAGATAAAACTATTGCTGAATTTGGCTGAAATTGATAATGAATTTTTAAGACCCCAAAATGCATTTTTAATTAATAGAAGAACTAAAAATGTTTCTGGTAAATGCTGCTTATCACCTGTGAAGATGATGCACACTGAAACCACCACTTTCTGTGACATCCGATGCCTGTGAGCTCTGCCTGCGTACGCAGGAAGGCTGCTGGTGCATCCGTCTGCTCCACCAACACAGTGGTCAAGACAATATTACCATCTCAGCTGCCTCCCTGCAATCTCCTCACCACTCTGTGAGCCAGCCCCAACCTGAGGGATCTGCACATTGATGCTACTTCACTAATCTCACCGTTTCAGGTTAGGAAGTCCCAAGGCAGTATGTCAGCTTGCTTGTACACATTATTATTTTTATATCTAAATCTTCTTTAAATATTGGGCAGACTCTTTTCATAGCTGAGTAGCCATTTCAGCAAGTATGGTGGTTGATTTACAGTTTGTACTTTGTACACTTTCTGTAGTGAAGCATAAAATTGAAAGGCTTATGTCAAATTCATTCATACATGGACACGTTCAAGAACAAATTAATTTTAAAGCACTTATGGGGTATATAATGTTTCTATGTCATGCTTTACAAATCTATAAAGTAATTTATAACATAAAGTCTACTTTAGAAGTGAGCTGCAGTAGAACAGATAGCACAGCGATTTCAATCTAAAATATCCCAGTGCTACGCTCCCCCAGGTATCTGCAACTCAGATCTGATAGGAATTGTGAGTAATCAGTTTCTAAACCAAAATTATTATACAAGGAAAGGCTCTCAGTGCAATGTCCTTTTGCAAAACCAGGCTATTCTAGGACAAATTAAGTTTTCTAACCATCAGTATGCAGTACACTAGATAAGGGGTCAGATTTGGATCTCAAACTAGTATAAATCAGGAATCACAGCTAGGCAGGACTAGAATAAACTCATTTAGATGAATATTGGGTAAATGCCATGTGTAACTGTAATATTAGGGCCATTGCAATTAACTTCAAGAGAGTTTCCACCCCGTGATCCATGAGAACAGATGTCTTCCAGCTGACATTACGGCTGTGGTCCTTCTCCTCCAGATGGCACAGCCAGTGGACGGCACCTCTGCACAGCGCGAGTGCCTTCCCTGCACCAACCAAGCGGGTCCCTTGGTGGCCAGCACTTCACATTTCGGAGGGCCACCGGCTTCCTTCTGCTTTCTTCAGCGGGAGCCGGGCTCCTTCTCCACTTGCAGCAACATCGTGCCTGTAAATTCCCCCACGTCGAGTGCTTATCATTAGCAAATGTGGTAGGCAATCATCAAAAATGTTCAAAGAGAAGTGGTGACCCAAATTCAACCCTGGGCTGAGCAGCTACAGCTCCCCTGAAATTGCAGACAGGAAGGAGTGCTGAGTCTAACGAGCTGACAGCCAGCTGGCCTGTCACAGCTACTCCTGCTCCCTCCTGGCATCCTCCTGTCTGCATTTTTTTAGGGGCATTCCTTATCTCTCTGCAAGCAGCAATTTAATATACCAACAGGAAAAGTAGTAAAATATACAGCAATGGCTGCGAACTGCTGCCGTCCTCCTCTTCCCACTATTCATCCCACCTGGCTTGCGTACGGCATCTGGGTAGCTAACTCTGTAATTTGGACACAGGTAGTGTGTTCCCTCACCTCCTCAGGAGAAACAGAGACATAATCAGGATTTAGAGTGACTTCTAAAAGGTGCGTATTTCAAAGGCAAAATTGCAACATAAAGCATTCAGAGAAACTATAACCCAAGTACCACCTGTGTGCACAAGGGGGAAGGAAAATATCATTCTTCGTTAACAGCCAGTGGCTGCAGACCAACGGGTCTAGCTCAAAGCAGCCATTCCCACTCCTCGCATCAGAGGAAGGAAGCCCTAGTTTCAGTTCCCCCATGCAGAGAATTTTGAGATATTTATAAAAAGTGGAGCAGCTTCCACGGCACAGGGTGATAAAGGTCAGCCCAGCCCAGCTGGGCAGGTAACCAGTCAGCACGGCACAGCCAGAGCCGGAGCGACCTGGGGAGGAACCCTGGCTGTGGGGCGATGGGATTGTCCTTCACATGGACACAGAGGCCAGCGCATCACCCCAGGGGTGGGTGGATGCTCACCAGGACGGAAGAGCTGCGCCTTGCCCCTCTCTTCTGCTGCATGCCAGGACCAGGTTTCTCAATAGTAGCTACTGATGCCAGGCACATTAAACCTCTCAGCACAGGGACTGATTTTGTTGGACATTCTCTTTCTGGAAGTTGGTTCAAACTAGGTCCCTCAAAAGTCTTTTTGAAAAGGTTAACCACTGCCAGCCTTCCGCACCGCTTTCTTCCTCCCAGCAGCTGCGTTGCTGACACACGTGAAGGGAGAAAAGTCCTTATTCCAGCAGTAAAGGCTGAGAAAGGAAGAACTATTAGTCTGAAATTCTGCAATGAGAGAGGAAGATTTCAAAGGAACCCAAGGAAAACTTGCATCCAGCTCAGTGGGAATGCCTTAGGTCTAGACTTCACCTATTTCTTTGCAGAAAGCACGTCAGTGCTGCAAACTTAACAACTGCTTTAAACAAAGGGACTCCTAAAATTTGCTTTATCATCAGAAGGCAACAGCCTGCAGCCAGGAAGGGCAGGCAGCAGGGGGGTGTTGGAGGAGCCCTGCCAATCCGGGCACAGCCCCATGGCAGCCCCTGCCCCGCTCCGGAGGGGAGGCAGCTGTACCGAGTGCCGTGCTGCCTGCTGTGCCACTTGCCGAGTGTTTTGCACACTCCTGTCTGCAGTGGCTAATAAATACCCACAGTGTTAATAATTTGGGCTGGAACCTTCTGTGACTTCTTTCTGCCTCGGGTTGCATTTTTTTCTTTAAAGTTTCAGCACATCAGTTCAGCAGTTTTTTGAGAACCTGTGTCATTGCCTAAGGAGTTCCTGACTGAGAGGAGACAAAATTCATCAGCTTTCCTGTGGCTGTCACAGTAGTACTCAAATATTAAATAAATGGTATTTGGATGGTGTTTTTCTGAATTTTGATTGTGAAAATCAGTCATAAAGACCTTGACAATCAAATGTCAGTGTAGACCTATCCCACCATTGCTGTGCTGGTGCAGAGCGCGCTGGGGCTGTTCGTGCCCTATGGGTTAGACGCACAAAGTGCTTACAGTGTCATGCCATGGTGCCATAGCACCCACCTTTCAGGGATCCAACCCTCCTCAAGCATTCACAAAGCCGGATGTAGCAGGTAGGCAGCTTGCAGCGTGAGGGGAGAGATGGGTTCCTAAGCTTGGGATCCAGGAAAACCAATACAACGCAGAAGGGCTGTCTGTGCTAGATCATAGAAAAAGTAAAGGCCAGGATGCATTTGAAATGCAATCCTGCTGAGCTCTGCACAAAATGCAGAGGAAATGCTCAGCTTTTCCTGACTGCTGGAGAGCAGCTTCTACTCAAGAGCATTTCTATGGACCCCTGCTGTTTTCTACCTTCGTATTCCAGGAAGGCAGTTATTGTTCATCCTCCCTTCTACTTTACTAAATCTTCCCAGGTGGCTGTCATGATGAAAAGTCTGCTGGGACATCTCACAGCTCCCCTAGAGACCTCTGCAGGGCCAGCAGGGGACCAAGCCTTGGTCCTTGGTTGTGGTGCTCATTTCTAGCCAAGGCTGCCTCCTTTGGCCATGTGGATCTTCACATTTGTAGTGTGCTGTCTGGGATTTTGGGTAAGAGGGAACACTCCCTGGAGACCGCCAAGTCTCCTTTCCATGCATAAATAAAAATCTTCTACAGGTAGGTCCTCCCTCTGTGTGGGTAACGGAATCATCATTGAGTAGATGCCTATGTTTGCCCATAAAAATGCTTATTAACAAATTACATTTGTTTCTCTCCAAGACTGTCATAACTTTCTCAATGAATTGATGTGGAGGAGCTTCTCTCTCGAATTGGCTCTTTAATTGTGCTGCTAACGAGGTAGGTAGGGCGCCAGGGTAAATAAGCACATGCAGCGCGCTCTGCTATTATGGCTGGAGATTGTCTCCAGCTGCCAAACTGACACAGCAATAGTGAAGCCTGCAGTGTAGACAAACATTTTGTTACTGCCCGAGATGTCAAGTTAGCTTATAAAAAATGTGGGCTTATGCAATACAAAAGAATTTCTAAGGTGTTCAACTTGATATTGCAGGGTATAACATTGGCACTATGGAGGTTTAATAAAGCACATAGGAAACAAAGATGAACCATTTGCCACTGAGCCACCGTCATTAAACAGGGGTGTTCCTAGCAGGGATGTACAGAGATCATTCCTAGACGTAAAACTGTTCATCAGCAGTGCAGATGCTACATTAGAGCACAGCTGATAAAATCTGTAGCTTGCACAAGAATCGATGTTATGTTTAAAAGATGAAGAGAAGGCAGCCATATGAGACCTGTTGCTTGGTCAGCTGGATCTGCTGTTTTTAAGCCAAATACAGAAAAGAACTAATAGCTGCTCTAGTTAAGTGCTATTTTTCCTCTAAAGGATTTAAAGGCCAAAGAAGAAGACGAAACCTCAATACTCTAATAGCTGAGAAGTCTAATGAGACCTTGGGTGGCTGAACAGGGGACGCTGAGACGGAGGCAGGAGCTGAGCCTGACATGCCTATCTGCAGTCTTAGTATCCACGTATCACTGAGGATGCTGAAAAACTGGGAAAGATGCAGAGAAGAAATGCAAAAGTGGGCCAAGGTCTAGAGAAGGCACCTAATAGAGAGACAGAGATTTAAAAAGCACTATTTGTCTAGCTTATAAAAAAGAACATTGAAAGGTCTTGATTACAGTGAATAACTATCTTCACAGGGAGAAAAGAGCTCTTTAATCTGGTGGAAAAGAATGAATGGTTGAAAGCTAAAACCAGATATATCTGAAGAGAAAATTAGGCAAAACACATTAATAGTGAGGGCTGGAAACACGCTTCTGAGGGAAGGGAGGGAGACTGCAGTGCTTGATGAGGATGTCACGATGCTTTTCTGAGCGAGACAATTTTCTTGTACACATGCTATGTTTCAATCCATCCCCATACGGGCACAACTGGGTGAGATTTTTAAGAGATGTGATAAAATCTGGTTGTCTCTTCCAGCTTCAAGCTCTAGGACCCTGTATAAGCTGTCTGGAGGTGCGCAGGGGTGTGCACACCTATCGGGGGTCTGCACAGTGAGAAGAGGCTCTTTTTGTCTTTCTCTTCCCTTCCAGCAGGACAGTCATGCCGGGGACCAGTGCTGGGATTTACACCTAAAAGCCTGGCTGGCTGTGTTTCCAAAATGCCTTGCAACACAACAAAACCCTTGCTTGTCCCCACCGAAACTTCCTCATGAGCAGAGGGGATGGCAGGACATAGAGGGGCGACCGTGCCGGCTCACATCTGTCCCTGGCAGCACGGGCGACTTGGGGTGCTGAGCCAGGCTGACATGACTCCAGTGGGAGATGCCTTCCTTGGGGGGATTATTCGGGAACAAAACCCGTCCCCTCATTCTGAGAGAGTTTTCTATCTGAAACGCAATACTTTTTCTTAACTGAAATAAATTTCCTTCCTCCCTTCTCCCTCCATGTCCCCATCTTCCACAGAGATAAACAATTATTTTTTCCCCAGCAGAGCAACAACATCCTTCAAGTGCCTATTAGAGAGCTTCACCCTCACTTAGTTGGTGAGCTCAGCTGTGCGCGCTCTGTCTGTGAGTCAGTCCTGCAGCCTGGACCAGCCATGCTGTGCTGCGGCTGTGCGTTAGTGTCTAGCAAATGGCTTCTAATATAATTATAATATTTTCAAGCTATGGCAGGATTGAACTCAACAGGGCTAAAAGGTTCCAAATAAGACAGGTATGATGTCACCTGCGGCAAAACAATAATCCCCACCTCCTTTGAAGCTGACTGTAGCTGTTTTTTATTCCTTTAAGTTGTCAGTCTCATGGCAAGATGCTGGCAAAAATTAACTCCCACACTTGGCTTTGCAACAGAAAGGTAAGTGCATCACAGAATGTTTCAGGCTTTCACAAATTTATCTTTGACAAAATGCACCTCTTTAGCAAGAGGAGAGCTAGGCTGGAAATAAGCAGGGAATAATAATACCCTATCTGACTAAATTTAAGGAAGAAATTTTTCATGATGAGGGTGATGAAACATTGGCCCAGGTTGCCCAGAGAGGTGGTAGATGCCCCATCTCTGAAAACGTTCAAGGTGAGGTTGGACAGGACTGTGAACAACCTGATCCAGTTGAAGATGTCCCTGCTCGTTGCAGGGGGGTTGGTCTAGATGACCATTAAAGGTCCCTTCCAACACAAACCGTTCCATGATTCCATGATCATGGTGCTTCTAGACTTTTTCAGCATGGAGAGTCCCCTACTCAATGTTTAATGAAGCTATCAAAATCTCCATACACTTACTATAAAAGAGCAAAAATCTGAACAGTGCTAGCAATGGCGGAGCAGCCCTTGGAGAAGAAAGATGTGTGAACTGTGGTTGAATTTGCAGTGCCTTGTGTTACCCCAGACTGCATGTTTGAGACCCTTGAGGATTCGACTCTTGGAGGGAGTAACTTTCCTCCAGGTCATGAATAGTTCCTGAACAGTAATCTCTACTGACAAGCTGTACATCACCAATAGATGCTCAGCAGGCAATTGCCCAGTCTCATGATGATACAGTAAGAAATTTAAGATCTTGCTCTCTTCCCAGCCCACACTCCTTCTCCCAGGACCCCTCAGATATAGTTTCTTCCCATGACTTTCCAGGAAAAGCAGCTGCTCTACAAACAATCAGAAGTAAGGGGCATATTAAACCCAAATTCCGCATTTGCAGGCAATTAAAAGCATAGCATTCTGGCTGGTAGAGATGAACATTTAAATCAGCTGATTTAACAACAATTAACAAAAACCATGCTAACTTGTACAATAAAGAAATCAATAGAGAGATGAGGATAAAATACCATGATCTGCCAAAGAGAAATAGAGAAGTGGAAATTAATGATATTTGCAAAAAAAAAAAAAAAAAATCATCCCAAAACCAAAACCCACACAAAACCCCAATGATTTTCACAGAAAAGATCTTTCCAGGGCAACTATTCTACAGTAAAGCAGAGGAAAGCAAAACTTATGAAGACATTAATCAAGGTACAAGTGAAAAGAAAATTAGATGCTTCAGGGCACAGAGATGACAGGAAGCATATCTGTGGCAATAAGGGATGATGGAAGTCATACAGAGGGAAATAAAACAAAGGATACATGAGGAAAGGATGCAAGAGCTGCAGAACACCTACTCTGACAATATAGTCTTTTACTCTTGCTAAAAGAGAAAATCAATAAACTCTGTGTAGGAAGAAAAGCTTATTAAATGATTGGCTGTCCAACTGGATATTCCTGTTGGCAAACACATTGCTCTGTGTGATAGATGGACAACAGGGTCAAGAGGTCGTTCACTGAAGTGATCAGGCTTCATAAAATCTAGATTTACAAACAGCTGGGGCGGTGGAGCCCTGGTGAAGTTACTGCTGTCAGGTGATTTCCGTTTGCTGCAACGCTGCGAGTTCATTTACCGAGCAGTGAAAGCGATTTCCATCGAGGGAGAAATGGGAGGGACTCCTGCAGCTTTGGCTCAGGGTCTGCTGGACCTGCGCATGCCCATGACCAGCCATGCTGCAGCCCTGGGAGCAGCAGGGGCCGGTGGCCACGGTGGTCTGCTCTGGGTCACCAGCACCGGTGGATCGTTTCCTCATCCTGCTCTCACGACATGGAGCCTGGTAGCACAAATAGGATGAAACCTTCACACCATAAGTCTTTGTGTGAAGAAGAGATTGGATATTAGGAAAAACTTCTTTACCGAAAGGGTTATCAGGCATTGGAACAGGCTGCCCAGGGAGGTGGTGGAATCGCCGTCCCTGGAGGTATGTAAAAGACGGGTAGACGTGGTGCTGAGGGACATGGTTTAGTGGTGGTTTTGGCATAGGTTTATGGTTGGACTTGATGATCTTGAAGGTTTCTTCCAACCCAAGTGATTCTATGATTCTATGACTCTATGATTCTAAGAAACGTCCCAGCCCATCATCAGCAAAGGACTCATAAACCCTAGAGTCATAAGGGTTTGGGTTGGAAGGGACCTCCAAAGATCATCTAGTCCAACCCTGCTGCCGTGGGCAGGGACATCTTCCACTAGGTCAGGTTGCTGAAGGTCACCCTTCATGTGGCACATACCAAAGCAACAACAAAAGGCCTTCTTTGAAGAGACCCTGTGTTTGTCCTGCTGTCAGCCACCAAGCTGTAGCTTCATTCAGTTTTTGCTCTCCTTGTTGGCTATGTTACCAGCAGGTCCCTGGTCCCATTAGCATCAGCCCATCGCTTCCCTATACACCCTACTGCAACACCTGCACAGGTTTCCCTGTGGGTCAGTGGCCCCTCCTCTCCCCCGCAGTGTTACTGACCCCTTTTTGGAAGATGAAATGTGGCGCTTGCTTGCAGACTGTTTCCTGGACAGGAGCTACCTGGTGAGAGCAAGAGAGGGAAAGGAAAGGGGCTTTCCAGGGAGAGCACTGGACTGTCAGACTTTGGCAACACGTCTTTGATCCATAACCACACAGCTGGGCTGACAAGTGCAAGGCACAAAGAAACCAATGTCCTACAGGACCAGGTCACAAACCCAGCACCCCAGCCTCCCCTCCAATATGGCACCTTCTTCTGAACCAAGGTGACAGGATTGTACCTCAAGGAAGCCCAAACACATTTCAACGTACCTGCAGCCCCACCAGCCCCCATGCAGTCATGGTCCCGTCCGTGCACAACAGGGTGGAATTTGGTGAAGACATGAGATGTGGAGGTGGCAGCCATGGAGATACCACTTCCCACAGCCAGGCCCTCCTATAGCTCCCCTCCTCCCCTCTGTTTCTTTGCCAGCATAACTTACACCAGCAGTAAGATTTCTGTCTAACCTGTGCAAAGCATTTGCATTTTATTAAGTACTTCTCACATTAAATGATGTCTCATTCAGGTTTTGGTTTCGGAGTAGATATTTCTTTAATTTTTTTAATCATACTGATTTTTTTTTTCTTTTGAAGGGGCGATGGGTGCGTTCTGCCTCTCAAGGGCAAGGCTGAGATCCTGGATGCTCATTTGAGATGGATGGGGAAGCAGCCTTTGAGGACAGGCCATCAGTGCTTGGAAATCCCCAGCTCCCAAACACCCCGAGTTTACTGCTGTAGACTCGGATCTACCCAACTTGACCTCAACGAGAAAAATGTTTTTCTGCCTCTTTTTTTTTTTTTTTCTTTAGGGAAGGCACAAAGTGGTATTTTTTCTTTTTCTGGAATATGAAGTGCTGGATCACGCTTATGAACACTTGGTGCTACCTGTGCTTTACTTCAGTCTGAGGAATGACAGGGGATCAAACTACGCATTGTCCCTTTGGTTATTAAAAATTTTTTTGGAGATATTTCTTCCTTCCCAAATTAATGTCAAGAAAGTCTTGTTGTTTGTTGCCTGCAAATTGTGGAGAATTTTTATGTTCCAGTGCATTTTCTCTTGAATGCTGACAGATTAGAAGAAAATCAAAATGATTATGTACATTAATAATAGAATACACACATAAAGATAACCTTGAGGTGTCTAAAGTTTATGCATATTCCTCTACATTGCTGTTAGCTTTTAACATGTTAGCTTTTTTTCCCCCTGTTTTATGTGGATTTATTAAAACCAAGAAAAATACTGTGAACAAAATTTGAATGTAAATGGTTTTGTCTAAAAAAGAAAAACAATTTGTATCAATAAGTCAATCATGATTTGTAAGCAGTCTTTGTTTTCCACTATCAAAAACAATCTTTCTATCTGCAAGGAATGCATTTCTAACCTTAAATAACTGATACTATTCAAATTAGTTAGAGCTTAGCAAAACTCTTCTCAAGTCATAAACTATTTGTTTTTCTAGTAGAAAGTAGATTTTATTTTGCTGTGCCCACACAGCAACATCCCCTTGATATTATGTTTGTTTAGAAAGAGAAATGAAAGTGTTCCTTTTGTTTCTTCTGAAAAAAAATATATTTGGGGAAAAGAGAAAAATCAACAATGCTTACATCAAGGTTGGCAGGAGTCCCAACAGGGAAAAAAATGTCTCCACTTATAATATTTTCGTTTTTTCTGCATTTTTAGTTGTGTTCAGAAGCAATGCTATCTATGATCTGTGCTTAGAGCACACTTGCTGAACCACGAAAAGCAGTGAAAAGCAGAAGGGCCAGCGGCGGGTGTCTCCTGTGTCAGCCAGCCTTGCCGATGCCTGCTGAGAGATTTAACGATTGGCTCCTCGGGAGCATTCAACCATTTGGAGCTTTCTACAAGAGTCGCTTGTAGCATGTGAGGAAACACATCACATGCAGTGGAGTGGCTGGGAACCTTGCTTGATGTAACCCATTGAAACCGAAGTCAGGAACCCAAGTGCCAGATATGTGGTTTGAGGGATTTATTTTCCAAATTCAGTTACGTAACTGAGATGTACAAAATTTACCTACAAGTTATTCAGGTGCTAGATATTTTCAAATTATTTGCCTACTGACCCAGGTTAAATCAATTAGGATTGTATTAAATCGCCTTAGTTAGTAGGCCAAATATATCACGGGGGCACTTTCTCTGGAATTTGATTGATGTGATGCCAGGAAAGAAGTTTGCCTTGTAAAGTTACAGGAGGTTTAACAGTTCAGCTTGCTATCTGGTCTAGTTATAGATATGGAATGTTTAGTAAATGGCACAATCTAACCCTTGAAGAAATTGTATTGGGGAGCTCAGGAACTAAAAAGGGAAAGAGCCTGGTTTTAATGAAATCAGTGCAAGCACTGATCTGGTCTGGTCTCAGCCCGGTGTAGTCACTGCCATCTACGCAGAGCAAAGGAGTACAATAAGTCAGTGGAAAAATAAGTTCTTCAGACATTTTCTTTGCAACAATACTGTATGAAAATAGTTTGAGCTATCACTTCCAGAATGACAGATTAATCTAATTTTGAGGGAAAAGCAGAACTGACACTGATGGATGAACAGGCTGCAGGAGGGGCTGAGAGCAGGCTGTTAATCCTATTGCTGCATCTGAGCCGAGAGAGGACCTCATCCTCCAGCACTGATGACTCAGCAGAGGGCGGATATTTAAGGAAAGGTCCTGCTCTGTTTACTTAAAAAATTGGTTCTGGTAATTCAGTTTGCATGAGAGATGCAGGATCGAGCCCTGGGTTATGGCTCCAAGGTGTTACGAGCTTTCCTGCTCCCTCTCCCGACCCCAAGAAAAACCCCATGGCAAACAGGGATCCCCAAACGAAGTGCTGCATTTCTCATTTCAAGAACTGCCATTTGAAATCCTTCATTTTTCAATTTTCTTTGTAAGAATATATTATCAGATGTATTTGATGCCTAATTTAACCTGGTTTCCACGTGTCATTATGTTTATGAAATGTCTTTGTCTTTCAGTGAGGCAGATGCAACACCAGAATCTTGCTCTTTGGCTTAATTTCCAACTACTCATCACATTTGTTTTTCTAGATCCAGGCCAGCCTGCTAAACATACTGAATAATTTACAGTTTTCAATGCCTATTGCCCTTGTCCAAAAGGCTAACTATTTTCTTTGGCTCATTGGGAGCCCTGCAGAGGAAAAGACTCTGAAAACTGCCAAGGTCAAGAGGAATTTCATATTAAGGTTTATGTTATTTAAGTACAGAAAGGTAAATTCCAGCAGGAGGAATGCATTTAGACCACACACAGCATGTATTTACTGTGGTGAGGCAGAGCTGGAAGTCTTCTCTTCCCATGGCCAGGAGGGACTGAGCAGGAACGATGCGAGAGGATGTGGAGGAAGATTTACCAGAGGGTGCTGGGACAGGTAAAGAAACAGCGGACACAGCAGGAAAAGTCCCAGCAGCAGCGACCGCTGCAGCATATGGAGCATTCACACAACCTGCCAGAGCACATCTTCATGCTGAGGACCAGGGTTACGTCTACACCAGCAGATGAAAACAGGCCAAGTGCTGCTCTCTGGTCCTGAGGGCAAGCGGCACAGTGTGCATCCAGTCTCGTCTCCCCAGCCCTGCCTTCCTCCATCCTCTCCACCCAAAATTACCTGCTCCCTAACGCCTACTGGCTCTGGGTCATGTTATCTCCCAAACAACGTCCCAGACATTACTATCCAGAGTGAGCCAAAACAGGGCCAGGGAATGCACTGACAGTACGCTAACAGCCTGGACAGCCTGGGACAGTGCTTCAGCCCTTGTTCACGCACAGTTTATTAATCCAGCTGTATGCAGGAGCCCAAACTAGCTGTGGAAGACGTGTTTGCCCCTTTCTGACGGGTGAGTTGGATGACATGCTTTTGTATTTCAGTTTCCTTTACACTGGGAGGAAGGCTGCGGTGTTCATTAACTGTTTAAAAAACAGTAGTCTAATCAAAACCAACCCTCCAGGCCCCTTTAAAAGTTGGTGGATGAAAATAGGTATATCCAGATGGTAGTTCATCCCCAGACCGCTGTGGATATCTCATATCCACTCGGGAATCTCAAATGGCAGTTAAACATGGGGACTTGATGTGCATCCCATGAAGGATGAGCTGACTCTGCGCTCTGCTCTCTGTTGATGAGCATTGACCAGATCTCCCTTGATGCAAGAGCTCAGGTACCTCCCTGTCCCGGTCCCACCTGTAGGCATCTATGCACAGGTGTCTTCTTCTGGATCTGGATCCTACCTGAACTGTGCTAGTGGCTATGTTGTCACTGGCTGCTATTGCAGAAGACACATACTGGGGATGCAAAACCAAATGAAGGTACGTCTACGTTGCAGCTAGCTGGTAATGTGATTGCAGTTTGTAATCAAGGATAAATGAGGATAGCTGTGACCTATCCTCTACCTTGCGAGACTTAGAGCAGTGCAGGTGCAATGATGTAGGTGTCATTCACCAGTATTGTGCAGCATCCGGATGCACTTATTTATGGATACATTTAGCCTGTGCTACTCCTTCTCCATTGCTGTGCCCGCACAAGCCAGCCTGACGCTTGTTCTGGCCCTTCTGGGCAGAGTTTGTTTGCATTTCTGAATTGCAGTGGTAACAAAGTCCCCAGACTGGGCTGAAGAACTGGGCTCCGACCATAATGCAGATCTCGTGGTTGTGTAACTCAGTATTTCTGCTCAGGGCAAACAGGGAGAGCAGCAGAGCTGGCCCCGCTGGATGTGTGAAGCATCGGCCAAGGGAGACACAGCTGTAATCAGTACCCTGGTGTGACGTGCTTGAAACCAGCACATGGGCTCCCTATTTATATCATGTTGGGTACTGGTGGCTCAGCCTTGCCTGAACTGACAGGGGATGTGCCTTAGTCACTGCGAGAAAAATACAGCAGTGTCTTCTGAAGTTTATTAAAATGTGACTGAGTGTGAGAAATGAAGAAGAAAAAAGAACAGCTTCTTGAACAGAGCAGCCCTGCTGTTCAGGAAAGTAAAAATAAAGCCCAGAATGGAGTGGGAGATATATACACAGATACACTGATACACATATTTTAAAATAACCGTATGGAATGAATGGTGAATGAAACTGCAAAATGAACTGTAAACAGAACAAATTTACATGAAGCTGAACAAAACCGGGGAAGTTAGACTCACTATCTTTATCTTGTGTGAAGGTTTTATTGTGCCTTCAGGATAAAAAGGAGCTTGAAAGGGTTATATATCTCATGAAACACATCTGCTGAGCTTCTAATGGTTATGCTACAGGTAGACAACATTGCTTATCAAAGCCTAAATAATGTTCTCGCTTTCACATATAAAGAGGAACCATAAAGTCTAGGAGCAGGATTCCCCAAAGCAGGCTCACGCCAGAAAAATACCTACTCATTCACTGCTGGCAGGACTGGCAGCCTACGACTAATTCTGCATCAGGCTACTGATCTGCTGTAAATCTATACACAAATCCTGTAGGAGCATTAATATCCCTTAGTGCTTAGACAGAAATAAAGCAAGATATAGACAAACCCAATAAATTATTGTTTTCTATGCGTTATCTACGCTAGTGATCATAATGAGACTGTTTCTGGGCAAAGTTTGGGATAAATGAGTCGGTTACATTCCCTCTCACTCTGTAAATGTCCCAGGGGTTAGAATGTTCTCAGGTGAGTTAAGTGCTTACAGAAAATATTATACTGACACCCCTGAAAAATTAATTGTTTCCAAAGAGCAGAAGCATGCCCAATAGAAACAGATTTCTCCGCAGTTTCCCTTCACTAGGCTGCCAGATATTCTCTGGAAAACGGCATTTTCCATGCAAGAGACTCAGCTCACGTGCCTCTTGTCGACAGCAGAAGGGACACCCTTGTGTCTTCCGCAGACCCTCCTCAATGGAGCAAGGTGGCAGCCGTGCTCCTCGCTGCAGGGCACCCAGACAGAGAGGATGTACGTGCATACCTGTGCTTGTGCTCTGCTGCCTGGGCGATGGTGCCAAGCGTCCTCCCCCGGTAAGCCTGATGGCACCGGAGCTGCCACCAGCACCATAGCCCAGCCTCGTCTCTGTCTTCCCCATCTTCCCTGGTGGCACCGAACCCCACAGGCTGGCTGTTTGCTGCCCAGATCTCTCGCTATAGCCCTGCTTTATAATGTCACTGCTCTCTGCATGTTCTCAACCACCCTGTCTGGTTCAAGCCCATGACAGACAGGGCTGGATTCACTTCTGCGAATCAGCAGCCCGAGTCACCGTTAACAACACGCCTTTTCCAGGTTCTCAAGATGCCAGCACCAGATCTGGGCTACAAATCTTTTGCTATAGGGCAACCATGCTAGAAGGTGTTATGAAACTCCGCTCCAGGTAGATGGAGCGCAAAATGGTTCTTTTTAACATTTACCTGTGATATTCCAAATTCCTGTTCATGCAAGAGTAAGACAGCACCAAGGAGTTTCTCACAGGACTCAATGGGGTATCATACCACCTATTTGGCAGGTTTGCCTGCTACCCCTCGATGGTGTTTTCTTAGTCACTTGCCTCGGTGGGTTTAAAAATATTTTAATTGATTCAAATACATTCACATCATTTCTGTAATGGTTTTTAATTGTGTAATTAGTGTAAAGACATATAATCATGTAATTAGGCTGTGTAATTACAATGTGTAATAATATTGTAGTGCTGTTATACACATCTTTTCTAAACATGGATGGAAAAAAAAGCATGCGTATAACTCCAAACCCATAATCGTGAGTCCCAGAGTGTCTGTAAATATTTCCTTACATATATTCCAGCTTTTCATGTGCAAACACGGAAGTTTGAATACAGGAACACATGACATTGTAAGGCTGATGAGGAGATACTGAATATTTTTGGAAATCACTCCATTACATGGTATGGTGCCAACACGAAATGGTGGTGTTTGGGTAGGGCATGTCTAAAGGCCCCTCCTTTGGGAAAAGATGAGAGAATTTAGCTGAAGACGTGATTATCAAGCGCACTTAATTCCTGCATGGATGCCCTCACTGAAAAGGATAACGGTGCTTTTATCACATGGCCTAACTCTCCTCTTTTTAGAGTGGAAATGAATGCTGGGCTGATCCAGCTCTCCTTGAGGTCAGGCAAAAAGCTTCCAGTGGCTTCAGCAGGATAGGCTCACGCTCCCTGCCAGGCGGATCTCACTCCATGAAAGGTTTTAAGGTTCCTTGTAGCTGTGGGAAATCGATGCCTTATTCTGCTCCCCCCTTCCCTGCACTGGTAAAGTCAGCCTTAATTTCAGGGAGTGTAAGGCACTTAGATTCACCTACTTTTCTGAGACAGGGCAATGTGTCTTGAAAAGAAAGAAAATGAGTTCGTTGCTGTTAAGTTTCATCATATCCCAAGTGGATAAGGCAATCTGTTCCATGACGCTGAAAAGTGTTTCACCATTCAGAGAATTAAACTACAATGGGATTAATAGTTAGTAATTACTGACTCGCTTTGAGGAGTTCAGGTGAATGTCTCCAGTGTTCATCTACATCTTTTAAGAAAAGGACGGTAAATCCCCAAACCAGACAGATGTTGCAGGTTTGCATATGTGACATCCTTCACCCCTAGCTGTGGAAACAATACCATACCTGTCACTGGTTTTGTGCAGAATTAATGAACAGTTTGCAAAATGTATCACACCCTTGATAGCTGATGGATATGATAATAATGCCTTATTTATATTTTGCAGAAGCATGACCCAGTTTCGTTCACATATTGGCATTGTGGTTAACTACAGTGAATATAGTGTTTAGCACAAACAGGTGCCAACGCTGGAAGGCTTCTGTGCAGTCACCTGAGTGGAAAACCCCTCCTAACAGTGCCTCAGATGAGAGTGCACAGCTGGCTAATACCTCCTTTGCAATGTGTACTGATTACTGAAGGATTCCCCAGTCTTTCAAAAGGGTCTGAGATACATTTAAGGTCAGCAAGCAGCTGTGTCAATCTAACAGCTTGTTGACACCAAGAGGAGTTTTGACTCTCCTTCCCTCCTCTCCCTCCTGGACCCGTAGATGGACTGTTGGGCAACAACACTCTGAGTGCTGCTAGAGCTTGTAGGACGTTTCTGCGATCCGATCTGATCACTAAAACAACAGGAATGTATTCACTTTTTTTTGGGGCTCTGTGAGCTCCAACATGCAGCCCAGCAGCCACAAGGCAGGAGGATGGAGCCTGCACCTGCGGGCAGAGGGTGGAGGTGGGGAAGGCAACCGGACCTCCTTCTTTTGGTGTGACGAGCTGCTTGATCAGCTCCTGTACAATGCACATCATTAGTATGAGCATCCAGGAGAGCATCCAAAGCATCCTACTGTGCCACAACACATCCATTGCTAACGGAGACTACACATTCTAATGGCAACTAAAAGTGTGTATACAAAAGATAAATAGACTTACGATCCAATATTCTTATTTTAGTTCATTTACCAGAATCAAAATCTTACTTTTGTGTTGCTACTGTGTTAGGAAAACGCTGTTTCTTCTCTCAAAGTGAAAATAATAGCGGTTTGAATGAAAAGCCACACTACCACGCATTGAAAACGATTGGTTTTTAGCCAATTTATACCTTTTTGTTACTTAAGCAGATGTGGACGGAATGATACACATTATAATGCTCTTTCAGGCTTATAAAGATTGAGTTTTCCAGTGCTACTAAAATGTTAGCCATGCAAACAGCCTGCAGTGAAATCCACGTAAAGGTGTTTGGAGGGAACTCTATTAGCGAGAGACGTGTGTCTGTGCACCCACGGAGCGTGAGAACCCCTAGGGCTGGAGACACCTCCTGATGGAGGGGGCAGCATTTTGTTTAGAACATGTCTTAAAATGGTGAATTCACTTCCTTTATCGTGACAGCTTCATAATCACAGAAAGACGGATAAGCTGAAGACAGAGCTGGCTTTTCTGGCTCCTGGCGGAAGCGGTCTGGGCAGTACTGGGGTGATGGCAGGTGTTGGTGCACAACAGCACATCGCAACTCCATCCCTAACTCATCCGGGGGCAGAGATGGCTGCTCGTGGAGAAACCCACTCATTTCTTTGCCTGACAAATTGACCTCTTGCTGTCTTAGACCAAACATCCGCTGGAAAACTGCAGGGAAACCACTTTATATTCAATTGGGAGAGTGGGGAAAACTTGTCCAAGCAAATTTTTTATTAATTGAATTTAGTGTCATAATTTCTGCTGGTGATTTCTGTGGGAGCAAGGGCTTGATTCCACGTGTTTGCTGTTTGCAGCTCAACCTGCTTGTTCTGCTTGTGCTATTCTGAGCCGCTCCATCTTCTGCTCGCTGCTCTTATTTGTTCCGCAAGGATGGTTCCTAATTTCATGTGGCGTGTTTTTCTTCTTCCTGATCAAATAACTGAAACTTTTGGAGAAAGGAGAAAAAAATCAAAGATTTCTAGCTAACGAGCTGAAGCCACACAGAGAAAACCTCTGCACGACGTGCAACTTTTTTGGTCGGACTTTCTCTTGCTTGGGATTTGCTGTGTGTTAGCCGATCGCTGATACGAATGCTCGTAGCAAACAAAGACTGAGGTATCAAAGCAACTGCATGAGTTTTATTTGTATGTATCTTGGTGAACGCGCCTTACCGCCGATCTCCTGCAGCTCAGCCAGAGCAGTTGCTGCAGCAGCTGAAGCTTCTCATGGCCATCACTCGACGCACACGGGTCCTGCTGAACCCGCTGATCAATGAGACACAGAGTTTTTTTCTCTGTACAGTACAAATTCGGGGTTTGCTGCTTGCATAAGTGAAAAAGCAAAAGCCCTGAGCCGACGGGAGCGCAGAGGAGCCTGGTGCGGCATTAATGAGAGCACGGCGCTAGTGAGAGCGGAGCTCAGCCCGGCTCAGCTCCTGCCTGGCAGCTGGGAGCGCGGCAGCCGCCTGCCAAGTCACCCAGCACTGCAAGGAGCAGGTGTCACCTTGTCACCCCTGGCACCGCCGTCCTCCCGTCACAGCCTGCCCTGCTCACTATATATAGACCTCACCCCCTGCGTTTGCCAAGGAACACAGGTCGGTTTGGGACGTGCAGCCATCCCGTGCAGACATGACGCCTGCAACGGTGCTTGGCCTCGTCCCTCTGCGCAGGATGAGATCTGTGCCGTCCCCTCTTTGGCTCTCCATTACGCTATTTGTGCAAAACAGCACCTCTTTTCAACTTGCTCTGCTTGACAAATGTTTCATGAGAGTTATTTTTAACAAAGTGCTTTTATACAGTAATACGCACTTTTATCGTACCTTCCTCATTGAGGAACTCCAACCATTTCAGAAGTGTTAATTGAAAAATCCCTACGGAAGACGCTGAAGGCAAGCAGATACTGCTGGAGCCTCAGGGGAAATTGAGGCACAGAGCAGTTATGTGCTTTGCCCAAAGTCATACAGAATTGGAAACAGTCTTTCGACTGCCCAGTCCTCTGCTCTGGCCTCAAGGTGACTGATTCCAGCCTCCTCATTTTCTGCTTTTTGGTGGTTTTGAGGAAAAATACAGTGTACATTTTGAATCCAGGCAACTATAGTTATTCCAGCACTGAATTACTTCCCCCTTTACCACACCTAACTGTAATTCATAGAATCATAGAATGGTTAGAGTTGGAAGGGACCTTAAAGATCCTTTAGTTCCACCCCCCCTGCCGTGGGCAGGGACACCTCCCACTAGACCTGGCTGCTCAAAGCCCTGTCCAACCTGGCCTTGAAGAAATTTCTTTTGATTACAGAGGGCTAGACAAGGCAGACAAGGCAGACTGGGCAGTGATACTGGGGGGCACCTGGTGTTTGTTCACCACATAAAATGATGCAACTCAGAGCACACTCCACAGCTGCCTACATGTGAAGGGAGGATGCAGCCACGATGGGGAGTCAGTTCTCCACTCAAGCCCATAAATCCTGCACATCAACGGGGTTTCTTAGCTCAGGCAGTACTGCAATAATGCAGCTACAAGACTGTGAGGACTTGAGCCAGGCTCTGCCTGGTGTCTGCATGGGCTGCTCTGAGCTTAGGTGACCTGCGCGCTGTGCTCTGTTAAGTGATGTACGTGTGGCCAAAGACAAAAATACCCAAAATACTCCATTCCAGATGAAAACAGAATCTCAGCAACATCCAGAGGAGGGAAACGACACAGAGAAATTGAAATGCAGAGATCAAACCAGCAGCTCAAAGCACGTTCCCTTGGCACAAGGTGTTGTGCGGATATCAGCCGAGTCCTAAACCCAGTGTGGCTGCGTCAGCTCAGTGCTTTGCTGAGGCACGTTGCCTCTGGGCTTGGTGCTGGTATGGAGCCACGCTGCTGCAGCTGCCTCCAGGCCTGGAGCAAGCAGTGTCCCTCAAGGGCCAGCATCTCCAAACCCCACTGTGACACCACAGCTCCTTCCCTCCCAAGCTCAGGGAGATATGTGCATGGAAGAATATGTTAAGGTGTACCTAAGGCTCTCCTAAAATTGTCTCAGCATGCAAAGTAATTGAATTAAGAACACTTTTCCATTGAGTACCAACAACTGTGCATTCATTCTGCCCATCTTTTTTTCCGATCCTTTGAACCAGGAGTTATAATCTGACTCCAGGTCAATCTCTAGGTTTAGTCAGCTGGACAGAGGACAATGAGGTTTTTGTTTCAGGAGAAGAAAACTGTCTTCACAGTTTTGTTAGAACAAAGATTACAGGCTCAATTCAGATCTTGCTCACACCATTGTGAGGGTTGAAGTAGTTTTCTGCAGCTGCAACAGAAATCAGGTGACGGAGGCTTATCCTGGATGCCCACTCTGCAATCAAAAAACACTCATGCCACACGCTGTCTGTTGGAGGTGCTGGATGTGGGTTCAGCCTAAAGGGTGACTGAAGCTTGGATGGAGCTGCTGGACACAGCACACCCCAGAGCAGTGCCGGTGAGACTGCACGCTAACCACCCTTGCTTTTATCCCACGTTTTCCTCAGCCGTAACAAGAGAAATGCTGCATCTTCAAAATGCTGAATTTCCTAGACCAGCTCTTCTCTATCTTTTTCTCTTTAGAGGAAATTGCTGCAAAGTGTTGATTGACAGTATTTGTGAATATAGCTTTTTGCTTATCTACAAACCACTTATACTGTGGGCACTGCTTGCCTACTGCTCATTAGAAATTGTTAGTATCTATTTTCTGGAAGCTAAAAGAAGTTCCCCAGGCATGGCCCACGGCCCATTCAGTTTGTCAGCTGCAGCAAACATCTTGTCTTCAATCAGTATTGTGGACTTCATCTCACGAACCCGGTAGCATAAGCCCTGGTAGCATTTGGCACATTTGAATTGTAATCTGTAGATGAGAATTGATTATTTTGTATGCACCGACCTTCAGAAAAGTTTCTTACAGCAGCTGCTGAAATGATAGTATCTCCTAGGAAGATTATCGTTGGCAGAGGCAGGTCGGTTGGTTCTACCTTGTTTATCTCTGTCTGAACAAGGGAACAAATTCTCTGAAGCACAACCTGAGATCTTATCGGACAGAACTTAATAGGCATTGCCGGTTCCCTGGCATGTTTTGTGAGCTGCCCCCACAGCAAAGCTCTGAGTGAGAGGTACTGGCCATGCCTGTGTTGCAAATATTTTAAAGTATAACTGTTAGGCAAATAACCAATTTTTCAGTTCAATGGCTGAAGCAAGCAGTGAAAAAATAGTCTGGGGCTGAACCGAAACAGAATTTTAAGTTTCTTTTGAAAAATGGGGTTCCCACTACTTCCTATTGTATCATTTTCTTTAAAGTTAAACTGAAATATTTCATCGACTACTTTGTGAGTTATTTAGGTACTTGAATAACCTCTTTAATGGTCAGTTTTAAAAAAGCCTAATGTTGCATGAGCAGTACAAGGAATCAGTGAAGCCTGGCTTTCAATGAACAGCGTGTGTCCACCTTCTCCTACATGGCCAGAGTACGACGACCCAGCTCCTTTGCCATGGCCTCAAGACACCTCCATAGCTATACCGTGTTTCCTCTTGCATCCATGCACCTTCCATCTACAACACCCATATTTCTCAGGTCCTCAGATCCTTCACTAGTGCTTCCAGCTCCCTTCACACCCCGGGACCTTTCCAAACTCCCATACTTCGTGTGCCCCACATGCTCCAAACATCTCTTAGAGCCTCTCTCCTACAGGACTTCTGGTTTCATTCCACTTCCCCTACATTTATGTATATACACACACACACATACACAAACACTTGCAGTGTTTCCCATGTACTCTACCTAACTTTATTTAGTAAGACAGATGATCAAAAAACAGCCGGCAATGCAGCATCTCTGAAATGAGATTTGTGCTGACTTGGTCAGCCAAGTGCTGTGAAGTGCTGAATCTCCTGGCTTTCCTTTAGTGTGATCACTAGCTAATGCTCTCTTTTTTCATCCAGTCATTGATCTTCAGAACGCTTCTGGGAGTTTGGTATTTTTAAGATGTTAGCCTTTCTTAGATTTTGTTGAAATTGGACAATGGGTTTAAAAGTTATTAGGGACGGGGACTGATAAACAGGTGGGCAGGTAAGCGGTGTAACTTCATAAGGAAATTATTTTGATGGGAAAATAAGAAATTTTTGCTTTCAGATATCAAAGTTAAATGTACTAGCATTAAAAAAACCCACAATTAAAGCAAAGCATTAAATTTGACAACCGTCCATTAAAAGGCTTTGTTTCTTGAAATACTATTGCTCACTGAAATTGCAGTTTGTCAAAAAAGGTTCCATAACTGGGTTTGAGATCTAGCTGGTACACATCATGCCCCAAGGAATCACGGCGACATTGTTGACACTAAAGTCAAATTTCTGAATATACTGATTGTCATTGAAAAAGCCCTTCAGTTTCTCTGAGGACAAGGAAATATAACAACCAGAAATGTCAATCTTGTTATCAGCTCTGAAAGTATGTGAATTTAATTCCAAAACTTGGACATGTTGCAAATCTAAATAGGGAGATAGAGTTCCTTTACTTGTGTTATCCATATGTGTGGTGCAACGTGCAAGTGTATCACCTGCCACTGTAGTGCCAAGGCTGGTTTGCCTGTCATCGTCTTTTTAAAAGCAAGAATATTAATGCAGTCCTTGAAGGATGGAAGGGCCAGCCATTCATTGCTATAAGGCACAAATTCTTTATTTAAATGAGAATGCAAGTTAAAAAATCAGATTATCCAAATGGGAGAGCAGAGTATAGAAGGAGGACTATTTTTATCTTAAATATCTCATTACGTTCATTGGGAATTGGGAGCTAATCTGTCACTAGAAAATGGCAGACAAAGCAAAATTGTAATCCCTGAGGACTAAGTTTCTTGGAAACTTAGAGAAAGAAGTGTCAAATACTAGGTTAATTCACTTTACTAATTCAATAGGATTCAAATGCTGAGGTGGTATGGGAATGAAAAGACATTGCTGTACTTCCCAAGGCAGACACAAGCCAGTGAAAGTTGACCTTTAGCTCTACCACATAGCCCTGCCAAAATGCATCAGCTCTGGCCTAACATACTCACACTGCACCCATCTCTACCACGTGCCCAATCTGCAAGGACACTTCTGTCAGAAGCAAGCAGTTACCGGTCTTCAGAAGAGACCTCACCTTTTGGGTGCATGATATTCATAGAATCACAGAATGGTTTAGGTTGGGAGGGACCTTAAAGATCGTCTAGTTCCAATGCCCCTGCCATCAACAAGGACACCTCCCGCTAGACCAGATTGCTCAATGCCCCATCCAACACTTGAACACTTGAACACTTCCAGGGATGGGGCCTCCACAACCTCCCTGGGCAACCTGTTCCAGTGCTTCACCATCTGATTTTCAGAGATCTGAGAGGCAGGCCTAGGTAAATCCCAATTCTGGAAATAGGTATTAGATAGCTAAAGTCAGGAGTCCAATGGTGATGGCATCCAAAGCTAGATATGCTCTCCATTAATTTCTGAGTCTTCCTAGTCAGAATGTTTGTCAGCACAGGGTTAAGATATATGGGGTTTTTTTGTTATTGGCATCTGTCTACTATCAGCTGAGCAGAAACAAACCCTTTTTTACATATTCCAGCCATCAGTCATCCTCCAGATTCAATTTTCGGTCAATTTTCATCAAATATGTGCTATATTTGAGTCAATGATCTAGAAATGAAAAGTACCAAGTACCTCAAACTGTCAAAGCAAGCCAGTTCACAAATTCCACTCTTAGAAAAAAGGCACAAAACATTAACTAGACTGGACAAGTGATGAATTGCTGCATTCTTTTCTTGCTAAAAAAAATGGAGTTGGTCAATGCAGTGGGCTTTGATCTGAGTCATAGCTATAACAGCCCACGTATACTTCTTATATAATAACATTCACCTCCTCTTCCCAAGCAGGCTAAGAATGAAAATACCATTTATAATGCTTTTACTATTAGAGTTTAGAAAATAAAACCACGTATACATTTAAAAAACTGCTTAAATGATGATATAATCTTTTTTCTATAATTACGAAAATACAAATTGCGAAAACACCTAGTCCTGGGATTATGAAAGTTGAAGGTCTGAAGTAAAAGTGAAATAAAGAGATTTGCCAAGCAAATGGGGTAGAAATACATGCTCTACAAAAAGAGAGGCAAAAAAGGCAGGAAAAAGAAAGAAGTGAGAACCAAGGTGGAAGTGAGGCACAGTTTGATAGGGCTTTGAGTAACTTGGTCTAGTGGGAGGTGTCCCTGCCCATGGCAGGGGATTTGGAACGAGGTCATCTTTAAGGTCCCTTCCAACCCAAACCATTCTGTGATATGATGATTCTATACCACTAACCCTTTCAAGTGAACCAACAGGTTTACTGGGTTGTTCTGTTGGTTATTCTGTTTTCCACCTGGACTTCACAGCACCATGGACTTCCCTTCCTGGACGTCTCTTCATAAAGTCAGATCTAATCTTTGCCAAGAAACAGGGAGAACTGGTGTCTTCCGAAGTGGACACCCTATGAGAGCCAGAGACCCAAGCCTTTGGACTTCCTCTTTGTGCCCAGCTCCAGCTTTTCCAGAGATTCCCAGGTTGCTCTTTCAAAAACACTGTCCATAGTACAGAGGGCAAAGGCCACTATTACCCTATCCACAAAAGTTTTTTGAGACTGATATTGGGTGAGCTTCAGCTGGACTTATGGAAGAAGGCGACACCTTGGCAAATTGTTTATGATCAGGATCTTACACAAATTATTCTGAAATATGAAATCTTATCAGTTCATGCCATAATCCTCAATACTTAACATTTTGAGAACATTTTTATACCTATATTTGTGTTTGAGTACAACTTTACTACTCTAACCTTTATGAGAACTGCTTGATAGATGAGCAGACACAGCCTCAGATGCCAGATGCTCGCTAGTGTATAAATGATTGATCAGTGTATAAACCTGCTGATCTTCTGGCATCATTGTAAACATACAACTTCTAATCATTTCACAGAGCCCTTTTAGGGATTTATTTAAGATAAGCTTGTCAGTCCTCTTCAGGAAAATAGCTAGGCTGATGGTTATATGGGAAGATTTATTGTACTTAATAACATGTCATCTTTGCCCATATGGGACAAGAATTAACATCTGCAGAGCAGCAGGGAGAATGCTTCTAAAACTGAGGCAGAGCAATGGAGGGCAGTTTTGCTCTTTAGAAAGCTGCTGCCTCTGCTTGGAAGTACTGAGGCCACATGCCAGTCAATGCTCAGAGGTTTTCAGCTACCCTTTTAAATTCAACAATTAGATCCTGCAGGCTAGTTCTGAAAGGGCACAGAAGTGCAGCCTTAATGCAGATACAAATTTTTATTTTCACAAGCAAAGTTGTTCCTTAACCATTCAGCATTCCAGCATTTCCATTAAGGATGCAAGTGCTGTGTTTTGTGGCTGTTGTCCTATGTACAGCGCTTTTATACTTTGCCAGCATGGCTTCTGTACTGAATTTCCAATCAACTCTTTGACAATGTTTTCTTCTCCTTAACGTCTGAAACACAGCGAATGATTTCTAGTGCACTTTCACTGTCTCTAGTAAACAAATATTTGTCTCTGCAGGATATATGATATATGTAGGATATATGATGTCTGACCTTTACTGTTTTATCAGAGTTTCATTTGCAAGGGGTCAGCCAGTTGTTATCGTCAGAGTGTTATGGTAGTTCTTCAAAGGAAATGCGAAGGTATTTGATACACATCAAACATTAAACCACCTGAAAAACATTGTTTGAAACTCTGTGCTCAAGGATTATTCATGACCATTTAAAAAGCGTATGAATTGCTCTAGCGGATTAAATTTACTCCCACCCTCTAAAATTCTTACTGACTTCACAGGATGAAAAAAACCCCCATTGCATAATGATGTCCAACATGCCCAGTGGAAAAGCTTTAAAGATTTTGGTTCAATAATCTACGTAAAAATAAAAAGAATACTAGTAAACATTGTGTATAAAATGAGTCCATTTTAGCTATGCCAATCTAATTTGTATTTTGAATGTGGTTTTTTTGAAGTAACCATTAAATAACTGAACCATTGTACTCTGCACATATTCCAGATGCATCCATTTTAGGAGGCATTTACATAACACTGCTATTTTTCTCAATTCTTATCCAATGTGCACTTATCATTAACATGTATTATTATGGTAGAAATGCAAAAAGTACAGCTAAACTATTTCTTCTGTGTTCAGGAAGCAAGAAATTATCTACCCTTACATTTCATTCCTGATAGCAATACTGGTGGATTTACTCAGTATTTCAAGATTGTTGGCCACCTATTAGACCCTACAGTGGGCACTCAGGGTCTCCAGCTGTACCAGACAATGGGAAGCATTAATATTGTAAAAATCTGTCTTTATTGACTGAATTGTCCATGTGCAGTGAGAGGTTATGAAACCCTTGGAAGAGTGAGGATGGAAAGCAAAGAAAGCCATAAGGAGGCACAAAGTGCCTCGACACTCTTAGTTCAGACAGGCTTATGTTGGGATGATTTTGTGCCTGAATTCATAGTACACCTGGAAAAGAAAGAAGGTGGCTCTTGGTCTCTTTCTTCACATCTAATAACCTTCTAGCGAGGAAGAAAGAGAAGATAGACATGCAACATCCAGATTTTCTCCAGACTGCTGGCAGCCAGTGGCAATGTCCATTTTCTCTCTCTCTCAACTGCTGTGATGAAGAGGAGCAAAGAAGTCTTTGTGTGTGCTAGCAAATGGCCGATTCTACAAGCATAGCCCGATGCAAAATGATATGTCAAGGAGCAAGAAACATAGTCACACACTGACAGAGCGCACGTGGACAGTCAGCTGAGCACGAGCTGGAGAGTTGCTGGCAGACAGAAGGACTATGAGCATCTTGGCTGCAGCCAAGGAAAGCTGAGCAGAAGTTGAGGGGTTGTAACACCACTGGGTATGGCAGAGTCAAAAATCCCTCCTGGAACAGCGTCCAGCTCCAGTTCCATGGGAACAATACACTCAGTGATTAGGAGAGAATCAGCTGGGAGCATCAGAAGGCAGGAACTGAGGGAAAGAGCCTACACGAACCTGAGCAATGGTCTGTATTGTGTCAAACGCTGCCACCTAGAAGGGTGCAAGAGCTTTGAGATGAAAGAGCATTTTAAGATGAATGAGTTGTGCAATGACATCCTCGTGCCAGTTCATTATGACCCTGAAAATTTTTAGATTTAAAAAACTAAGGTGAAGGCAGTTCATAAAATCAAATGTGCAGTGGTGTTGTAAATACATTTAGTCAAACAGGATTGCAACTAAACCTGTATTTTCAGTTTTACTATGTCTGTAGAGTACATTTCATGCTAAATGCACTTGAAGTAAGTGCATAAAAATATTTCTGACAGCTGGAGTGCTTGCATGCCAAATGCCTGAAAGACAACATAATAACATGGACAATGTGCTACAAGCAAATTCACTTACTTCATTTAAAAACATAAATTAAGAAAAAAAAAAATCCTCCAGATACAGAGATATGCAAAACCTTGATAGAATATCTTTGGATTATAATTTCACTTATATATTGTGTTCCTTTCTAGCAAATGAAGTTAGTACACACATACAGCAATCTCGAGTGCAATATTACTCATTAACACCACGTTTCTGTTTCCTCGTCCACTGCTGTTTTCTGGTATTGTATCAATTAAAACCATACAAGCATATCAAAGTCAACAGACAGAGATCTTGGCAGCCAAGAGCAGAACCCTAACTTCCAGCTGCAGCAAACTTGGCCCTGGTAGCGTCATCTCAGAGCCAAGGAACTAAAATACGTGGGTGCCTGGGACAGGCATCCAGGGAGAGGCCAGTGGGAATGGCAAACTGGAGTCCATCAAGCTTGTCATTCAGGAGAAGATGAGGAATTCAAAGAAAGTCCAGATCAAATCTGGAAGTGGTCTAGAAATAGCATGAACAGTTTCAAAGTTCTAGAACAAAGCAATATAAAAATGACTGGATAAACAGAGGAAATCTACACTGCCAGCACCAAACAAGTCAATTTTCACGTGTTAACTGTGGTAAGTGGTCTTGGATGTTACCTGTAACAGAAACCAGAAAGAGCCAGATACCTTAAATATCTCATTAGGTATGACTTAAATGTCTCATTGAATATAACTTTGGGAAACAGGGCTGTTTACTTTGCCTTCATTTGGATTTTTTGATATCTCCTTTATTCTAAAGCTACTGACAACACCCTTTGTTTTTGTTGACACTATGCCCAGAAGGGGAGAGTTTACCTGCATTTTTTTCAGATGTTTTATTTGGAGATAGGAAATGATTCTGGCTTTATGAAACTGCTGAAGAAGAGTCAAAACAAATTCACAGTGGAAATAAAATAATGAAACTAATGACTTTTTAAATTATGAGAAAAATTTCAAAGAAAATTTCTGGAACTTGCTTCAAGAAGGAACAACTACAGCTCAGTTCTACAGGCTTCCTCTGTGTGCGAGGACAAGACATTAGGGCTGGTGTGAACATATGGACAACCCAGACATCTCTCTGAAATGGCAGGCTGGACTGGGCAGCAGCAAAGTCCTCATAGATCAGCTGTTCCTAGTCACAGTGCAGGTTCTTGGCACAAGGCTGACTTGATTTTTTTAGTCTGCATTAACACTTTGTCCAAAAACATTCATGCAAGAACAGCTGAGTCATGAGCCCTCCCATTCTCTGTTGTTCCTCCAAAAATGTGATTTCTGTCAGTAGGGAAGAAGGTGTGGATGGTGGTGTATGATAATCTTTGTGTGTGACTAGCTCCACCCAGAATTAAATATGTGCCAGCTACCTCCCTTTTATATATCTGTGTATTGTGAAAAATCGCTGATTTTTTGTCTAAGCTTCAAAACACCATTTCTAATGCAACTACTAGTGATGGCACTGTCAGACGTGTCATTTGTTAGCTCAGCAAATATGGCATCGCTTGTAACAGGCCATAGGCTTCATTTCAAGTTAACAACACAGATCTCCAGATCTGTCTAGGTTTTGTGTGGACTTGTCTTGACCAGCCCGGAGATTTGCTTTAGCTTGTGACAGCACTTTCTAATGGCTTCACTCCCTATTCCCATGCATCATGTCACCCCACTCTGTAATCCTCAACACCTCTGTGTCTTGCTGCCCTACAGAATTTTTCAGCAGAGCATAGAGCCCATACAATGCATTGAGTCACCTATACCATTAAAGACACTTTTTTTTGCGGTTGCCTGGCTTTTTGCTATCAGCATGCCTTTAAGTCCCCATACTTGGTCCCCCATATCATGAGATCATTAAACTGAATTATAATTTCTGTAACCAAGCAATTGTATGAGACTCCTTACAGAGCGTAACGGAAAGTGGGATCCATCTTTCTATGAGACAGAAAGCAGTTCACCATGCTGTGTCCCTGCCCATTGCAGGAGGGCTGGAATTAGACAATATTCAAGGTCCCTTCCAGCTCTAACCATTCTATGATTCTATGCTTTTCCTTCCCTAATCAGTGGGGAACTAGGACTCTTTATTCATGGTCTCCAACTTCTTCAGTTAAGTAATTAATGCATATGTTTAGGACTAATTTTACTTTCTCATTATAGAAAGTAGAGCTGGAAAGGAATCGTTGGATCAGCTGATATATCAATCAGCACTACTGCGAGATTGACCTTTATTTAATAAGGTATTTTAATCAGCTTTCAACTTCTAGTTTTGATGCCTCATTTGTCTCCCCTTAAGAGTATCATCATTTACCACACCGGTAAAGTAGTTCCCTGATAAAATACTTTTTTTAAGACTTAGTCTCAGAACACATACTGTAATATTTCCATCACTATTTAGCTTTTCTAATTCACCTTCCATTGCTGAACCACAGCACACCTTATCAACAAAGTCATTCTCATTCCCCCCATTTAAAAGACAGAGAAACTGAGAAATCAAACGATAGATCCAAGCTCAGTAAAAGAACGAGAAATCAAACCCAGCTATTCTGAGCACCACTCCAGGGCTTTTGCCTTGCTGCCACTCAATATCAATATAAATATCTAAGTAGCTTCTCACATGCACATGCATGTGTTTCCCACATGCCCATAAATACAAAATTAGACATTTTCAAAAGGAAGACCTGGAAGAGTCTTCCAAGTCTGTATTGAAGAACCTTGACTTCTGGTCTAATTCCCAATTTCCTCCCCTCCGTTTCCTCTAAAACCTTGAAAATACTTTGATTTTCTATCTGCCTTAGTTTGGGGAGGTTCTCTCCTCAAGTTGGAGGTTCTCAGACTTCCATCTCTGATCTCCAACAACAGTGTCCTACAGAAAATACTGTAGACTACCGTGGAGGAGAGGGTCCAAAAATCCTCAGGCCAGAGCTGTTCTGCTTTGTGTGACAGGATTCAATACACACTGGGCAAGAGATGGCATGAGACTAAGGCACTGCAAAGGAAAGTCTTGGATGAAAATTCATACCTTGGGCATAGACCCTACAGCAGTGCTATGAGAATCTTCATCCTGGAGAGCTGAAGTTCCTTCTAATGCCACCACAATGAAATCTCCATGTTTATCTTTATAGTTTCTCTTTTTCAAATGTTATTTATATAATTGAAATCACAGGCAAATGGTTGCCATTATTTAAAACAGGAAGTTTTGGGGAAAAACTTTATTGAAAAAAAAATCTGTTAGTTTGGCTTCTAGTTGCAGGTTTCTAGATGAAGTATGTCTTGTACTACTTGCTTACTGTTCTTATACTCAGGTCCTTGTAGGTCGTTGTGGAGGTGATACCTGAAGGAAAATAGGCTGTAATTAAACAAAGAATTAACAACTGGAGCTCATTGCAGTGATGCTATGATAGACGCACCACTTGTCAGTTGAAGCTGAAAGAGAACATGTGAGCTCTTCACAGCTGTGACAAGACTTTGTTCTTGGCTGATGTGGCAGAGAATCATGTTTTGAAGCTAGAAATTAGGGACAAGAATTCCCAACCTGGAACCTATGGCTGTGGGCTTCAAAGAAAAGCCTGATTTTGCCTTTGAAAAGCAGGGTATCTAAATACTCCTCCTTTGAGGCAAGAGCATAAACCTTTTGACATAGCTCCAGCTTCCTCTGGCCAGCTGCAGCCTGGCAAATGCATGTGGTGACCTGCCTGTAGCAATCCAACACAGATCACTCCCCAGCGAGTTTCTTCCACGTGTGCCTTCTCAAATGGAAATGCAAGTGGCCAAGTCGGTTCTGCGTTCGAAGTGACCTTAAGCGCTTTGAACGTGGAGCCACACACTGAAGCAGCCAGGAGCTGAACTGGATCACTCTTGAACTCTTTAGAAAGGAAGGATGGGAGGAAACTAGCAGACGTGAAGAATATACCAGTGTGCAAAATGGAAGACAGTAACAGAAATCCTGCATTTTATTTTTGAAAGTATTTTTACTTTTGAAAAGGACTTGCTAATTGAAACTGAAAGGCGCGTACACTGGCTTTGTGTATCAGGAGTCAGAGGGTACACAACTTTACAAAAAAGGGACTATATAATTTTATTGGACAGAGAACATGGGTATACAGGGGTATACATGGTGTTCTGACTGGATCTGTACCTTTTATTATTACCGGCGCTGTTGGCAATTCCTTTATGCATTGTAGCTATGTATGAAAACTTAAATCCGGTATCAGTATTTGAATGCTTGTTAATGTAATTTTGAACAAGTTAGCCTGAATGTTTGTGAGTGTATGCCATGAGAAGTACACACTGATAAGCAGGGCTTTGCAATTTCACAGCGGTCTGCACGCGTGTTGTGACCCGAGCGATTTTCCTTCGGAAGAATGACAGCTGGTGCGCGCTCTGTCATGTAGTCCCTCGATGGGACAAGCGCACTGCTAGCCTTCTGTCACTCAGCTTCAGGCACTAGGGCTTTTGCAGATGGTTTTCTGTTGCAGCAGCAATCATGTGGGTAGACTACTCCTGTTTACAGAAGATGATCCTCTAGCCAAAGGTGCACAAATCTCTGCTCGAGACTATTTTGTCTTTTACAGAAAACCATTTCGTCATCAAGAAGCAACTTCCCCTTAGCTTCTGTCTTTAAGCGTGGTTATTGTGCAGTGGCTGCAGCTCAGGCAGACGTATGGAGCCAGCCTCCAACAACCCGGATCAGGCCCTGATAGCACTGCTGTGGAGAATAACGAGGGTCTAAGTGTCAACCGACCGGCAAGTCCTGGGTTGGGCATCCTGCACTCAGCTCCGTGCCGAGCTCTCTGCAATGGGGTTGTTGGGAGCCATGTGGTTTGAGTCTGTGTGACTTGCAAGCACTGCCAGGTAGATGAATCCTTCAATTCTCCTGCCTCGTTCCCTGGCCCTTTTATCAGTTTCAGTCACAGGCTTGTAACTCCAGGAAATCTACAGTGCAAATTGCTTATCTGTGACCACATGAGCCCCAAAGATGAGTCAAATGTTAAACATAAACACCTTATGAAGCCGTTCTAGCTATCAGAAAAGCCACAGCTGTCCTCAAAGTGCATCATCCACCTGCTCTGACTGGTAGTACTTAACAGATAGCTGCTTCTGAATGCTCTCGGTCACTATATATCACTCATAATGCAGACCAAATTACCACTTTCTACCATAAAAATAATTGCCTTGCACTCTCTATTTCTTTTGGAAACTTCTCATTTGGTCTCTCATCCCTTTGGCCAGAACTTTAATTTTATGTCATTAAGATGTGACAGTTCAAAATGTTAAATTATGTCATTAGATAACACATCAAGGTTTATGCCTGATGCTGATGGCTCACTCAAAATGGTGTTGATAAAGCTTAAAGCTAAGATGAATTCTGACTATTTTTGTTATCACCCTGCATGCCACTGGTTTAATAACATACAGGCCTTTAAGTCATTACCATTAGTTCCTATAAATTAAAGAAAACCATGTAATACTGCTCTCTCCTGTCCTTTTGCTAATGGCACAAACTTAATGTAACAGTCTTTTTAGAAATACCTTTTTTTCTTCAAAAAGCAGCTTTTTAAATGAAAAGGGTATGGATTGTTGTGTAAAATTTGCATGATTAGGAAACTGTGTTAAACGGAGTATAACCTGAGGAAAGTCTGCTAAACTTGAGTTATATTTCTTAACATGAAACCTGCATGGTAGTTTACCCTCACACCTAAGCAAATAAGAAATAAATAAGCACTATTATTATCATGTAGTGAAAAAGAAACCTTTCTTGTACTGCAAAAATATAGCTGTCTTCTCCTAAGAATAGTTTTAACAGTCAAATTCCTTACTTATGAGCATTCATTAACCTATGTAAATATACAGAACTGTAGTCATGAAAAGCATAGAGAAGGTAGACAATCCAGCATGGTAAGTCTACAGAGAAGTACAATTTGCTCTTTTTCTGTCATCTTCTTACCTTTATACCATCTTGTTGCATTCCATATACTTTCAACTGTTTCCTTGTCTCCAGAGCTCAGAAACAGCTGTGGTGCCAGGTACAGGTATTAATGAGCCTGTGGGACCTGATCTGCAGCGAAGCCTCCAGACAGAACTATTACCTGATTAGGGAAGTAGCTGCTCAGCTGTCTGATCATTGCCTAATAATTTCTTGTTCTTGAAGGTTTTTCCACATAAATGAACACTGTTGTGACTGTTACACTTAATCGACTGTCTCCTCCCCTCTGCTGATCTACCGCATAATGGTATCTACACGTGTGGGGCAAAGCCCCAGCAGCAGAGAGGTTCCTCTCTGTACAGTGTTGGTTGCTCTCCAGGTGCATTCTCCCTAGAAGCTATGATGAAGCCATGACCGTCCCTTAAGGGGACACCTTGCTTATCCAGTCTATAGGATGTCCAGGCTTGTGACCAGAAGACATCAGCACCAGCAAGGGGAAGGAGACCCTGAGATCCCACCTAATGGACAGCCCAGACAGTTTTGCCACATCTTTGGGCCCTTGGAATACAGCAGCATCCCAGGGGCTCCTCCTTGAGGATGCTCCTCATTCATACCTGTTAATCCAGAAGCAGGAGCCAGCACAAGCCTGGAGGCAGACCTCATGTAGGTGAGGAGCGGGAAAAAGGGATGGGCAGTGTTTAATATTCATGGCTACTTGTTATGAGGACTTTGACTTCACATTGTAAGAGTAGCTTGGAAGGCTGTGAGTGGGATTGCTTATATCCTTAGCCTCATCTTCTTATCTAGATGGCAGGCATGCTAGTGATATTTGCATATTTCAGTATTTTGGCATCTTGACCATTTCCAAGAGGCGCATGGACACTTTGGATGCAGACTAATGCTGGTGAGTATTTCTCCAGTATCTCTTAACCCAAAAGGGGCCAAAGGGATGTAGTTTATGGGTAAGTGTCAAAGCCTTCATGCACGTGCAGTGAGTGCCATCGGTACAGACAGGAGGTTGTGTGGCGCCAACTCAAGGACAAGTGTTGGCCCTCATCTTCTACCAGCCTCTTCATCATTATGGTGTAAGTGATCAACACCCTCTCTAACCACAGACTACCCCCCCAAACCGGTCACCTGAGCACGCAGACAGTGACTGCCAGGATTACGAAACCTGCCTAACAACCCCTGGCCATGTGAACCCAAAATCTGCATCCTAAACACTGTGGGCGGCATCCACGGTCAAATGACTTCCATCTGCAAAAGTGTCTGAGTACTACCTACACATCCCAGTGCCAGCTTCGGAGTGCAGCCTTTTTGCCAGAAACCCCTTCTTTGTCTATGGGGACCATGGCCCAAAGCTCTGCTCCGTTAGCACAGCACGGGGGACAGACAAGCTGCAGCCCGTCTTGTGCAGAGATCAGAGACCACTGGAAGGAATTAAGTGCTTCTGCCTTGTTGTTTCAGTAGGATATTTGCTCACTAGGATGAGACGGGCTTTCCTGGCATCTGAAAGGCCAGAAGAAGGACTGATCTCTGGTCAGCAAAGTGGAGAGCTGGTACTCTGCTGCTACTGATACCTGCCATGTCCCTACCTCTGGTGGGGTTGAGGTGTCCACCCATGCCCCCACTGTGCTATCCTGGGACTCCTCCAGGGCTGCAGCTGTGCCCAGAGGCAACACATGCAGGTAGGGAAATTCCAGGGATGCTGCAGGAGGATTCAGACTTGCCCTGTCACTGCTTAGCAGAAGCTTTTTGTGACGAGGGGGGAGAGGATGTCCTTTTTAGAAGACAAGTTGCCTTTTTTCTTTTCGTTCGGAAGTTTAAGAAGTGGTTGACAGTTGACAGTAGGCTTGACTGTGAAGGACAAAGTGGGGTGGGTCCCTTTTTGTTGAGTTCTGGTTTGCTTCGAAGCTGGTGGTGTGGTACATTTCTGTGCTTAATCCAAGGAAAATGAGCAAATGATTTTGTCCAACATGCTGAGGACCAAATGTTCTGGCAGGAGCTTGTGCCAGCAACATGAGAGGTGATGAGCTTCGAGAAGTGTTTTTTTACTCATAAGGTGCCAAAAGAGATGAGGTTCTTTCATGCAAGGAGTTGTAGGGTTCATGAGCTCTGTATGGTATAGACAAATCAGACACAGTGCTGATGCCAAAAGGATTTGTGGCGTAGCTGTGAATGCTATTTTGATATGTATTTTAATTTTCAAATGCAGATTAATATCATTCTTACAGAAAAGACCCACAGGGACAGTCCTTGAAACTGATGCCCTCAGTTTGCCTGCAGAACAGAAGTACACGTGCATTTGCAAGCGACATATGCTTTCCTTAACCTACAACATTAGTAGGCTCTAACCAGGTCTGGAATCCAATGTGAACTTCAATCTTCATGTCCATTTATCTTTGGGCTGAGTGTGCTGACTGTCTGCGATTCAGCAAGCTGGGGCCAGCGTGCTGGTGCTTTCAGACAGACGGATAATGGTCCTTCTGGAGCAGGACTGAGACCAGCTATTTTTGTAAAACACAGGCTGCCAAATAGCTTTTGATTTCCAATCCGGTGGTGGAGGGCTCCTAATATCTTTGCTATTATTAGAAGCAACCTACAAAATTACAAAGGTGGTAGATGAGCTGAATGCAGAATCCTGCACTAGGGGACACTCAGTGAAAATAGTAGGGGATCAATGTGAAACAGATAAAAGAAAGTACTTCTTTAGCAGTCAGTAGTGAGCTTCAGGAACTCACTGCTCTGCGGTGCTGTAGAAGCCGACAGTATCAGCAGGTTCCGAAGGGATTAGACAGACCCCGGGACAACAGGACCATTAAAAAGACAAGGCAGGGGGGTGCCCCCTGTGGTATCTGTCACATCAGACACACAGCTGTGGATGCTGGGGGAGTACGAGGGGAAGAGGCTGGAGACATCAGCCAGGCTTGCACACGCTCACCAAACAGCATCTTTCCTCTTGCAACTGCATGATAAAGCACCACACCGAGCCAGTTTCATGTTCTTAAACTAGAGATGTGTTTTATACCCAACCCGCTGCATGAATATTCAGTTACGACAGCATCCTAGATTCCTGTGAGCTGACTAATGAGCTCAAAGCAACACAATCAAACAAGAACGAGGATTCTTCTTCATTCCTGGCTCTGATCCTTAGTCCGCCGGCACCTCGCTGTATGGGCGATCCCATTAGACAGCTCATTACCAACCCGCCAAGCCAACGCTCCCTCCTTAAGGTGTCCTGTGCTAACACATATAGTGGAATCCCATACTACAGCCATTCATCTTACCATGCAAAACCTTAAAGGAACCAAATGAACAAATCTTCCATGGGTTACAGAAAAAGATGGAGATAGCAAAACTTAAATGCTAATGAAATAATGTACAAGTAGGTAAACACAAAACCATCCTATATACAGCTCTAAACACTGTTAAGGGTTAAGTCATGCATAGTGCAACAATTAGGGCAATTTCAAGCTGTCTTAGATTTTGGAAGCTGAAAAGCAAAACTTCCTCTGCCCCTTCCATTTCTTCTTTCCCAGCAACTTAGGAAGTAAGCCAGCATGCCAACTTTCATGTATAAAATAAAATCAAACTGATCATTGTTTTTAAGCAATTGCCCTCGAGGCCACCCAGTAATAGTGTTTCTAAAGCAGTCCTACCTTTGTTTTCCAACTTGAGCTCCTCTGCTAGCAAGCTGTCTTGTCTGTTGCCAAGCACAAATGCCAGAAATGAGAGGATCAGGGCATCCAAGATTCCAATAATTGCCAGGATATATGCCCAGCGGACTGAACAAGCCCCCAGCGTGTACTTGTCTGTCTTTTCACCACACATCCGTTTTACCTCATCTGAATCCCAGCCATCAGGAAAAATCATACAACCCAGGACGAGACAGGCAGCTTGGAGAAAAAAGAAAAGGAGAACAATGGGATAATGAGACCAAACTTTCGTTCTGATGAGAACCTACACAGTTATCATTAAAGCAACACACTTTTCATCCTGAGCTTCAAAGCTAGATTACTTAAAAACAAGTAACAGAATTTTATGCTGTGATTAAGTATTTAATATAAAAACAAAAGGTACAACTTCAATTGCACACCTTGTGTGGGAAAAAAAAAATAAAAAAATTACATCCTGAATCCCTGGCCAGTTTTTGTACCAGTACAATCACATTTTCCTGGTGAGACTGGTTTCTTCATTGTAATATGAAAGGCTCACACAAAACTAACGGGGAAAATGATATATAATAATAACCTGGATATTCAAAGGAAACACTGGATTACTGTCAAATGGTCAGGCAAACAAAACAGAAAAATGGAGGAAAAAAACTACCTATCATTTTTGGTAACCTAAGTGCTTGTAGCACACATAGGTAATAGCAAATTTTTGGTGTTTTTTTTGTCAGTTGGCAGTGCCTCTTTAACTGAAGTATGTTTTATGCATAAAGTTTGTAGTCCTCAAAAACACAGGTAATGACATTGTTTTGCAAGGAAAAGTAAGTTGTCAACATTGCTGTCCACTTCTGATCTGGTTTACCTGAGGAATCACCACATGACATCTCAGACATGAAAACGTGCCGATCTTTTTAACACCAAGAAAAACAGAAAGCCTCTACCCACATGGAAAGCTAGCTGACTGACTACCAGCCACTCGAGGTAGGGTGCAGCCGTACCAGGGCGAGGGCAGAGGCAAAGGGTGCATGTTCACCCATCAGCCTGGGTGACTGCTAAAAGGCTGAAGTTAATTTTTAAGTAGCAGGAATTTGCTTCCACTCTTGGTTCCCAGGGAAACTGCCCTGCTGTGGGGCAGCAGGCAGTGTCATGGGCAAAAGCAGCTTTTGTGGAGCACTCAAAATGGAATGACAAATTGGGTTTTTTCAAAAGTTATGTGCTCCATCACCTGAAGCAGTCAATCTTGCCTGCTGGCCCGCAGGCGCTGTGATGTCCCCTGCCCAGATGGCGCTGGCGTGAGGGCTGAGCATGCATGGCTATCTGTGCTCGGCCACGCACACCTTGGGTGGGACATGTGCTCTTTAGCAAGGAGACCTCATACATGGCACCCGCTGGGCTCACAGCCCTTGCTCCAGTGTCTTACCAGCCCAACTATGAAGCATGTTTGGATTTGGCCACAGCCTTGGACTGCACAGGACTTGCTGTTCAGACATGTGTCCCATGGTCACTGGGAAGCAGCCTCCTTGGAGTTTATTTACTCCTCTTTTTACTGGACTGTGTGTCTTGTGGTGGTGGGTACCTCTTCAGACCTGTGTCCTGTGGTCACTGGGAAGTAGCCTCCTTGGAGGTTATTTGCTCCTCTTTTTACTGGACTGTGTGCCTTGTGGTGGTGGGTACCGTGACAGGGATGCAGCAGCAGAGCTTCTGCCCCAAGACTGTGCCCTGAGGTGGTGATACCTCATTGCAGAAACACAAAAAAGTGAACCTATACGCTGAATCTTCATTAATGTGGTCTCTCCTCCCTGAGTCATTAGCTGAGAAAATCCATGGGCTGGGAAAACATGCCAATATGCCGGTCTCATAGGACTGAACGGAATGTACTTCTAAACATAAAACCTGCATGGGACCTGGCTTCCCGCTGTCCGTAGGGACTGGCACCAGGTACAGCTGAAGGAGCGCAGCGAAGGCATGACTTTTACCCTGCAGGTTGCTTTTGAGAATGGCTTTCCCTGGGAAACCCCATGCAGGTGAGTGGGGTGATGGACCCGGTGGTCTCCAGATGCTCCGTCCAACCCGAACTGATTTTTGGGTCTGTGGCATGGAGGCAGTACGTTCGTAACCGGGGACAGTGCAGTTGGGTACTCATGGCGTATTTCCTATTGGAGCAATGGGAACAGTGCACAGATACGGTCAACTGCAGCCCTTGGTCATGCTGATGGACTCGTTGGCTTCACTGAAGCAAACAACGTGAGCACAGCACTAGCCAGGGCAATGGCATAGGGGCATCTTCAGTAGGGGAGGATAGGATATAAAAGCTAAGTAAAATAAGAAAAATCAAAAAATAAGTTATGTTGAATGGGCTCATTCCTCAGTCTTTATTTCATTTAGGAGAATCAGAAAATCCATATGCTTTCAGTAATTGTCTGTACTGTCTTTTCTAACTGGGAAACAAGCATATTTTCAGCATTAGCCCTTCTTTCTTAGTACGGCTGATGAGATACAGTGGATCCTAAACCATATTTTATAAGTCTTAATATTATATTGGTGCACTGTGCTCTAAATGGCAGGTATATGTGCTAATTGAAAAAAAAAAAATACAGTGTGTGGCTTTTGGGCTTTTAAAGGGTTGCTGAGTGAGACCTCTGTTTGGAAAACAGTTTATACACAGAGTAGCTTGTGCAACCAACAGCAGCTGTCACTTTGGGAATTGCAACAAGTTCCTGTCTTTTCTGGACAAACATAGGCACTGTCATTTTACATACCTCTGATGCCCACAAAACAAAAATGTACCTGCAGTGAATCAATATGATGAAATACTGGAAGAGAGGTGTGAAAACAGAGCTCAGGAATGGTATTTTCCTTTTGACAGCTACACAATTGCTGTAGACAAAGCCTTGAAAGCATGTCTGCAGAAAGCATCTGACAGAGAATAAAACCTGCACCTAAGGCATTTCACAAATTCCTCCTGAGCAGTTCATTTGTGTGAAAATATACCAACTTATAATACTTTCAAGGACAATTAGGCTTAGAAACAAGGACAATTAGAGGAGTGATTTACTCAGAACATGCAGGTTGGATAAATTGTAAGGTGCCTATTGCCTACCTTAACTCATTTACACTATTTCATAATAACTTCCAAAGATTCTAGAGACAAACTGTGCAATAATTTGCTTTCTTGAGCTGGTTACACATGCTTCCACAAAGAGCCAACACATAAGCATTGCCCTCACACTTGTGAGGGACTCCATTGAAATGATGCAGCAAATCTGCAAACTACTGGTATTTGAGAATATGTCCACATTTACCCAGGTAATTGTTGACGAAAGTTTGACTTACTGTATAAGAGCAACTACCAAAGCCAGTTTACTTTTATTAGTCATCTTCAAAATACGAGGAAGCTTAATGCTCAGTTAATGATAAATATATGTGGGATTTTTCTGCTAATTGTGCAAGAACAATGAGCAAATACTGGCATCTCTGTGGTTTTTGATTACATAGCACATCAGACACTTGTTCTTAATACTTCTTAAAAATAATTTAACTTTGTTCTTTTCCACCTAGGTAATTAAAAATACGGGCCGTTATCTCAGGAACTCAGTGCATAGCTTCCCAGCTGTGTTCCTCAAATTTCCAATTAACTCATCTTTCCTGAATTCTGTTCCTGCGCGGTTTGATATACTTGCTCAACTCTCTGGACTCATTCTGTTGATTGCAGTTGGACTTCTCTTGGTAATAAGACACACAGGTAAACATTAGCCGGACTAGATCCCTTTCCATAAAGGCGGATATCAAAAAGGGGTATTGTTATTATTTCCTTTGTCTATACAGTTTAGATGCTTTCTGCTAGATGGCTGCTTGGGGAATATCTTCAGATGCAGGAATCACACCTTACCTGTAGAGGTTAACATAGATTAGTCAACCTTGAATCTTCACTTGCTGAGGGAATATTTTGCACTGAATTCCTTTAAGAACACAGACTTGCTCAATAATATGAAACAGGTAATGATTCATTTATCAGCTACAAGACCGAAAAGACAAGTATAAAATCCACCTACAGATCTACTTTGTATTGCTAGAAATTTTTACATTTTAATCCTTCTATAGAGGATTAGAAGATTTTTCTCTAGAAGGAAATTACTTTCAGTTTCATACAAATTTGAAAAATGGAAACTATTTTATGCAATTTCAGTGAAAGTGCTAAGAGATGATTTTATAACACAGCCATGGGTCCCATATCTTTGTCTAAACTTCCACTGTCTCTAATGGCAATGCGACTGAAACTCAAATGTAACAAAAAGGCTACTGCTGTTTTACGACTATCCAGTTCTACTAAATTAAGAAACTTTTGGACTTGGAAAGATCACCTATTGAATGAAAAGACTTAAATCACGAGTTCCTACAGACTTTTTGATTTAAGTAAGGAAAAAGTTAAATCTGTATTGGTTGAAGGCAGTCTTCTGGGTGTGAGCTGAATATATCAGGTTGGCACCATCTTACTGAGCCTGCGGACAGCCCAGCCTAAGACCTCTGTAGCTAATCAAGGGCTTTCATCAGAAACAGCAGGGGGAAATTGATAAATGACTGATTAGTGCCACTGACACCATTCAGAACTATATGGGCAACTGTAAAACTTACAAAAATCATTACCCACATCGCTTTCCCTTTGGTTGCTTGAGAAAGCTCCTGGCAGTAATAGTGCCTTTGTAATGATGGCCCTGGGCTTCCTCCAGTCCTTCTTCTAATTTTCTTACAAGATGTGGGGTAACAAATTCTTTCTCCTACATATTGGAGCCTAGTGAACCTTTCCAATCTTTAAAAAAAAAAAAAAAAAAAAAAAGTAGTTAAACATGCCTGACATACATTTACTTCTCTTCTTAAAAGCTTTTTTCTCATATGAACAGCTAACAGAAACTGTCACATGGTTTTCCTTTCGGGCTCTGAGTGACAAGACAAATTATTCATACTAAGAGAGGGAGTCCAGGATTTTACCTCCTGGGACAGACGGATGCAGATATGGCACTTTCAGAGATTGGAAACAGACACCGGACTGTTGCTGGCGCTGACAGACTTGCGACTCTGACCAAGATAATATTATCACAGCCTGTGCTCTGTGCGTAAGCTCAAATGGTAATTAGCAAGCCAGCAGTTCATGATCCTACAGTTGTGCCAAATATGGTGACAGATTAATATTATATCATTGCATGGAATGAGGTTCTATTTATAAAAAGGCTGACTGTTATACAGGAAACCAGTGCTGAGAAATTCCCGCTGGCAGGACTCCTGTCTCATCTTCATTCTCTTCCTGACAACACACCCAATTTGCTTGCATGTAGGGTATGATGACAGCAAGTTTCTTGAGTCAAAAAAATGGAATGGGAATTACACTGAGCAGCTATTTTCTTTCCATACCCACACATGCAAGAGCCTCCAAGCCTCCATGGTTCCAAAAACTGAGAGGTTCTTTGTTTTCAGAGTTTTTTCTAAATGGTATCTACAAAAACAGAGACCCACTAAACTCCAATAAATTCAACAGAGTTTTTGCCAGCCGTGTTGGTGGAGTGAGCTTCTAGGACTGAGCAAAATGAAATGTGAGGACCCTGGCAGGGGACATTCATTAGGACTACAGTCTTTCAGGAGTTTGTACCTGGGAAAGAAAGAAAGGGTGAGGGGAGATGGCAGAAGACACAGGGTCCAATACAGTCCGGAGTGAACACAGGGGCTGATTATCCCTGCACCTGAGATTGCCTTGAGTGATACGGACTGTACTAAAGAGTGGGATAATAATTCTGTGTTTACATTTGTGTTCTGGCTTGGATCAAATGTGCAATTTTGAAGCAAATCCCCTGATCGTCTCCATTTACTGATTCCATTCACCGAAACAGTTCTGGTGCATGTAAACCAGATTACTTTTGGAGGAGTTTAGAAGTTCCTTTCCAAAAGATCTTCAATGCTGGATGGGGACCTTAAAATTCTGACTCAATGTGCGGGCTTCATCATCACAAAACCTGTGCCTAGGAGAAGGCTCTTGAACCATGCAGAGCTTCCTTAACACCTGAAATGGTTCTTGTGCAGCACAAAGAGGCAAATGCACTATAAGACTACTTATTTTCTGCTTTTTTTGAAGACTGCCAGATCCAGTCTTTAGCTTTGGAGAGGTTCTTTAGAGAGGTGCCAACTGGCTCCCCAAGGAGATGACACAGCCTGTTAATTTGCGCAATAAGCAGAGCAAAAAAGTTCCTCTGGCAGCAGGATATCTTGGTGGTGCTCACATAGTGTTGTTAACCATGATTGCTATTGGGTATGACACAGCCAGTAAGAAAAGTGGCATGAAATTCAAGATCCAAGGGCCGTGCTCTTAGATGATAAAATTGTATCAGACTTCTGTGCCCTGGGCTCCTATGTGGGACAAGGGAGGCGCCCTGTGGAATCACTCCAGGATACTGATGTGCCACTTCCATCTTTTATCTAAGTGATATGGACAAAAGCAAACCTTCCTTGAGACACCCGAAGATGTTTCCCTTCCACCCTGACCCCTGGCCCCTAGGTGAAGCAGCAAAGTTTTGGGGCTTAATCTTCCTTCAGAAAGCTTCAAACAGCATGTACAATGGGGGCATTTGGTCCAGGAGACAAGACTAGTTCTCATTTGAATAAAACACTAGAACCACATATGATGAGGACGTGAGAGGCTTCAGCAGTAATTGCTTTAACCTACATATTCTTTTATTTTGCGTAATCTTAGTTGGTAATGTAGACAAGCCTGAATGTCTCCACAGGATTAAGAACATTTATAGACAATGCTAAGGGGGACAAAAAAAAGGAGAACCTCCCACTGCATTCTTGTGATAAAATAAAAGACCTGACACAATTATGGCCACATGACTTATTAGGGCACTGACTTTTTGATGCCAAGTCTGATAAGAATATATATATACACACATATCAGGAGATGTGTATTTCCTGTGCTGATTTTAAGACAAGGAACAAAGAAGATTCAGTGACTGGACTGCAAAGAAGAAGAAATAATATTGTGGAAAGCAGTAATGAGGTAGGTACTAGCGTCAGGGAGACAAGACTCACCATAATTTGGCTGAGTTGACAGATAGCTGAGATATTTTGACACCTGCTAGTTATGCTTAGGCAGCAAAATGTAAGAACTTGATCAGCTGTTGCAGGATGTGAAGTTGGATGACAGAAGCATGGTTGACCAACAGCCATTCCCAAAGAAAAGCACTAAAGAGCATGAGCAACTGGGAAAGTGAAGAAATGTTATATGAGGAATGCACTAAGCTGTAAATATGTAGAAAAGAATAGCAACGTTAGTGCAATCTACTTCAGTTAAGATCACTTGGGGGAAGAACTGTAAGAGAAATTTTACTGCAGAAAGGGAGGCTGTTTTAGACCTGAAGTGTTGGATTCATGCATGGATAGAGACTCCTTTGATATGATAGAGACAGAAATTCCGTGAGGGGTTGTATCATCATGGGAGGATTTAACTTCCAAGTTTTGATCATTACCCATGATAATTAAACTTTGAGATTAATGCAGTTCTATGAATTAGTTAGTACAACAACTATCTTAGCTTGACCATAAAGATAATGTAATGTAGTTTTTTATGGGTGTGTGGCAGGCAACTCACAACGTCTATCCCAATGACTCCTTGTGAAAGATCACAACTTCTGGTGTTCCAACCATGGTTATATCCCATAGGTATTTACAGTACTTTGTCCGGAAAAAGTATGGGAACCGAGGACTATTAACAGATGCAGGTCTAATCACCATGTGGGCAAAAAATCCCTAGAAATGTCATGACAATGAATTGCTAACAGCTATAGCAGAGGTAGATGACTAACTGATGGAAAATGGGTAAACTGAAATTATATATGACAAGAGATAAAAATACTTCTTTATAACGAAGCAGGCATGGGAGGTGGTACAGCTAGAAGCCCATAGGAAGGTATGTGTTGAAAGTTACATTTACACTGTTTCACCTCCTGTGGTGTCCACTGGCCCCGGGATCTATTATTTTTTTTCTTCTGATTTTTCTGTTTAAAGTGTCTAAAATAGCATGAGAACTGTGTCACAGAGTTTTTCTAACATGCCTTTGTATCACAGAAGGTGTGTTAGGAGCTCTGTGTGTCAAGCTGAAGGTCCATGCCCAGCGATCACAGGAATGACACAGGTGCTTGCAAATACATGTGCTCGGAGGGCCACAACCTGGGAGTCAACTGTCACAAACCAGGTTGTTTGAAGATGTGGGGTATATCCAAAAGCCACTTTTCTCACATGCTAGAGTCTCCTGGAAAAGAACTGTGTAAATAATGAAAGAACTACTTGTTTATATTGCATCTTCGGGGTTTTTTTCACAGCCATCTAATGCAATTTTGGCTTGGCTTGGCTTTGCTTGGTAACAAAACTTACTACTGAAAGTGTTTATTTTGAATGCTGTCACAGTGGAGTTTTACAGCTTTCTAATTTAATGTTAACTTCTTTTTGTAGAACCTGGTCTTTAGCCAAACCACATCAAACCATAGCAGACTGAAATGTACTAGATTTAATTAATGAATAAACTCGGTATAAATGCAGTGTAGGCTACAGCAGACAGACTGGAGAATAGGTTCTATTATGAATGACATAGCCTAGACACTGCATGAGATTTATACAGCTGACATTTCATCACAAGTTAGTGATGCTAAATAGTGGAGCTATTTTAAACATAGTTTTTGGTAAAGAGAAAGAAGAACTGAAAATAATTTTAACTTCAGTGATCATGAGTCAATTCAATTTAAATAAAATGAGAATATGAATAAAAAATATCCCAAAACTCAGTTTAAAAAATGTGTATTTCAGAGGAACAAATTTTGATATGCTAAAGAACCTAGCTAACAAGTTAACTAAATGGAAGAGGTCCATACTTAATAGTAGGGAATGCCTTGAATTTCTTCCAGACAGAGATGTAAATTTTCTGAAGCATCTTGAAAAGATACTAACAACTTCACAGGCAGTACGTACTCACTTGCAAAAAAAGGAGATGAAAACCTCTAAAAAACCGGGTAGTGTTGCCTAGAAAACAGATCTGCATGCCTCATCCGATGCACTGGAGAATTTTATGATTACTCTGTATAAACACAAGAGAATGGATCTCAGAGAGGGGGAAGAGCTGTTTAAGTGAAAGAGCAGTGTTGGCACCTGAACAAATGGATATAAACCATTGAGGAATACACTTAGGCTGTAAAGTAGAAGGCAGTTTTGAATTGTCAGGGGAGAGGTTCTGGCAGAAACTCAGTAGCTGTAGCCAGGCCGAAAAGTTTTAAGTTGACCAAGTTATGCTGTTTCATAGTTATTAAAGATGGAGTTTGATCAGTGTATTAAAAATTATTAGGATGTGTTTCACTGTGAGGCTAAATTCAGCTATTTTGGGCCTTTAAGATAACTGCAAAAACTTCAAGAGTAGATACGATGTATCTTCAGACATCAGAAACCTGAGATCGTCACCATTCTCAGCGCATGAGCTTTGGAGTAGCCGCAGAGCTGGGCACAAGGACAATGCAGCACCTTGAGCCTTAGGGCAGGAGCAACATTGAAGGGAAACTCCAGGTGTGAGCACCATGGCCATTTTGCTGAAAAGCTTCGGATGTATTTTCCTTTGACCATAAATTTATCACGACTCTCTACCCAGATAAACCCTGCTCTGTATTGTAGCCAGCAAAGCCTCTTGCTGACTTTTTTTCATCCTGCGCTTACACCCTGTGGAACCAGTCCAGCTTACACTGCACAACCGTTGAGTTCACAACCAGCAAGGCTTCCCTACACTGTTACTGAACTCCATCCACACTACCGCAACCCTCAACCGCAGGGGTTTGGCTGTGTCTCACCTGGCACGTGCCATGGGCCACACGAACAGCAATTACTATTAGTAACACATTAAAGAATCAGCCCACACAGACCACTGCTTCAGAGAAACATCCAGTACGATGTTCTGGCCGTGTTCAGTTTCATTTACATGACCACTTAAGGGTATTTGACAGTCGCCATTGGAAATGATTGGAAAATGGGGGAACTCACCCATTCAGTACCTGAAATAGCGGGGGTCAGTGTAAAACAACTGAGCGAGCGATTTCGGAACAGCCACCGAGAACTCAGCCGATTGTTACCTGACCTCCGCTTCGCCGGCTGTCACGCCATGAAAGAAACACGAGCGCACTACACTTGCAAGGGGAAATGAAATAAAAGGAGAGGGGGCGGGAGGGGAAGTTTTCTTAAATGTGCTGAGCCTCTGCTCCTCCTTTGCAGCCCCCGTGGCGGCGCTGGCGCAGAATGCCGGCTCAGCATGCTGCGGGGCAGACGGGGAGCTGTGAGACGCCTGCGGCGCAAACAGCTGCTGGGCAGGTGCCTGTGCCTGCTGGCCAGCCGCAGAAATCTCTCCTATGGAAGCTGACCTAGAGATTCTAGAAGTTGTTTGGCAGTGGATACGACAAATAGCCACCGGTGAGCCTTGTCTGCTGTAAGCTGAGATGCAGGTTCATGGTCACTGCTACATCTTCTGCCAAAACACAGCTATGATTCCCGGAATAGAATGCATCATGATAAGGAAATGTGATTTAATGTTGAAATGAGAATCATTTTAAGATCTACAATTTATAAGCATTCAGCCCCCTGTTTGTGGGCATGACAGTCACGTTGCCTTTGCCCTCACTTGGAGCTTTGTGTTCTCCATGCACTTTAGTGGAGAAAGTGAAGTTTCAGAGAAAGCAACTGAAGGAAAGTAGAAAGATGATGTGATGGACAAGGAAACATTTTGTCATGTGGAAAAAAGAAGTAACTGAGTTTACTGGGGGATAAAGGCAAAGGCTTTTGTCCGTCCTGTCTTTTGTAAAGCATTAATGTTTTGCTAGAAATTACCTGCAGTTGCCTAAATGCTATGCTTTCCTTGACAAGCGGGAACTGTACACACCCTCCCCGAGACACTGGCTCATCCTCCAAGTATTCAAATCTGTTCAGGATTCACGCATATCCTCAGGGCTGGGGATCCCTCAATGCACTCTGCCAGAGGGCTCCAGCAGGCTCTGTATGGGAAGATCTAGCTCCAGACTGGTTTCATTCCTGTTTTTAAAATCAGCAGCCTTCCCAAAGCCGGCTTGCAGCCTGCTCCCCATCTCCTCTCAATGAGGGCACCCACACTTGTATCTCAGGGTGATCTGTGGCATAGGAAAAGCATCTTTATGCTGCAGGCAAGTGGAAGTGGCTAATGGAAAGCTAAAAGCCTGCAGAGGGGAGGAACTTATATGTGGAGGAGACAGGCAGGTGGAGGACAGCCACATGGGGCGGTCCCCTCTGGGAAGAGAGAGGTGGAAGCAGAAGGAAGCAGCCTACCTCTTGAGCTGGAAATGTTAAGGTTTAACTAAAGTCATTACAATCATTTAAATCTGATTTTCAAAGCAGTGCTAGCTGATATTGCAAATGGACTGGCACAGAGGCAAGACAAGTTCTGAACGGATGATAAAGGCATCGACTTTTGTATAGCGCCTTTCAATGCCCCTGAGGTGCACACATACGCCTTTATGCCTGCAGAGCTTGTCATGTGCTATTCTTCACTTATCTCTGCTACAGCTCTTCCTGATCTCCTAACAGCTTTGCTCGGAAGAAAAGAGAAATGGACAATAGGCCCCGAGACCGCTTGGCTGCATTGCTTCTTCATTAAAGTTGACATTTGGCAGTGAGCCTTTACTGCTTTTCAGGAGCTGATGTCTCATTGAAGCTAACAGCAGCAGAGGTATCAGGGGCAGCAACGTCTCTCCCACTGAGCATCTGGGCTTTGGATGGTGAAAGAGAGCCCTGGGGAATGAGACCAGTAACACTGGTGATGTCTTCCTCTTTTGCCTTTTTCCTGTTCAAGGCAAGACTACCCTTTTACCTAGGGCCAAGCCTATGACATTGCCGAGCCTCCTGAACTCATCGCTTTTGACATGCCAGAGTTGAGAAAATTTAAAATCTTTGAAAAAAGGTGGAAGAAATATGCATTAATTTTATGAATATTTTATTGTAATATATCTATATTGGCAGCACATCTTATCTTCCATTTGCTATCAAGTCTGCCTGATCAATAATGTGTCCTATTTTTTTTCAGTATAACTGAACAACATTCCTTGCCTTGGTGCTTTGGTAATCCCGATTCTCCCACTGATTCCTAGCAGGAAGGGTTAATTTTGGAATTTCTTTTCACTTCTACAGAAGTACATTTCTGTGCCTTTATTTCTTTCAGTCTTGCTGGTTAACCCCAAGATCTGCACTATACAGCAAAGTTTACCAGTGTAGTTGTCAGCAAATCCTTGTGTGCACGCACATGCAATTTCAAGTCCTGTCTAGGTTTATGATATCAAGTTGTAATACCTTTTTGAACAATTTCTGTGAGTCCTGCATGTGTACTGCTGCAATGCCTCTGAGGTAGAGAAATCCTGAGTACTTCCAACACAGCAAACAACCACTCTGGTGCCGATTTTCAGCACTGATGCCCAGAAGTCACAGAAAGTAGGTCTCCCTCCATATACCATTTCTGACATATGCCTATTAATACACCACTGATGATGGTTTCTGTCTTAGAAATTAAGACGTCTGTTCAGATGCTGAAAGGTCTGGAATAATGTAAGGCAAAGAAACAATGCAAGGCAAAGGGAAAACCTGACAGTCCCACCAAAACCAATGAGACTGACATGGGCTGCTGGAAAAGCTGTGTACCTGCAACGTTGGGTAGGAAGCTTGAGGGCTTGCTATGTGACCTTTGAAACCCCAGAAGTGCATGATGCCCACCAGCTCACTACAAATGATGAACCAGGAGATGTCGTATTTCCAAAGGGAGCAAAGACAACTCTAACCCAACTGGATCCAGAGATGGAGCCAGAGGAGAGTTTAACTGAGCTTACAGTAACTGTGTCTTCTTCCAAAAATGTTCATACATCCTGGACCCCCATGTCCTTTTTCCATTACTCTCTTTATAAACAGATAATGGCTGAAAACATGTATAATAGAATTGTTTTCTGAAGTAGTTGATTTAGTTTAACTTTGTTGGTGGGCACCAGCAAAAAAGAGAAGAAATTCCATGAGCAACTCAAAACGTTCCTGAATGCATCAGGCAGCAAGTGTTTCTATCACTGTATTTCAAGCAGTTGAAATATACCGTAAGAGATACTTGAACATTTGAATAAATGTACAGAAAATAAAACGTCCACCTTGTGAGCAATCCAGTATCTTGTCATTCAGTCTACTTGGTTTTTATAAATAAATGTTTAGAGGAAATATAAACTTCAAGACCTCAGCCCATAAGAATCAGCACTGGCTATAGTAAGGTAGTAATCTTTTATGCATTATTCCTACATCTATTACCAGTGACACCTGTGAATTCATTTCTCAGTCTAGTAGGACTATTTGTATTGGAAAGGGGTACTACAAAGGGAAAAGGCTGAAAGCTTCTGACCTATTCCAAACAAGTGTACTGGAAGTAAATTCAATTTACTTCGGAGTTCATGACAATTTCTTAGGAAAACTTTAGTTTGGGGAGGTACCTTCTTCAGTCTGCTGAGACACTCCCTGATGATGATGATGATGCAGACATGGGCATATGGAAAACAGGTCTGTGATTCTCTCCAAAATTCCCAGTTGAGACTGTATGAAGGAAAGGCAAAGTTGAAATGCCTGGTTCAGGGGAACCACAAGGACTCCAAAAATGTGCTCCAAGATACTACACAACTCCTTAGACATCAAATACAGGGACTGTAAAATTTTTGGTTCAGTATTCCTTAAAACCTGTACAGTAGCAGTCATCATGGAGTCTGTCTTTTGGGGACTGAAGACACAATACCATGTCACAATTTGCCTCTCATCAAGCCCAAGAGAAAAATAAAGATTGCAGAGAGAACCTGTAATTCATGCAGGAGTAGCAGCCAACAGTTTGCGCTTTTATTTTTGCGTAGTCTAAAACGTGGTATAAAGTTTGTCCTTGCAAACTGGCATTTGATATCTCAAGGTCCCTGAATAAGTCCATCAGGTTCATAAAAACGTGCTAGCAGTTTGCTTACAATACACAGGCAAGGCAAATAGGATCTATTCAGGAATAGTACAAATTAATTCAAAGTGTATGGAGAGCACTGCTGGTGAGGCACTCAGCTACTCAGCACCTCAGCTACCTTGGTGTTGAGCCCCTCAAAATCAGACAGTATTTCCTCTCAGCCTTTCTACTATGAGAATAATGTTTCCCACCCTGGTTGATAAGTACAACATAAAGATACACCATGCAGGCTTAATAATATAAATATTTGATTCACATCCCCTGAAACATGACCAGCCCAATGCGTCTAATGAGAACCAAATTTAGCATCCATTCATCCAACTGCTCAGACAAGAGTGAACTATATTCTTAGTCAATCTGAAAGGCAGACCAAGGCACAGATGCAATGAGCATCTTAGGCTCCTTGGAGCAGAACTGCTATGGCGACCCTCCCCCTGCTGCCCTCCAACCATGCTGCTCTGAAGAAACACTCTTGTTTGCAATACTTCCTTTTTCAAAATTAATCTCTCCAGACCCCTCTGGAGAGGCATATTCGTGCCTACCCAACATCCATGCTGGTTCGCAAATACATCCACCAGCAGGAAAGGTTCCTGGTGACCCATCTGTGCATGTGGAATGGAATTCCAGTTTGAACAGTATCTAATGACATTTGGGAAAACCACTTGACTCCATGCAGGTGGGGCTCTTCCCAGCTTTGCAGAAACCCAAGACCAGAGAAATGGACATCTAACAGTGCCAGATGAAAGTAACATGAGCTATAATTATATTGATAAGAGCTACCCCACTGACCACAGAAGTTATACTGACCTTGCCCACATGTTAAACTGGACAATAACAACAAAGTATTTTTATTTGGGTTCATTGCTAGAATTATTTTTGGTTAGCAAGAAAATGCCATGTTGAATTGTACTAATAGTGTAACCATGGGAACAAGATAACAAAATGCTGATATAAATTTGATGGAAGTAACTTGTACATCCAAGAATTACGTTGTCATGTGTTAACTTACATACTTTTGAAAATGAATGCATAAATTAGTTAAAAGGCACGGACCCCACCTGGAGTACTGTGTCCAGCTCTGGAGTCCCCAGCATAAGAAGGACATGGACCTGTTGGAGCGGGTCCAGAGGAGGCCACGAAGATGATCAGAGGGCTGGAGCACCGCTGCTATGAGCACAGGCTGAGAGAATTGGGGTTGTTCAGTCTGGGGAAGAGAAGGCTCCAGGGAGACCTTATAGCAGCCTTCCAGTATCTGAAGGGGGCCTACAGGAAAGATGGGGAGGGACTCTTTATCAGGGAGTGTAGTGATAGGATGAGGGGTAGCGATTTTAAACTGGAAGAGGGTGCATTTAGATTTAGATGAGATATTAGGAAGAAATTTTTCACTCTGAAGGTGGTGAGGCACTGGAACAGGTTGCCCATAGAAGCTGTGGATGCCTCATCCCTGGAAGTGTTCAAGGCCAGGTTGGATGCAGCTTTGAACAATCTGGTCTAGTGGGAGGTGTCCCTGCCCATGGCAGGGGGCTTGGAACTAGATGATCTTTAAGGTCCCTTCCAACCCAAACCATTCTATGACTCTAAGATTCCATGAATTAAGGACTGGTTCTTTGGAGCTTTCCCTTGCATGAAGCTGGGACTCCTGTGATGTCCCTGTATCAGCTTGAGGGTACCTTGCTTCTGCTGAGCCAGGCTATGATAAGCAGGACAAATATTTATCCTTATTTTACCAATAAAAAAAGCAATCTTTACTTTCTGCTTAAGCACACCATTATTTCTGTAATAATTTCCTTGTGGCCAGTCAGTCAGAAATAAACCTAAAAAATGCGATAATTTAATTAGCCCTTATTGAATTTAACCAATCTGATCTGATAGCTAGCAGATCTTTCTGGTAGATCCTATGCAAAGCCATACTCACAGTCTGGTGCAGAAAGACCCACTAATGGCCTCACTGACTTGGATTTCAGCTTCTCTCAATATGGATTTGCTGCCCCTACATCCTTTGTCAGCCAGGGCTGCCAGCTAATGCCTCCCCTCTTACCAGTGTCAAAGTATCTCTCATTTTTGGCAGTACTGAGTGAAACATTTTGTCTGAAACTTCTTTTGCCAATAAAGAGTGCAGCAGGTCAGTGGGAACATTTCAAATATTCAGTCTGATCACTGTGAACTCTACTGGCCGAACATAACCCAAAAACACTTCTGAGAAAAACCTCTAAGTGCTTTGTTTTTACCTTGAAAATAAAGTGCATTTTCATCAGAGGTAAAAAAGACGTAATTTGAGGTTTATCTGCAATTGATTTTTCTTGCCAAGTTTGCCAGCACACAGCTCTAGAAGCTCCACTTTCCACACACAAATGCTCTGCAGCCCCTGCTGAGTCTTCCAGATGTGCCCCCTGGCCTGGTCCCACCTGCCCAGGCTCGGTCCATAAACACGTGCTCCACTCCAGCACTTGCAGCTGGAAAGCAAGTGCCCGTAGCAAGATGGCAATGTCCACGCTCTGCGCCTTCCACATGCAGCTCTTCTCAGTGCCACGTAAGCAGATGCTGCAGCAGTTACAGGAGCTGCACAAACTAGAGCATCTGTCCCATACAGAAAAGAGAGAGGACAGTTCAGCTGATGCAAACGCAGAGACTTAAGCTAACCAGTGGCACTGGTTTCACAGGGTGCCGATGGAACAGTTTTGCTGAGGCAGCTTTCTGTGTGAAAAACCCAGCATGGCAAGGGCAGCTAAATGCACACAGCTCCTAGGGGAAGGGCATGGCTGGAAATGGTCCTCTTAACAGTTTCTACTGCAGACATGGCTTGGGGCAAAAATTTCATTCAGATGACCCTCTCTTTTCCCTTATCTTTCCATTTCTCAGAGACCCAGCAGAAACTTGGTGACCTCTAACTGCGTTTGAGTGTTAACACCATTCATTCTTATCAAACACCTATATACTTTTAAAATTATTCTTACTGCTTTTGTGTAACTTGCTGACCCTTCCTGGTGACTCAGTTATCCTTATAACGCTTCACAATACTGCCATATTTTGCTTTTGCTTGGTCTGTGCATGTTTGCTGATGCAAGGTCTGGCTATTTTGTTTTTATGCTGACAAGACATACGGTAATTTTTCTTGTGATTTCCCTCCTCTCCTGCATCTTATCCACCAGCATGTCTTTCAACCTCTTATATATGTTTTATAAATTACAGGTTTCTTCGTCACCTTCTCTCACACTTCAGGTGTCTTCTTAATCTTGATTAGGAAACTAATTACATTAAGGTTATCACTGCAGACAGTTATCATGTCACCTACCATCTGTCGCTCAGAGTATTTTTTTCTGCCAATCCTCTTTCCCCACAGCACCCAATGGATGGGTTTTATACATTGACTACAACACGACAGACAGATTATATCCAAGATTCTACATTTTCCAACATGTTTATCTGAACTGGGGAAGTGGGAAAACATCTCTCTCGGAGATATGTACCACTAATTAAATATTTTGGGTACCTGCATCTTATCTGTGAAGGTGAAGACCCCCAGCCTCCGGTGTGAACGAATGCCTGCTGAAGACTTAACTAATTTCTGTCTCACAGATGTCACCCAGTTAAAACACTGTGACTTGAACTCAGCAAGTCAGGATCCTCTCACGTGCCACCCCTGTAAAGGCACAGTGGTACCAAAAAAGTCCTATCTGTGGATAACCATCCATTTAACCAGAAGACTGGTAGATAAGCATTCACCTAAGTAGTGTCCAGATGTCTGAAGATCACTTTCCCTGTCTTTATGGTGGAAATTTGTCCAGAAATTTCCTGCAAGGAGCGCTGGTATCCCACAGAACATTGCAAGAGTACCTTGATTCTAATCCAAAACTGAAATTTAGGACAATGAGTGCAATTCTAATATGCCCCTTGTACTGAATTAGGCAGGTAGGAGCATTGGCTGGCTGCAGCTTCCCCGGCTGGGCTCGCAGTGCTTCCAACATTGCGCCCCAGTTTTTGCAGTGAGATGTCCATCCTCCCAAAAGAGCTGAATGGGGACATAAAAATGAACAGTTTGCTCTGGTTTTGGTGTGAACACCTATACACTGGCAAGGACTCAAGCTGCAAGAGATTTATGGGGGACTACAGTGAACAAAACTACAGTATGGGATGGTGGGATCAGAGGTGGCATCTGATGGTGTCCCCAACTTTTTGAACTGCTCCTGAGCTCTTTTCTCTTTCTTCTCAGTCTTCCACTCTGTTCTCTCATTTTTCTGTTTAAATGTTATCTCAGAGCTCTCTGCAATCAATTTCCCCACTTCTCAAATGTTTCCTCATGCTTCCTGCAGATATTTCTCTGTCTTCTCCTGCCTGTTGTCTTCCTCTATGAACACTTCAGCAACATTCGCAGGCCGATTGCTCCCTTGGTCCCATCAGTCACTCAGATGCATTCCTGCTTTTCCTTTCTAGCGAGCTGCAGCTACATATTTTTTTAAAATCTCAAATCTTCCCATGGGGTTTAGTTGGCTTTATTTAAGGTTTGCAGGGTTTTATCCATATCTGAATGCTTAACATGCCTGTACTTTTGGAGCCGAGACCCCCCTAACTATCCTTACTTTGTATTATTAATGCATCAAAATCCTTACAAACAAGTAACAAATATAAGTGCTAACGACTTCTCTTACAGTTCTGCATTTTAATTCTTTTTGTTTAAAAATATTAGTACATGAACCAGGAGGCACCTCACCGGCTCACTCACCTCGATGGTGAGAAGGGGTCCTGCAGGGACATCCCTCTTCCAGCGCTGGTAGGCAGGAGCGCTGTATTGTCACAACCCTGTCACTTGCAATAAAGCACCTAACCTCTACAAAGCAATAACCCCTTGCTGATATGTAACTTCTTAGTAATAGACTCTATATCACTTGGAGATAAGGTCTGTAAGCTTCCATTTGAATAAATGCCACTGCTGATGCTATTTTTTAAAGGAAAATAATTTCTTTTGACAGTAAATGAGTATATTTTATTTAGATGCCTACCACTATTTGACTGTTTTAGCTGCCTTGAAAATCAGCTGGAATGGGTAACTCAAATACCTCCACTGATCTGGTCCTCCACATATCTGTGTGTGGATGACCAAGGGAGACAGTGTAATCGAAAAGGTGGGAAGAATATAACAATATCCAGGTGTTCTAGGTCACTAGGTCAGTTGTTTCTCCCCATATCATTGTCCTCCTTCCCATCTCCCCACACCCCGTCCCCAGCAGCGGGCAGCAGAAGAGAGCAAGCACAGCGCAAACCCACAGCACCATTTCCCTGGGGTATTCTGCCAGTCTCAAACAATTTGCAGTTCGGTGGACGTATCTTTATACTTAGTGGGATTTCACGAATTTTTCCTTTCTCATTTTGTCCAGATGACCTTTGCAAACTTTTGGTGTCCACAATGTCCTGAGGTAAAGAGTTCCACAGCTTCATTACTCATCAGACGACAAAAAAAAAAAAAAAAAAAAGTTTCAAAATTTTCGCCTGCTAGCTTCATTTAATGGTTCCTAATTCCTGTATTGGAAATTACAGTGGACAATATTGTTTTTCTAGACTGACCCATGTACCTTCTACTGTTATAGAGATCCTTATGCTACCTCAGCTGAATCATGCCTTTGCAAGGATGGAGAGTCTTGGTCCCTTCAGCCTGCCCTGATACAGGAGAGGTTTGTCGTCTCTGCTCAGTTCTGCTCCCCTGTCCGAGCATTTTCAGAGCTACTCTACTGAATCATAATTTCTGTTTCTAAAATCCATGCTGACTGTTCCCAATATTTATTTAGTATTTTCCAATGTGGACACTAATTCAAAGTTTCTACAACTTTGCCTGTACTGTTCTGCAGTTCCTTCTGTCTCCTCTGATATCAAATTAACTATCCCCCAGGCCTCTGGTACCAAGGGAATTTTAAAAAAGAGGTTAGACACTGCTGTTGAAACATAGAATACTTCAGCCTTGAATTCTTTTAAAACTTTTTGGCATATCTGTTCCTGTTGATCCTTCTGATATGTTATCATTCATTTTGTCTATCTATTCCACGTACTTCACTATCTCTATTTCAGTTTGAAAAAAAGCATCCATTAAGTCTCCTAGAAGGAAGATTTCCAGTGTGTGAACCTTCCCAAACTCCTCCAAAGTAACTGTGTGTACAGAAGATTTATTTCAGGTTCTTTTTCCCTAGAACATCCCTGTATTTTCTGAGACTTTTATTAGAGACTTCTCAGAGACTTTATACTTTGATCATCTTCCTAGACTTGTGGCAGATTTCCTCCTTCTGATGTTTTTTCCAGAAGGATTAGTAGTTTTTATGCCTTTTACTAGCTGTTCCTCAAATCTGGGGGGTTTTTTTGGTTTTTTTTTTTGTTTTGTTCTGCCTCATTAAGCTTGAATTCAAAGTCAAACTGCCAGGATTTAAAGTCTTCTCTTTCTCCCTGGCCCCAATGTTCACAGATTACAGCTGTAGGCCTAATCCTGAAGGAAATACTTGAACTTGCTAAGGGCCCAGTGCTCCATTTGCTCTTATGAACAGTCACAGTAAAGGTTTGCAAACTCAGACATTGTTGACTATTTGCATCTCCCAAGACACATGGAAAAGAAAAATTAGTAAATTTGCTATCCCAAACCCTGTTACAGGAGATGCAATATTTTAGTCCACGATGGCTGCATTTTATCTCTGCTGACGCAGCAGCCATAAATTCTGTGAGACATATTAATAAGTGAAATGTTTATCTTAGAGCATGAGAGAAACTATGTATTTGTTCCTGCTGGATAAAAATCACAGAGTTTTCCAACGTTGGTTGACCGCCCCTAATGCTTGGGAGTGTTGTGCAATAAATAGCACCTCAGGGCCTGACACCCGTCTTCGTTTCAAGCACACTACGCGTCAGTGTTGTCAGCTCTTAACAATTTCACCGTGAATCCCACAATATTTTTCAAGAGTTGCCTCAATGTGAAAGATTTTGACATTTTCCTAAAAAGAAGTATTAAAAGTATACCTGAAGGGTGGTAGGCAGATAAAATAATCAAAAGTAAATTAAAACAAATCCACTGCTTCAGCCTTCTGGTGGGACCTGCACCGGGTCCAATGCACAGAGGAACCTGTGCCTAGCTTGGTCTCCCACAGCTACAAGGACCCATGAACTAGATGCTCAAGCCGGATGCTCACCACAAGCAGGAGAGCACTTCTGACAGTTAGTGTCACTCCTTCCTCAGGCTGTAGGACCTGGCAATCACATTGTAGGGTCTTCTCTACATACTCCTTCTTTTTCCTAAATCTCACCCCTGTGTAGAAAGGCAAACCTTCAGGGCACAATGTTTTTGCACCCCCAACCCCTGACATTTATGGTAGGGAACTTTCTGGACCCAGCACAGACGCATCATCTAAAGACCACCAGGCTTCAGCCCTGCCCTGGGAAAAACCAGCCCTGGAGGCACAGCCTCTTCTCGAGGTGGGCAGACCCTCCTTGCACTGCCATGGTGACTCTCTGGTGTCAGCACACGCAGGGCTGGTTTGCGGGAGAGGAATCAAGAACAGTGTTATCAGGACTTCACTTTCAAATACATGAAAGTCACGCATCGTGCTTCTAAAACACAGCAGACCTGAGCAGACTAATTTCGGGCCCCGCACCTAACACTGTTTCTAAAGCTTTTATGCCAGGAGAAATGTTTGAACACATGCTTTTCTCCTTTCTGCAATGTTAACCAGCCTTCTGCTGTCAGACTTCTAATTTGACATATTTAAACACCTTGATAGGTTAATAATAGTGTCTAGGATCATAACGCTTGTAACAGCTTCAAACTCCAGGCAACACTTTCAGATGTATCAGTACATTTTACTTACGATGTAGATAATATTGTATAATTTGCTTAGGGAAGATTTATATTATGGCTGACACCGAAGAAATACATGCAAAATATCCAAGGTTTGTAAATACATATGCACAAGACCTGGAAAGCTGCAAGCATGAATATCATCAAAGCATTTTTTTCCCTGTGTGCTCCAGGTAATATTAACTACTTGGACTGTACTTCACAGTGTAACCCTCTAATACGTTAGTACATTTGGCTGGGAAGGAATTTACCAAGTAACACCACGTATAAACACCTCCTTCAACGTCAAAGGTTGTAGCTGAGCTTATTCTACGTAAATACACTGTAGAGAAAGGCAACGTGTACAAGCCAGCCTGAAGTACTGAGAATACTGTCTGTCAAAATAAAGAAACAAAGAATTTCTTTTAAATTGGATGTACATTTAATTGAAAAGCACCTGGGTGTAATTTCCCCTGGATGTGCATGGTCCCCATGGACCTGTGGGCCCATCTTTGCTTCTACTGAAGTCAAGCACAAAACTGATTAACTGGCACCAGGGTCAGGCCCTCTGCACCCATTACGAAGAAGTGGGGAGTTTGTTTCACCAAATTCACATAAAAATTGTTATAAGATAGTATTTTTTTATGTGTCTTTACTGAAAAATACTCAAAGCAAGTAATTATCCTTGGGGACATGTAGGAAATTTTTGGTATTTCAGCATCCAGGTTCAAGCTGCAGAAATACCATCCTTGTCTCAAATACTACAGCTCCAAAGGCTCTAACATGAGCATATCCATTTTCCCCTCATGCTCTTCCCAAACCAAGGCAGGGAGATCAACAACTTTTGAGATGCTTTCGTTCCCTAGGTGGAAGGTTGGTTATAGCCACAGCCTTTGGCTGTGAGTCCTCCTTAGTCCATGACCTGGAGCAGATCCATGTTTAGTAGCATTAAGGGGAGCAACTAGAGGGAACAACGCCTTTAAATTTTTCCTTGATCTACTGACACAGTAATTACTGGTATTCAGCAGAGACTCAATGCAGATGATCACTATGGTTCCTTTGGTTCTTTAGAAAGTCTTTAGTAGGACTCCTGGGAAATTAGGTATGGAAAGATAGAAAACTGCGACTGGTGATTTTAAGCACGTCCGTCTATGGGTGCTTCAAAGATTCAGGCAGGTCTGGTTAAGCAGCCAAAGTCCGTAGCCATGTAAGAGATTCTTATTCATAATATTAACAAATAACATTGACATAAATCAGGACTTTTTTAGATCCATTCAGTAATTCGTGCTGACATGAGTAGGAACAACCAGCAGTCAAGTTGGCAATGTACACAGAGATTAAGACACCTAAATTGAACTGTTTACACTCCGACTGTAGTCCATGGAGATGTGATCAATACAGTCAGAGGAGTCTAGGTGGCAATTCACCCATCAATTCTACGTGCCTGCTTCCAGGTGAGCTGAATATCTCCACAGGTTCCACCAGCTGCATTGACTACATCTCCAGTAACTACATTGGGAGTCACTAGACACTGAGTGTGCATGTAGCCCTCCACATACAGACATCTCATCTGAAGTATTAATTTGCAAGCTGAATCCTGCCCTGTGCATCTCCCTTGGCTTTATTAGCACTGGCACTTGAGCAAACGAGGGAATAACACAGCTGTGACAATGTCTGGGACAGAATTAAATTTTGGTCAAGAAAAAGATGATAAACTGGAATACATTCCTGCATATTATCTGAAACGAGTCACAAGTAATTTTTAATTAGAGAGACTTTTTGAAGTACAATACACATGCCAGTGAATTGGAAGATACTTTCATTTTCTTCTAGGGTGTATTACAATTTTTTTTCTTAACTAGTGTTTCTGAAGTCTTTCTTCTGGTCTATCTCACAGAGTGCTTCTGCAGTGTAAATCCAAACTGCATAAAGCGCCACGAAGAAAGCCAGAAAGTGGTAACTGTACGTGAGGAAGTCCAGGGCACCCATGCACTATGAACAGCTCTGTCTTTAATTGGAAATTTATTCATCACTGTAAGAGGTGTTGTCATGTTTCTTTTCTGTCTTCCACTCCACGGTCTAGGGATTTATTTCCTTTTGGTGTAGAAATAATAAGCCATGCAGCAAAGGTAGATATTTACTACTGTAAAAAAAAAAAAAACAAAAACCCAACTTTGTCTCCAGCTGTGTTAAATATGTTATCTCTGCTCTGTTAAACAAACTGTGTGCAGATGAGCCAAGGTTTGGATGCTCTTGCGCTCTTGATAGATCACGAATATACTAATGTGTAACTAAAGTCATACTAGAAGGGATTTTGGCCTTATTTAATTTGTAGTTCTTACCTTATAGCATTGGGTTTTTTGATGGTTTACCATTTCTGAATTAATAGTTGTTCAGCATGTGTATTTTTTTAAAAAAAGATTAAAAGTAAAGCCCATTTAAGCCTTCTTAAATACAACTCTCTCTATATTTTTAGAGCTTTCAGTTCCCTTAGTATATCTGCTTCCAAAGTATGTGAGTTTCCATTTATACACCAACCATAGACAAATTCTGATCTCACAGAGTGCAGTTACACTGCAGTTAGTCTCATATTTTAAACAGAATAATGAATGTGCAATAAATTTAATATAATGTTAACAGAATCTGGGCCACAGAAGAATGATCTGGCTGGAAGGAATTACAAGACAGATAGCTTTAGAGATAAAGGACGGCAGTTCATCTTATTCAGCCAAGGGATATTTCACATAATTTTACTCAAAAATTATTTCTCTTTTCTTTCTGGTCAAAGTCTTCTCCAGCTATAGGTAGATGCCTCAAATGGATTTAGGCAACAAGTAGTTTTCCATCACAAACTACATGATCATCTGCCGTGTAATAAACCGCATGCTTATATTCACATGTTAGGTTTACATGTTGTGCTTATGGGAAGTGGTATCAATTTAACCAGATTTTAATATTTGACTTGGGTAAGCTAATATTTCTAATATAGAAACACTGTTTTGTTACAGCATGTCTGAAAAGAAAAACATTACTGCAGGCATTGGCCACGTTTTTGCAATTTTTTTGTCCCTGATGGAGATAGAGGATGTATATGACATTTTTTCTATTACTCTTCAGCCTTGTTAAAATGCTTAATATGGCTCTCAAATGACTATTTGCTTCTGGAGAAGTTGTGTCCAAACATTTAAAATGCAAATGCCCTCTGTTTGATAATTGCAAATATCAAAATTGGAGTGAAAATTTTTGTGAACTTTGGATTTTCTTTCTTTTGACCTTTACGCCCCCACCACCCTACAGTCATCCATATAACTGTGTTTTCTCTTTAATTAGTATCAAGTCATTTAGGGTATTTTAGACACATCACATGCAAATGTTGATGTAAATTTAAACAATAAAGCACAATGCACTGAAACTGTCAGGGAGGTACGTCACACCAGATGTGGGGACCATAACCAAATTCCCCAACGCTTTCTGAGTTTACATTCTCAAAAAGTATAACTTTCCCCTGATAAACATATTCCACTCTTTGAGTGGAAAATTATGAATAGAAAATTATTTTTCTCTGTGAGTAACGCAAAGGTAACCCCCAGGAGCAGGACCTAGACAATAAAAAGCACATGAATGTCGATCTGAACAGATGTCCCCCTGCTGAGAGTAGTTTGGGAAATAATTTTTAAAAATGCAATTATACACTCATTACATCAGTGCCACTTTCCCATTAAAAGATACACTTTCCGTACACAATTCTTTTAGATTACGAGTGATGTTCTGTTTTCCAGTTGGAAGGAACTATTTATCTCGGCAACAAATTGTGTTATCCAGTTTGTCACACTGTTGCTAGTTATTAACTGCAACATTATGATTTTGACTGTAATTCAGAACTAGAAAATTAAAGACAGAATTTAAGCAACATCTGTAACACCAACCACAACACACAGAGATGCTGAGCTACTAAAGGCAGGTTGCTACAGGCAGTGTTTTGCCTACAGCACCTGCATACACATAGCTCTTGTCTGTGATATACGTATGATATATGTTTACTGAAATGGTAAATTTAATCTGTAGATTTATGGATTTAGTGTTCCTTAACTAAAAATGTTGTTTAGCAGGCTCTTACTGGCACTAATGTCATTACAGCATAATGATGTCATTACAGCCTAACACATAAAAGTACATCGTGGTGTCATCGATATATCCATCCAGTGAATTTATTCTTCAAGACATCCTAGTCTTATAATGTGAGATTATGAGAAATCCGAACAAATTAGAGTTGTGTATTCCTTGCAAATAATCCAAAATACTTTCATATTGATGTTTCAGTCAATGCTGTAATGGAGTGAAACAGCTACATAATGTATTTTCAGGTGGATGGTATATATTTCCAGTTTTTGACATCTAAGAGGAATAAGTGATGAACTCAGCTTCGGGAGTCACTCTTAAATTTACTCACATTAGCGCTTTTCAAACAGGCTTTTCCCCAAACATTCTGCAACCCATAAAGCTTACTGAGCTAGAGCCGCTTTCTCTAGCGTTCCTTTAACTACCTCGAAGTACTATTTCTTTGTACAGAAAACACAACCTTATGCCAAATTTGCTCTTCGACTTAACAACCCAAAAACCAGAGCAAAGTTACACGTCTACTGCCCTGCATGACCAGCTTTCAATGAAAATCAGTCTCTGACCCATCAAGGGTGGATCCAGAATGGGGTTTTGTCCTTGAATTCGAGATTGTTGCCTCAACATGCAGCGTGCTGCTGGGATCGAGCGTGATGGCTGTTCACTGCGTGTTATTAAGCTGTTGATTAGACTGTGGGAATTGATGTTTGTGAATTGTACATAAGTCAGTTCAAATGAGCTAAGCGTCACTTGATTAAACATTAAAACCTAAACACACTGTACGGGGAATAGAAAAATAGCGGGTTTCCCTGCTGTTGATTCATCAAATTCAGAGCTTGTGAAATATGCAGTTAGCAGTATGGAATACGCTCTCACTTACGTTACTTGTCACAGGGCACTGAAATGGAAAGATACTTTTGCTGATTCAAAGAGTTTGCTGCCTAGGACTGCGTGTGGTTTTACTACAAAGGAGATAGATGGTAGAAGGGAAAGCTAATAAAAATAAAGGTGGCAACAAGAAGACTATGAGATAGTTCAGTGGGCACAAAGATATCCCATTTTTTTGCTTAAATCTCTCTCGCTTTACATAGGGGAGATGACAGAAATGAATGCTCAGGAGGGTGCTGAGTGAGGAAGGCAAAAGCTGAACTGTCGACAAACCCTTCGGCCTTTGAGAGTGCAAAGAGTGAGTGGGCTGCTGGAATAGACACTGGACCGGGTAGGGTGGGAAGGAGGAGGAATGAGAGGTTTTCTTGATGGAGGAGGCTCTGCTGGAGAGATGGAGAGAAGACAGGTAAAAGAAACTCAGAAAGCGTAGCCAGGAAGAGGCATATGGGAGCAAAGAAAAGAAAACCAGGAAATATTATTAAGCCAACAATAGGGTACTCCTCAAGAACAGTGAAAGGTAAGTAAAACAGTAATGGAAATATCCTAGCAATATTGTGGCTCCATTTTTAAGTCAATGGGGAATCCCGTTTCAAACTGAACAGCAAAATAATGGCCTTACTATTAATACTTCTGGAAGCTGGGTCACCATTTGGCACTTTCCCCTGTTCTACTCTCTTGGCCTGTATTTGACCCATGTATCACCATTTCTGCACAGGTGATTTTTCCATCCTGTCTTTTTCATTTCCATAGTTACAGAATTGAAATGGTAACTGTTTGTTCAAGATAATTAGAACAGACTCTAAATCGTGTTGATGTTCAACCATTTAAAAGTTGCAAAATAGTTAGCTATTATAATAGTTAACTAGGTTATACTGAGAAATTGGTATATGGGCAGTGCTTTAAGTAATCATGTCCTGAAAGGATGCTGAATTCCGAGAATTCAACATGAACGATGTGCATACAGATATGTTGAGAGGATAATTTGAGAATACTCTACAAACAGCTGTGTGGGTTCATCATTATTTTGTGTGTGTGTTCTAAGGTAAGTGCTGTGAAGTGAAAATGTTGGTTAGTATTTAATCTGGTGACGTTAAAAATACAGCCTAAAAGGTTTTTGGGGGAGCAAAAGAAGTAGCCAATCTTTTTACGGCTTTGTGTTCTATATTGCTAGTTCTCAGACGCAGCACCTCGCTATCTCCAGGTCTCTTACTCTTCCTCTTCAAATTCCCTGAGCATAAAGATATCTCCTTACTCCCTTATCCCCTAACTGCTGACCAGATAAAAAGCAAGAGATGCTGTAAGTGGTTCTCAGCTCCATGCCTGCTTATTGACTTGTCAGAACACAGGCTGTCACTGACCAGCCATGAGGTCAAACTGATAACCACCGAGCTCTCGTTGCCGTTTTTCATCCCCTGAATATACTAATTTGGGACTCCTTTGTCAAACTAGTCAGTGTCAAACCTCCCGGGGAGTTATGACATTTGGGTCTCTTCTCTTCTGTTAGATCTGACTGAAGTATGCCCATGGATAATAAAATTCCTGAGAAGGACATGACAGATAGGAAGACAGCATGATTGCATATGCCTCATTTCAAGGGGAAACCAGGCTAAAAATCTTGTTATACAAAAGAGTCCATAGGGTATTTTTGTTAAATATCACACAAAGCTAAACTGAAAGCTCTCTGCATCTCTTGCTTTATGTGGCTTGTCTAACTGATTTTCATGTGTTTCTTACAGGGTCAGATGATGCTGACAAGCTGAATGTGACAGCCTAGCCGGGCACTTGTAGGGGAACCCAAGTCAGAGAGTCGGCAAGTACCTGCAAGTACCGTTCTCCCTCCGGTAATTACTGGGGGAGACCCACCTTCTAGACAGCTACAATTAGGTAGAAGGAATCTCATCCAAATCGACTCACGTAACTGAATTTTAAATATTTAGAAAGTGTCTTTAATGTATAGAAGGCTGTGTAAGTGTGAAGAATGAAACAACATTGTCCACTTCTATTTGGTGCAAACCTTTGTTGTATTACTTTTATTTTTACCAGTAAGGCTCTGATCCTGCCAACTAGGTGTGTACAACTCATTGGATGCCTCCTGAAGACTATGAGTTACTGACATGAGAAATTGCTCCCACAGACTTCTGTTTCTACTACCGTCTTCTCGGTCTTCACATGCTGATGTAGCAAGCTCTGAGACGGGGTGCAAGACAGCTTCTCAGCGTGGTGGACCTGCGCCCAGAGATATCTGCTCTGCTGAGGAACAGAGATGATGAGCCTGGCCACAGCACTCTAATAATGTGGCTACAACTCATGGAGCCAGCCATTACCTTTGTGCAGCACCGTGCTGTGTTGTACAACTTGTGTAGTTTTCCGAGGTGCCTGTAAGATGGAAGTGCTTGCACAACATGTCCATACCCTTTGAAAAGGACAGTACACCACCACTGCCTTCAGAGCAGGGGCTTCACTTTAAATGCTAGGACAGGCAGGTGACTTTTCACTGCGGTATTTTCTGAGAAATTAGCCCTTTGCTTAGAAGCGAGGAGCTGTTTATTCATTAAAGATTATCAACTCCTGATCCATCCCATAGAAAATCTTCCTTACAATTTCTGGATGGAACATTTTTATTTAAGCCTAAAAATTCACAATCATTAGTCAATAACACCATGCCAGGCCTGGATTTTGGAAAACTCCAAAGCTCCAAAAGTGTTCCCTAATCCACAAAGCTCACCTTGCACTCTGTCTTTCAGGTAAGAAAAACCCCACAATGTATCCTTTGAAGGCCTATTCATCTTAATTTATACTTTTTCTGCACCCAACTGCCAAAGACAGGATACCAGGCACAAGGAAATTATGGCTTGATCTAAAATGGCTGTTTCTATGCTTCTATACCAGACGTATGCCAGGACAGAACATTTTAGGTAACATTGGTGTCAGAAGAGTGTATAGTAGACAACACTGAAGAGGCTAATTTTTGTCTTTCGTGGAATTATGTAACAGAATTGGATAAAACTCATAATAAACTGCCTTTTCCCTTTTACACAGCAGGAACATTTGTAAAATAAGCAAATCCACAAACAATCTCCAAGTACAAAAGAAGTTGCTAGCCAAAGCAATGCTACCAGGGAAGTATTACGGAAAGAACCACACGGTGCAAACATTTAAGGATGCTTACTTCCAACCATTCCCCTCGAGAGCTGGAGCAGATGTTGCAAAACCCTCTGTGTAACCAATTTTCATCATCCAAGTGGAATGAAAGGCAAGGTATGTTAAGCAAACATTATGAGAGGGAAGGAGGAATGAGATTTGCAATATTTTTGGATGTAATCTTCTAAAATCGGATGGTCTAAATGGGAGCCTTTGGGCAGAAGAAATCATTGCATCCACACCAGCACTGGAAGAGATGGTGGGGTGGAAGCATAAATGTGAGAAAGTGTTTAATCCCGCAACCTGCCCCCATTGCTTTCACGTGTCTGGCAAAGGGGATTCTGAAACTGTTCCCCAACCACCCCAGCCCCAGTACTACAGGTAATAAAGCTGCCACCCTTCACTCATTGCTCAACCTGAAACAGCAACACAGAATGTACCTTATGACCACCAAGAGCTAATCTGCCCTATGTATTCAGAATATCCATTTGCCTTGGCCTAAGATTACAAATAAGTAAATTAAATATTCATCAAATTTTATAAAAAAACTGTATCTTTGGTTACCAAACACAATAATGTTTCCCAGTTTCACTCCTGTTGATTAAGAAGTACTCTTCTAATTGCTTAAAAAATACAAACATGCACATAGTGTAAATGCTACCATTTTTATGTACGCTACTAAGAATATGTTGTTTTTACTTAGACAAAAGCTTACCCATCCACTTTAACCTTTATCACAGTACAAAAGCAATAAGACACCGTGTTTAACATCAGAAATTCGCACCTGAATAACAGAAAGTCACTGTAACCAGGGAAACCGAACAGTGGCATGGACAGGGTTTCATTTAAGCGTAGACGGGGGCTGAATTAATATTATTATTACAGGTTAATGGCTTTTGGACATTAGTAGTTCATTGTAACTTAAACTTTTTTTTTTTTTCTGGTGATGAGGAAGAATTCTGTGTCTAGGGAGAAGCATTCAAAAGCAAGTATTTTGGCAAGGGCTGTATAGAGTTTCTAAACGGATCATATTTGCTATAGATGAAAACGTCTTTGTTAGAGACCATGGATAAGATATTCTTGTCTGGCAAGTGCGTGAGGACGATGCTTACAGCGGAGTCCCCAGCTAACAGACACGGGAGCTGGGCTGTGGGCAGGATTACCACCACAAGCCATTTTCCTTCCTCTCTGAAACCCTCAACTGCGACTGAATCACCAGAGCATATTTAAAATGTTCTTGGCAGCCACTTTTACAGCTGGTGATGCAGGGAAGGGCGGGAGACCTGCTCTGACAGCAGTTTCGAGACCGTTGTCCGCAGCTAGCCGTGCTCTCCTGTGACAGACACGCACACAGGCAACAATGCCAGCAGCAACTCAATTAGGAAAAATAGAAAATAAATGTCTGGATATTATTTCAACCTTCTCTCACTGAACAAAGCAGGTTCTCCCCCAGTGATCTGCTGATGTCAGGACAGGGAGACAGACTCCTCCTAGTAGTTTCTGCCTCTCTGAGGGCTGAACCAGCTGTCCACATCTGCTCTCCTCCCACCACAGGCTGCCTGTCACCCATTTCACCCTTCCCAGTCATCGGCTCGTGGAGGGCACCTGAACCTGGGCATGGTGACCCCATGCGCTGCTGGGGCTCAGCAGTGGCCTTGTTTGGCAGAAACCAGAGCTTCTTGTGAGGTTCCTGGCACTATGGAGAACTCCAGCAAGGATTCACCTGCTCAGTAGCATCCATCCTGCCTTACATGAAGCATCCAAGGGCAGAGCTTTTCATCTAAGCCAGTTGTCTGTGACTTCATGGAAAGAAGAAGCAAATCTGGCAACTGACTCATCCCAGCTCGGGCACGAATCTCAGCATGGCCAAATTCATTCCTTGGAGGTACAAACCGTTGCTCTCTCCACTAACTGTTGAGGAAGCCTAGAAAACCAACTTACACTAGATTAACTTTCTTAAAGCAAAGCCTGGTGAGATGGCTTTAGCCTTTAGCTTTCCACTCAGCAAAATATCAGCTACTTAATTGACAGAGAAATATGCAGTATTTACAAGACCACATGGAAAGCTCCCACAGCTTTCACATTATGTCTGCCCTTTTGGGATGTTTTCTTGACAAAAGCTGCTATTTGAGCAAGGCTGGTCAGTTTGGCGGCCTGAGAAAGCCACCAGTCTATAATTTGGAAGCCCTTCTAAAGAATAAAATATATATAGTGAGGCCTTTCTGCTTCATATTCCTTTTTATTAGATGGGAGAACAGCAGCTATATGTCTACCTGTCAGTACATGATCATAATATTTGTATCACCTCAGAGGACACCAGAAGAGCAAATGCTTCCTAGATAAAATAGATTTTCCTCTACAAACACCTCAACAATGAAATCTGCAGAATTAGAATTTTCCAAAGAAGCAAAATATTTGTGTCAACATTAAAAACAGAGAAAGAGGTACATGAATAAAACAAGTTTTGGACAGGGGATAGGAAGAAAGAAGCTTACATTTTATTTTTTTATTTTTTTGTCTGTGACCTATTTTAAATCTGGGATGAGAGAAGGTAGAAGGAATTAGAGAGGAAAGGCACAGACTCTGGCCTTGAAAAGGAAGCCATGAATTATAGGATGGGGTCTTGGACATTTTCTCATGTAAACTGGCTCCTGTAAAAAAGGCTCCAGTCCCAGTGGGAGCCTTTAATCGCTATGTGAAAACAAGTAATATTAATTGAATATTTAGGCTGTGAGCCTCCACGCCATTAAAACGTCATCACTCAAACGCTCATGAAAAGCAAACACTGGGTGCAAATCAGCCCAAAGTGAATTAGTTATTTGAAAGTATAAACTGATCAGAAGTAACTTTGCTGTAATGTTTGACTAATTTATATTATCTGGAATAAATCTAAACTTTTGTCATGAAGGGAAATTCTCAGTATGCCCTTCCTTATCCAGCTGAGTTTTTGTAAGGGTAGCACACCAATACAAGAGCCAAATCTTGAAAAGGCTCTTTAGAAACCAGAAAGGCTTGTTAGTCACTAATGAAGAAAAATACCTAGGTAAATTAGTCATTTTTTAGCTCCCTGTATTTTAAAAGTAGCAAGGAGAGGCAAAAAGTCTTTTTTTCTCCCATGTAGACATCTAACAGGGGTATTCTTTGCTCGCAATACCCCTTGAAATAATTTGTGGAGGTAATTAGAGGAAAAGGTCTCCGAAGACTTAGATTCAGTATTCTCCAGATTTTCAACAACTGAAACCTTGAAAGTATCTACTTTTTTTACCAAGTTTTTAATTTTTCTATCAAAATGTCCTAAAAGTAAAGTAACAGCTGTGCAATTTGCCACTGAAAAAGTTTTTTATCTGAATTAGTTAGTTTTTTCCTTCATTTCTCTTGACTACCCAGTGCACCTACAAAATCCAGCAACTGTTTAGAGCTGCTAAGTCCCTGGAAGCACTTGTGTTAAATTTGCTAGCCTTCCATCGGGCTTCAAGATGGAATTTATTCATCCAGAAACTGTTAATTGTAGATTATTGTGCTCAACCTGTTAGACTGGTGTGTCTCTAGGAGAATTTACTGTATGTATTCATTCACTCAGGTCACACATTAGCCCTCAGTTTATTTTCTGTTCAAGCTTCACATACAAAATTGTGCTTCGCACTTGTAGATGTCTGCATCTGAAAAAGAGAAATTCAGTAAGGATCAAAACTATAGTATCCTCATAATGAAGTCCTGGGTCAATGCTGCGCTGTCCCCATAGTGAAGTCTCTCTGTGCAGCGGCTCACATCACACAGCTTTTATGATGTCTCCACACTGACTTGAGCAAACCGTCATGCATTTAACCTTAGCAGGGCATTTTTTTTTTTTTTTTTGAAAATAAAAAATGTATTCAGACGCTACAAGATTATTACAGGAGCCAGAGGACCAGTAGGCCTGTTGTGGATAGCAACATCTCTCACACTCGAAGCAAAAGAGCCTTCTGAAAGCAAGTTTTCATTTTGGCTGGCACAAGCGCAGCACCCTTCAGTGTCACTCCAATCACCCAGCTCAATGGAGGGAACTCAGAAAATTATTTCAGAGGGGAGAAAAAAAAAAAAGATCTGAAGTAACAACTCTATGTGGTAGCTCAAAGTGTGTGTTGATCTGTTTTCTGATACCACAAACATAACAAGAGTGTAGTTTGGGCGGCAGATAAAGGTTTGCTAAATATGCAGTGGAGTTCTGAATGCCACTGCTTACCTTGTGTAACCAGGTCGAATACAGCCTAAGTAGGCAATGACTATTTTTGCTAGAGATTTCAATGATCAGCTTCATAGTCCCCCCATAACATCTGAAATTATATTAGGAAGTATCAAGTAAGTCCATTCATGAGTGATGGACTCTATGGCTGGAATCACTTCAAAAGAGTCACTAAGACCTCAAGCAGAAGCAGGCCTATATTAATCAGCAGATTTTCCTACCAAAGAAGGTGGCCAGGTGACCACTCAGATGGCACAGAAGCACAGACTGAATTAAAAAAACAAATCAAACAGAGGTGAGATTTCGCAGAGTGAGTATCTGTATCCTTACAACTCCTCCTGTATGGTAAATGCTGAGTCTAGGCTGGGCTTCAGTCTGGAAGACAACTGGGGTGACAGCTTAAGGCATTTGGAGATACCTCCAAGTGATAGGATTTTTCCTGATAATCATATATATCCAAAACAAAATTGTGATGTTTCTAGTCAAAACAAAATGCAGATTTTTCATCCCATGATTGCTACTTAGAATTGTAAGCCTACCCTTTTTTCTCACAAACCATCCCATTAACCTGAACAGTGCTATTTACATCTCTGCAAGGATTACTAATGTGAGTAAGAGGCGCTGGATTAGGCTGTGTGTTTGGAGTGTGATTTTTATTTTAGGTGCGTGGGAGCAGAGTCCTGAGATTGCACAGACATACTGGTGTGAAATGCTGAGGAAAGAGCATCTGCTGAGCCCTGTGAAAAGCAGATAAAGAAATAAGGGAGAGAGAGAAAGGAAGAATGGGCTAACAATAAAATAGTCTCATATCAAGCCCCAGACATTTGAATATTTATTTTAAATTATTCTGGTTTTGATAGCCCCCAAAGAGCACTTTTAAGTCCTTAATTTGCTTTGCTCCATTGATTTTAATTAATCTTGCCCTAGGCTTTCAAATTTGATGAGCATGGAGAACTTAGGGGTAAAAAAACCCCCAAACAGCAGCTTGCTTCCTCACCATATAATATTCCTCAATTGCCTCACAGCATGGGCGACTGCAGTGGGGATGTGCCAGCCCCAGACACGAGCACTCATCACACCATGGCCACTGCCCTTGTAGGTAGGGGTACTACCTTCATGGGCTGACTTTAAAGCAGAAGACAAACACGTAATGCTGGAGGCTTTGGCGTGGACGGAGCTGATCCGGTTCTTCCACCAGCCAACAAAATGCTGAATACCTGCCTGCAGGCTCTGTGTCGGAGGCATGAGGCAATCATAGAATTATAGAGTACCTAGGGTTGGAAGGGACCTTTAAAGGCCATCTAGTCCAACCCCCCTGCAACCAATGCTGTAACGCCATCGTAGAAGGCCACCAAATGTGTCAGGCGCAATTTGCCCATAGTGAAGTCATGTTGGCTGTCACCAATCACCTCCTTATTTTCTATGTGCCTTAGCATAGTTTCCAGGATCTGCTCCATGACCTTGCGAGGTACGGAGGTGAGTCTGACCAGCCTGTGCTTCCCTGGGTCTTCCTTTTTTCCCTTTTTAAAAATGGTTGTTATGTTTCCCATTTTCCAGTGAGTGCAAACTTTACCAGACTGCCACGATTTCTCAAATGTTATGGACAGTGGCTTAGCAACTTCATCCGCCAGTTCCCTCAGGACCTGTGGATGAATCTCATCATTCCATGGACTTACCAGGGAGTGTAGTGATAGGATGAGGAGTAACGGTTTTAAACTGGAAGAGGGTAGGTTTAGATGAGATATTAGGAAGAAATTCTTTACTATCAGGGTGGTGAGACACTGGAACAGGTTGCCCAGGGAAGCTGTGGATGTCCCATCCCTGGAAGTGTTCAAGGCCAGGTTGTTGGATGGGGCTTTGAGCAACCTGGTCTAGGGGGAGATGTCCGTGCTCATGGCAGAGGTGTTGGAACTAGACGATCTTTAAGGTCCCTTACAACTCTAACCATTCTGTGATTCTATGAAATTTGAGGTTTTAAAGATATTTTCTTCCAGCAACTTCTGTTAAAGAGAAGAGACAGAAATCCAGAAAGACCGGGACCTTCGGTCTGACAGCACAGCGCGGCCACTGTGCACAGGATGCACAATAGGACCAAAGACTGCAGTGAAGACATGCTGTTTTCATGCCGTGCTAATTATGCACAAATAATATCAATCAGGTGACCAATTTGCCGTCACCTCTGCCAAACCCTAGGCATGGACATACCACCTCTTCTTGGTTTAGCTGAGAGCAGCAACCTCCGAAAAGCCTCCGGTCCCTCAGCATCCACCCCTGAGAAGGGCTGCTGAGTCCCGAGAGGAATGCAGGGCCATCACCTCCTGGGCGGCACCATGGGAGGCAGGGGATGCTCCAGCAGAACCAGGCTGTGGCAAGGAGCCCCAGCCCATCATGCAGGAGGATGGTAAGGTCAGTCATCAACTGGGATTTATACCTTGTCCTCCTAAAGGGCAAGACACTGACCAGGATTAACTAATCAGTGATTATACTGTTACTCTGAAGCCGTAATTTGACATTCGTGACTTCTCTAATCACTACTGTCTCATTCTGCACCTTGCCTTTCTGGGGAAGGTTATTAGAAGGTCATATGTTTTAGATAATAATTAGTTCAATCTCCTGCCTACGAATAAGCAACCTCAGATTTCTAACGTCTGTAATTCTGAATGTGGATATCTGGATAAACGGTCCTAAAAAAGAGAGGAAAAATAATTTACTTTAGCAAAGGAAGGTATTGATAATGTATACCCACAAGAGACTTAAAAAGAAACCCACAAATAGATTAAAGTAATTCATTAAGAACATTAATCAGTTTCGGACTATCACACACTGTAGTAATCAATCATTTTAATTAAAAGGAACCATGCATTCTCTCCCTCTTTTACCTCAGCCCATCTTTGCACACGCGCTGATCAAAGACGTCATATTTCAAAGACGCTGAATAGAGTCTCTATAATCTTCATTAAAGAATTTCACAAAGCAACAATATCCTCTGCTTGTACTGAAACGCCTGCCTTCTTAGGGAAGCTTTGACTTTTGCTTAGGAGGAAACGATCAGATAATTGTCCAGCAGCTCCAGTTCCCGTGCTCCATGTAAGGGAAGAGAGAAGACCCGACAGCCTTACAAAGAGGTGCACTGACTCACCCTGGTCTCTCCGGGACAAAGCTGGCTTCCAAGCACACTCATGCAAGTGCCACCACTTGATAACTGTCCTTCCTCCATCCCCTGGAGAGCAGGACCCCGCAGAGGGTCTCCATTCTGCCCAGTCCCTTTTCTTGAATGGCTGCCAATGGCAGATAGCATGGAAAGAAAGGAAAGGTGAAAGGAAAGGCTACACAGACAGGGAAAATATACAGGGATATTTCCTCCCTCCGCAGCGCATTGCTGGTCAGAGATGCCTTGAGCCAGAGGCAGTGTTCAATGGCTACAATGGATTTTTCATGCCATGCATTTCTCCAGTCCGTTTTTGAATTATGTAATGAGAAGAGATTAATTCTTTCTTTTTAATATCGGCTGCTTTGTTCTGCAATTTGCAGGGCAATCTAATAGAGAAATGATGGGAAAGAATAAAACATTTTGGCTTTTTTAATAAGCGAGGAAACAGTTTTGTTACACTCATCAATGTGCTGCGGTCTTCTAAGATCTAAGAGTGCTGCTACTTTCCTTTTAGGAGCACAAGGAAGAAAAAAAAAAAAAGCATTTGTAAAGTAGCTCTATCTTCCTTTCCTAAAGTTGATCCTGCTGCTTAGCCGATATCTGCCTCTGCCTATCAGCATGAAGTTTCAAAGTATGTCTGGCTTCAATGATATCTAATGTTGATTTAATTTAAGATAGAGAAAGACGAGGCTGTAAAAGTGAGGATCAGTCAAAAAGAAAGGCGTAAGTCAAATGTTGTATCAGGCAAGATTTTTTCAGCTCTCCTTTTCTTGAGTAAGAGGAACAAAAGGCAAACGGCTCGGTCACAACCGGGATTTCTGCACTCCTTAAACCGCTGCTTAGACAGAGGTACTTCGAGGGATCGTTTCATTTTTTACCACCCTACAAGACAGTGGATGGAAAGAGAAGCATCTGACGTGATTCAGCAGCACTTTCAAAAAGTCGCTGGCAGAGTTCTGTACAAGAAGATAAGTAAATCATGGTGTAAAAGATAAGCAGTGACATGGCCTTCAAACACAGCAGGAACAGATGCATCAATAAAGGGTCGCTACTCAGTATGATGGCAGGTTACACTTGAGTGTGCTGAAGTCCCAGACTTAAACTAGTGGGGCTAATTATATTTATATGTGACCTGAGCGAACTAGAGAACAGAGAGATAGAAAAAAAAAAGATCTTGAGATTAATCGAAACTAGAAAAAACCAGGAGGAACTCGTCAAGGCAGTCCTGGTGAAGTGACGTGACAGCTACGACACAGACAAATGAGAAGGAAATGGTCGGAACGACTCTTCTGCATTATGAGTTTGGAAATGTAATGCAGCCACAAAGGAAAAAGATCCATGTATGTGATCAGTACAAAATACTGCTTACAGAAACCGTTAAAAAATTGGGACACACAAGGAACAGGACAGACAACTCTTAACTGATAAGGTCCTACGATAAACAAGATGCTCACCTCTGCCTTTAACAGTGTGTCTGTTCTGAGCCTCATATCTCAAAAGAATGGAGTAAAAACAGAAAGAGTTCAGAAAGGGATAGCTCAAATACTAATGGCCACAGCGTAACAAAGGTAGAAAAATACTGCATCTGAGAGAAACTGAAAAGCCTGCAACTGTTTAGAAAGCAAGTGAACAAAACAGGATATACTGAAGAACACTGTATAAGGGTCTTCCTCTTCTCTGTCCTGTCGTAAGTCAAAAGCAAGTGGTTGGAAGGCAGCATTTATCTAAATCTGAGACATGGAAATGTCTTCTTTTTCAGAATGGCTAAATAAGCCATGGATGGCATTACTTCAAGGTATCAAGTAACCAAGAGCCTTACAGAGTTAACAAGAGGAGCAAGTACCTATAGAGCTAGTGGCACACACTGATATTAGGCAGATAGAACAGTTAGAGACAAAAACTTTTATCTTTCTTTCCAAGCTAGCCATTAGCTTGACCACCGTAAGATTTTTAGTTTCAGGGGCCATTAGGAACACGTGCAACGAAACAGCGTGTGATGGAGACACGGCTGAATGAGCAGAGACTTGTGCTTCTGCAACACAGTGCAGCATTCCTTGCACTTCCGCATCTTTGACGTAGGTGCAGTCCAGCCACACCAGCGCAGTGCTTTGCCTAAACCAGGGTGCTAATGCCAGCTTCACATGGCCACGCTGAATCTGGCTGCAAGCACTGAAGACCACCAAGCACTGCTCCACCACCCCCTCCACACCAACTCTCTGCTGTGCTCCACCTCACTGTGGGCACAGGCACTCAGGGATACCTGATGGACCATGTGGACATCTAGTCTTACTTCATATGATGATCCCTGCGATTCCAAAGAGAAATCAAGACTATGTCGATAGTAACCCCACCACACAGAGACAGCAGTCAGACTGTATGAAGGCCACAATTAGAACAAGTCCAACTCCCTAGCTCCATTCTTCTATTTTGCTGCTTTATTATTTATTTTCCTAATCAAAAGTAAACAGCAGTCCTCATTGCTGCATTGCTCACTGTAATGCAGCCAAAATATTTTGAAATTTAATTCCGTGTTGTAAAACTTCACTGACTTCAAATGATCCCACTTGGGGGTTCCTCTGGTGAACCACACAACATTTGCAGACTGCAGAAACCAGCTTGTCTCTCGACAACCTAAAAGACTTGTAAGAAGGGAATTCAAGTGAAAAGAAGAATTACTATAAAAAACCATATGGTGAAGACTGACAGCTGTTTCATTGTTTTCACAGAAATACCTTGTGGATGACCTGAGAATTTGTTTTGGGCTGTAGTATTGGCCTGAGAATGGGTGACATATTGGAAATGAGCTCTTACAGAAACTTTTAATACATCTTTTATTTTAAAAGAAACATGATTGCTAATTTTCATTTACACAGACGTGAGACATGGTTGCCCTCTGGAAATGGGCAGGCTCACTTAAAGGCACTTTGCATGAAGTTTATGTTTATGAGACTGTTCCCAGGTTTGCTAAAGTGCAAGTATACATCTCTTTTTACTGCATGAGTCACGATATTTAGAGTTAGTTAAAAATAACTTATTTGCATTAACTCTAATGTGAACAAACAATTCTAAAACAATCCAGCCAGGGAAATCTCAGAGCAAAATAACCCAACTTCTCCTGCCCAAATAGCTGGTCCACCGTGCAGCACACATAGGTGTGGGCCGCCTCAGCGCTGCTCCATATCAGAACATTTAAGCTGGCTATTGAAGGTAGCTCTGTTCGAACCTGGGAAAGCTCTGACAGTCTTGCTCCTCAGTTCTCAATTCTACTGTTTCTTTGTTTGCAAATACAATAATTACTAGAACTGATAACAGGAAAATAGCTGGCAGACACTGAAAAATGATGCACTTTATGGGTCAAGCCTGGCCATGGACAATTTATAGGCAGATTTTTACTGGAGTATGCAACAAAAATAATAGCGTAGGTACAGTCCTTACAATTAAAATCACCCTTTTCCCAGTATACTTTATTTTTCTATAATGTCTTCTCTTTTCCTCCCTCTCCCCACAAACCATTTCTGTGCTGGCGGTTAGCCAAAGGCATGCAAGAATGAATTGCACTGTTGTGGCATTTAAATTATATCAATACCGAAATGCAGAATAGAGTCCTTTTCTATTTTATCTCTAAATTGAATGCTTTCACAGAGAGGCACTGTTATCTGCATTACAATTTGAGAGCTACATTAGTAAATCTTGAATGCTCTGAATTAGAGTATTCAACTTTTGAGATGGATGGTTGAGCTCACCACAAAAAATGTATTAAGCTGGAGATACGGCTTCATTTGGGGGGAACATGAATTTTGAAGAACATCCGTGATTCAGAAACCAACGCTAAATTTCTGGGGGAACCCGCATTCTGATGTTACCCTCTTACTTTTTAAAGTAAATCTTTTTAGATTTTCCTGTCTAAAGCTATGCCTGCAAAACAATTCACCAGGTACAGTTCCCCTGTCAGATGGGGAAATTATGTAAATTCCCACTTTTACACAATCATTGAAGCAGTCTGAAAACGCTGGCTGGGAGTAGAGAAGGTTTCCATCTCTTTTACAGCACACTGTTAAGTGCACCAGTAACGCTGCAAGCACATTGATGGGGCGTGCAGCTGCTGAACAGCTGTATGGGAGAAATTAGTTAAATCTTCTAAGAGGCACCTCAGAGGCTTTATCCTTAGGACTTCAGTGACACAGCAACCCCTCAGTGTCCCACAGTCACCCATGGACCCTTTTGGCCTTTAACCAATCTGGAAGTTTTCAGGTTTCTGAGCTGCTGCGGCTGCCAAGTGCTGAGCCATGTGAATCTCTGGGATACGCCGTGCTCCCTGCTCCCCAGGGTGAGGGCAGAAAGGAAAACAAAATCTCACTTTCAGAATATCCACAGAGCAAACAAGTGTATTGTAGAAGCTACGTTTGTGGAAAATCTAAAGATCATGATGACAAAAGGGTGTGACTACCTTGTGATAACCAAGCCTGGTTTTGGAAAGTCTGTTATAAAGCATGATCTGTATTTTCTTTTTTCATATGTAGGCAATATTTGCTGGCAAATATCCAAAGGGCCCTTTCTCATAAAAACCAGCATGGAATGACTATTTACCTCACTTAGGCTCAAGAGATTATGTCTATGACCCAACTGGTAGTATGAAAGAAAAGTATTCCCACGATTAACAAAATAAGGTCAGAAATAGTTACACTAAAAAAGTCCTTTGCCACTAAAACTTATTTCATTCAGGAAACTGATATAAATTATCTTACTGGTATAAAATGTGCCTCCAGTACCAGGACTATTAGATAAAGCTGACCCAGAAACCTCTCTGTGCACAGCAAACTCTTTCATTCAAAGAAGCTTGAAAAAGACCAAAGGACTTTGGGGAGAAGAACCGAGCAAGGCTATGTTTGCAACCTTGAAACAAGGCAGATTTCAGAAAAACCCAAGAGAGATCTGGCCACGACTGGAGACGGATCAAAAGCACTTGCAGTACAAGGAACTCACTTCCACGTGGCTGAAGGAAGGTCAGGGATGGAGCTGGAGTCCCACCTGTGCCAGGGCACAGGAGACCTGGTGCCCAGCTGGGGACCACCAGCTACCTGAACCCTGGCTGGAACAGCAAGGGACTCTGTTGGAATTTTTAGTCCTTTTCCTCAGTTATGTGCCTGTAGCTGATTTTCCTCTCTTGGTAGCTCCTTGTGCCGGAGGAACAGTGCTGACCTTGGTGCCATGGTTGCACTCTGGCATCGTGCCTGAGGAGAGAAGGATGTGGTTCTCCCATGGTCATTGGTCCCTGGCAGCACAGTTCAAAACCAGGCTACAGCTCACCCTGGCCTCTCCCTCCTGAAATTAGATATTTTTTGCCAGTGCAAAAAACAGTGTCAAGTGTTGAAGTTCAAAACATCCTTTTTTTGGACCTGTGGAGAATACGGGAATACAGAACCTTTCCCCTTTAGCTTGAAAAACACGCATCTCCTGGAAGGGTTCACATCTGCTTTTCAGTCTAATGAAGAACTTTTTTTATTGAATTCTGTCTGCTGGTGATGCCCATTAAGGAACCTGTTAGAGTTTCAGGTGAAGGCTTGATCTGTTTGATCCTGACTCCGTGGGGATGAGGAACAGGTTCTATTACTTTGATCTGAAGGAGACAGTATGGGATCACGTTCATATGCTGCCTGATCTTCTTGTGACCAGAAAACTTGCCTTCAATTTTTGTACAACGTCACATAGGGATTTCTTTCTCCAAACTATTCTATGGAACCATCTCCTAGCAGAAAGAGAGAGCCCCTGCCAGGACAGGATTGCAAGTTGTACTGTTTCTCCAACACCTCCAGCCTCACCGCTCCTGCACCTGTTAGAGTCAGCAGTTACAAACCAATATTTTCAGTTGCTTACATCAGTCATGCAGGAGCCAGAGTGTGAGGCTGCTTGACTGAGAGGCTTGCACACTCATTTTCTGTATGTTTACTGCGTACAAAAAGTGCAGCTTTCTGTAACACATCCATTATATAACTCAGCATGTGATACTACCCACAAAGTATATGCCAGAAACGCCCACATTTCTTTTTCCCCTGTCAGGTGCCCCTCAGCTGTGGCATTTCTAGCCCGAGTGGGACCTGATAGTGTTGTCTGTGAAAGCAGTGGAGGACGCGACATGTCATTATTTAGTCTCATTATTTATTTGATTTGATTCATTGCGTATTATGGGGCTGATGCTGTCTGAGTCCATTCCTGTCCACAGCAGAGAATTGATGTTTATCTGCCTGTGCAGCAGATAAGTTGTATTCAGGGAGAAGCACTGACCCTCTCAGCACCTGGATGTTTACCTGCAGGATTCTGCACTTGTGCACCCGTACAAGCGCTGGGACAACCTTTAGCTGGCTCCTGGAGACTGGAGGCAGATGTTAAGGCTGCAGCAGAGCTCAGCCACCTAATCGTGGTGACAACGTGAGTTGGTTTGCTATCCTGTGCTCCCCTTGCAGTCCCCAGCAAGAGACAGGCACTCAGGCGAGTCACTCTGAAACCGTCCACTCACAAAGAACGCTCAGAGACATGGCCAAAGTCTTCTAGGGCAGCTACACCAGCTGGAATTATATGGCTTTTCACTGAAGGTATCAGGTTGTGGTGTGAAATACAGGTGGTGTGAGGGTCTCTGGCCACTCTCCATGGTGGTAGTGATGTTCCTAGAGCCTTTGATGGGCAGAATCACATCATTTTCCAGCTGATGTGTGGGTCCAAGGCATGGGTGGACTTTACGTCCATCATGCTGTGGACACAGGAGGGAGAGCTGTAGGCCAGGAAGGATGAGCTGACCACAAAATGTTCCTGTGAGCTCTCCAGAAAGGCACATCATACAGGGGCGAAGCAAGAGCCCTCCTGGCTTTGCCCGGTTTCTTGTGTTGCATGCATATCAAGGGAGAAAAAAATGACGGGAAAATCACCTCCTACAGCAAATGTAGTGCTCAGATATAGGCAGACACAAACTGAAGCTAATCTTTGTTCTGGGACTGTTAATGCAAGGAACAATTAATTTCCTTTTGCTACAATGGCTTACATAAGAATTAGCTCCAGTGAAGCTGGAGCTTAGGTTAGTGTGGGGCTAAGAAATGATTATGAATCTCTAATTGAAGTTTCTAGAATATCAGTATTTTTTACAGGTTCCAGAAACTACATTGCAGTAAGAAAGACTTCAAATTTTACTTAAAAGCTTGAAAATGGACAGGTACAACAAAGCTGAGCAATGTAGCAATGAGCGTAAGTGGACCCATGGTGTGACTCATAAGGAAGTACCATGGTCCAGAGAGGTAAAATATCAACAGAAAGTAATGTGAGGTGAAAGATGAAGGTGATGGCACTGACTCGATTTCCAGGAACATTTTTTTATATTTCTTGGGATCCATCTCGCCAGAAATCATAATTGCTCTTACAACTGGTTTGGCCAAAAGCTCTTTGCTTCTTCCTCTTAACAGCCTCATTGAAGCAAAAAAATTTTCTTGGATCGCTACAGAGAGCAGGACTTCCTTTTAGACTGATAAATTATATAGCATAGTATCCTGCTTTCTAAACAGTACTCATGAAATTCTTTCAAAACCACAAAACATGTGTAGCCTCCGTTTGAACGGGTTCTGTCAAATGCGAATCTGCTTTGGTTGATTATTGCTTGAGAAGTTAATGTATGTGAAATTAAGCAACTAGTCTCTACCTGAATCATTTCCCTGCCACAGTTCCTGATGCTCTGGTTTGCTCAAGCTGCAGGTGCCTGCTGTGCACCTGCTTACCTGTGTCAAACTGAACCTCAGCCCTGAGGCTGTGTGGTGGGCTCCGTCTGCCCGACTGTAGGCATACCCAAGGTAGCTTTACTGGCCGATGTGAATATTCAATTCAAATTTGAGCAAAACTTGCTCAAAATACTCAAGCCCGCTCTACATTTTTTGTTCCTGTGGCTACCCTGCCATCAATACCCCTGGTAGGTTGGACCGAGTTCAGCTGTGTCCCAATGGCCCCCATCTGCCACTGGGACAAAGGCATCGGTGTACCTGAAGAAAAAAGATGTTGTAGAAGAACCTCTGAGCTACTAGGAATGAAATGTATTGCACAGTTCTGGCAATTTGGGAGAATATCTTCTATTGTTTATTTATTTTTGTCTGTTTTCTTCTTAAAATAGCATCATACCACTTTGCTTGGCAGATTTATGAAAACACATCCATATTCACATGCAGCACACAACCATTTTCTTACAAAAATGGCTGTTTTCTTCATAGATTACTTTGATTTCACAAGAAATCTCTTCTCTTTGTGTAGAGAATCAGAAAGACAGAACTTTTTTCCAATGTAGATGACACTTATTTTACAGTTCTGGGCTGAGAAACCAGGAAGAGAGTAAAATGTATTCATATTAAAGCATCAAAAGGTATCCCTCTTTGATTTTATTTTGGCTAGGATCAAGAACACCCAACAGCTTAATGACACCTGTGGCATTTATGAAGCTGGAGTACTGCAGAGACTTTTGCCTTGAGCACTCCTTCCTGTTGCTACAAAATTTATAAGGTCTGCGTGCTACCTGGTCCAGAAGGTCTCTGCTCTTGCAGTTTACAAGCTTTGGAGGAGTGCCAGCCAGAAAGTGAGGATGTCTGAAATCTTCCAGAAACTACTGAAATTCCAGAGACAGAGACCAACAAATCTGCAATTCTTACAACCATCTTTGCATAGGAAATAGTTTTTCATCAATCAGGATGTATAGGGGACTTCCTATGGGAGCACCTAAGTGAAATTAGCCCAACAATCTCACTCTAAAATAGTAAAAGGCTCCAGTCCGAGCTAACATAACAAACCATGCTTATCAGATGTAGCTAGCTTTGAGATAAAATTTCTGTTGCCTTTCCTCCAGCTATTAGTAGCAACATCGAAAGATGAAGGCTTATGATGCTTTTTCCAAAGGTGGAAAACTCAGTTATGTGTTAGGGATTGTAAATGATGAAAACCAATGCTGATTAGCCCTGACATTCCTTCCCCAACTACCAGAGAAATTTACAATGAATTAATTTAGTTCTGATGTATGTTCAGGTAGACTTGCCATAACTGCCACGACAATAAAAAAAGTCCTTATAATCTTAACTGGGAAAAGACTTCTGCCTCTTTGCAGCAAGACTGTTGAAGCACACTCATAAAGAGAACCTTAAAAAGCAACACACAGTTCATTTTCGATCCTGCATACATTCTATGACTTGGTGTCAGAGACAACACTGGAATAATGGCAGACATAATTCTGAATCCCATCCTGACTGTGAAACCTGTGAAGTGATGGATGTCCAGGAGAGAGGAATAAATTAAAATCTAAACTGCTTCTTGGTCTACTGCAAGCAGACTCTTCAAGAAAATCCAAAGCTTACACTGATTATTCTCTTAAGTAATGTTTTAAAATATCAAGATTCATTTTTTAAATTGAATTGAATATTACATTGGGCCTCCCATGTGATCCGGAGGAGGAAAGACCTTGACTACATTAGGGGAGAGAAACCTTCACATGTATAAAGTAGTACCTCCTCAATTAGGAGCTGTGGGACTGCTGGGGCAGCCAGGCTTAGACTCAGAAAAGAAATGACACCATCCAGCAAGGATGATTAATCTTAAGGCGAAGCTTATCAGCTGCAGTCTCATCTTCCCTGACATCGAGGAATGAAAGGACTGAGAATACGTCTGGCAGGTAAGCTGAGGTGTTAATTGTGTAAGACACCAGCAGATTCACAGCAGAGAGAGAGAGAGAGCGAGCGAGAGAGAGAGAGCTTCAAAGTCCTCAGCCTGGAGAAGGATGAAGGGGGTAGAAAACATTTAGAGATAAGAAGGAAGGGCAAGCTTGAGTGAAGCCCTGCCTCCTGTCACTTATCTCCTTTGTGCTAAAAAAGTATCTAGAGGTACAGCCTCCAAAAAGTCTGGCCTCAAATCACTTAGAAAAGCCAGATGGCTCTCCACTGGCCAGAGAGCATCATCCTCCAGGTGAGCAGCAGCAGCCTCAGGAGGAGGAAACGTGGTTGGGCTCAGCTGGAGATACACAGCTCTGCCCTGGGAGGCCCGGTAAAACATGCCATGGTTTTCTACAACTTGAGTGATCCTGAGTATCTTATTTATGTACTTCCACCTTCCAGCAGACCTGGGAAATACTCCTGCAGGAGATCAGCTCCCAGTTATTCTCACATCACTCTGAACTGCAATGAAAAGCATACTTACATGGGACCCCATCTTCCCTCTGCTGCCAATAGCTTCCCAATCCATTGTCCAGTTTAAACCATACTGAAAAAAAGAGTGGAAGTCTCAAAGAGAATGGAGATCCTACAGACTCCATAGAAAGCTGCAAGCTATAAAGAGGAGACACTGTGGCTTGGATGCCCATAAGCTTACCCCAGTCACATTTGAGTCTCAGCTGAGATGTGCAGTCAAATGGCTGCCCACACATTGCTGTCAAATTACTCTGCAGGAGGAGATGGTACATATGTACAGGGACAACAGAAAATCTCACTATAATTCAGTCATAAAGCCAATCAAGCAAGAGACATAAATCTGTAGGAAACTAAGCTTTGTTAGAACAGGTGATTGCAAAACTGCTTGTTAGCAAATTAAGTTTTCTAGCCATTCTCTATGTGTTAGTAACCTCCCTGTGAAAGTTTATTTTCCACCTTAATCTACAGACCAAAACAGCCACTGAAAATGTACAGGACAAAGTGATAACGTCAGCATTGCACATTCCTTGTGGTGGTATACTGAAGACTAAAAACTTTCTAGTCAGGGTATCCCAGCTGGCTTTTATTCCCATACTGGCTTAACTGAAGTTTCATCTACAAGGAGTTCATACTAATCGCCAGTGAAAGCATTAGTAGCTCTGCAATTGCGCAGGGCACTTTAGTCCTGAGTTTCAGTTATCAAAACCTGTTAGTATGTGTTAAGTCTTATCTTAAGAGTTTTGCTAAACCAGGTTACAATCTTGAATTATAATCTAAACCAGTTGCTACTCGAATAGTTTTAAAAAAACCCCAGATTTACTCAGGTTATGGGGAGTTTTTCTGAATTATGGTTTAGACCTTACTTTACAAGGAAATATACAACTTGTATTACTTGTCATTGAGCTTGGATTTATCTGAAAGGACATTCCTTCCCTGTGACAGCACATAACTTATTTGGGGACAAATCCTAAAATAGTAATGAGGACAGAATTCCTACTGACTTCAGAAAATCAACATTTTTAACTGCTTCATGTCAATAATCAATGATTTTGCTGTAGATCACTGGCTGAGTACATGCGCCTTCTGAAAAGACAGAAATTAAAGGTTTCATGTTCACAAATAAACAGTTCGTGAACAGAAAGGAAGAATTTCAGGGAAATTAGGAGAGGGTCATTGCACAGCCAGAAGGAAAAATCACGAGGGTATGATTTTGAAGGTCAAATGAAATTCAGGATAGCTAAAATATCAGACAACCCCTTTTTCAGACTGGGGAGACTAATTCCTTGTGTAGCCTCATTCAGTTCAGTAGGAGTAATCCTGGCACAAGGTAGTGTTTCCTCCAGTTACCAGTATCATAATCACAACTGTTAGTCATAGATGAAATTATGGAAAAACAAGGGGTATTTCCCCTTCCCTATGAATTTTGAAAAGCTGTCAAAAGGTATGTTATCTGTCCATTAGCTCCCATCACAGCCCAATTACATCAAATTACAGAGTTTTTTTCATGATTGCATTGAAAGAGAAACCCACAGGGATAACTTGAAAACAAACTGTGAAAATGTAGGATGAGTACATAACGTACAGCTTCACATAGAAAGTAAAATTTAAATTATGCACATACACAACTAAAAGTTTCTTAGGATATAGCTTAGGGTCTTGCTAGCTCATATTTTCTTCCTAAGTCAAAGAATTTAAACTCCTTACGTTCTCTGTTATTTAAATGGGAACCTTAAACAGCCTGAAACTAAAATATTTCATCATTAGACTATCAGCTGCAGACAGTGGAATAAAAGGATTTGCCTCTGTATCACAAGACTTGCTCTGGGTTCTAGTGCAAAGCTTTATGTTTTGGATAACTGTGTCTCTCAAGACCCGAAGGTCAGATGCTGTACAGTATTTCTCTGTATTTCAGAGAACTATGCTTTGCCCTCTTGGAATCATGAGAAGGTAGAAGCCAAATGTCTGTAACTCTACAGGAAAAAGACTCATAAAACTCATTAGTAGATGTCCCAAAATATATTCATTATGCAGCCAATTTATTTTGAATGTAAGCCACAAAACCCGCTTAAAATAGATAAGCAACTTTTTGTAAGATATTCCTAATTATACAAGTTAAGTGTATTTCTTAAACTACCCCTATAACACAAGCCTTTGCTGTTTTCATGACCAAAATAAAGATTACCTATCTGTACATGAAAAAAATATATTGATAAACACAGTGAATAAATTTCACTGAATATCCACGTCGTCTGAAAATACTCAAAACCAACCATCAACCTCTTTCTAAAAGAATAGCTTGTCATTAATTATGTGCTAGATGTGCAAAGGGACACCATCGCTAAAAAAAAAAGATGCAACTGTAGAAATGAATTTTTGTGTGCTATTCTTCTGTTAGAGATTCCAGCTGTGCCTTTTGCCAATAATGGACCTGAAAGATGACAGAAATGCGTTAGACACAACAGAAACGCATCGTTACAGAATAGCCTGGGAAAAGGAGATATGACAAATTACATGGGCTAATTCTGAGCAGCCTGGAGTCCCAGCGGACCCCGTGAAAAATGAGGCGTGTGGATTGACAATATGGGCAGCAGAATGTCTCTCTCCAGAAATGAAGACTCGATCCAGCTCTCAACCATTTTTACGTAACGGGGGAGCATCTTACTGAGGCCAGTAGTTGTGTAGAAAACAGAATGGGGAATGAGATCAGAATAAAGGGACAAATGTCCTTTTGTTAATTACTGCACTTTGTAGGATATACAGATAACCCATGTTGCTGTGGTCGCTTCAGTACAATGATGCTGAGGTGAACTGAGGTCTGGGGCTTCAGCTGGCCTCTGGGCAGCAAAGATGGGCAAAGGGAAAGTGGGCACCAGCCACTGTTGGGAAGGGGGAACGCTACTCTTTTCCCACACAGGATGGGGCCGATGCTTTTACCCTGGCAGGAGAAGTTCTGTGATCACAAACATGAAGGAGAGAAGCTTATTTCTTCTCTGGCACATCAAAAAACAGGCAAGGAAAGATGGAACAGCTCACTCGGGATGATACAGAAAGGGTAGGGCAGCGGTAGGTTTTTGGGAAAGGACAGTTTTCTCTTTAATCCTTCATTTTACCACCTGCTTTTGGCATAAGGTGGCACAAGTTTATTCTCTGGCAGTTTATGTTCCAAGGTCTCCTACGCTGAAAAGGAACCAGAGGAAGGAGCAAGGGGAAACCCATGCTGATACCCCGGACCAGCCCAGGCAGAAATGCAAACTAATAATGATGATGGTGTTAATAACAATATGATATCTGAAATAACTACAGCTGACATATGATCTATTGATTAAAGTCTTTCATATGACATGATGTCAGCCAGCAGAAATAGGAAATCAATACCTCATTTAATAGTGAAGAATGACTCAAACTCCTCCAGGCCAAAGAGAGACAGGGATGTTTGAACAGAGACAGTATGAATATATTTGATCTATTTTTGTGAAAGAGAAAGGATTAGTTATACTAAACAATGTGTTTCCCTGAATTCAGCAGGGAGGGGAGTTTGTCAGGTAGCTTATGAGCAATTAGTCAGTCTAGGCAAGTAACAGCTGGGTTCATGCATTTCAGCGCGTGTTTCTGGGATGTCAGGATTTCTGGATAAACCAATGTATTTCAACGACCACTGATTCCAATAAACATGGATTTAAGGACATATAATAAAGGCAGGAAAGGTGATGTTTTCAGGGCTTGGATATTTTTTACACGTTTGCTGCAAAATGCAGATTCTACCCCAAAAATTGGATGTCTGCCACTAGGAGATGACAAGCCACAGAAAACGTGCCCATGAGAAGGCCCTGATGGAGCAAAGCTCTCCACACTGTACGTAAGCACATTCCTCTGGGGAGGAGCAGATGGGTGCATCGGTTGTTCCTGTTGGTCTCCTGGGTTGCAAGAGTTTTCTGATCCACGCACACAATGGGAAGTTGTTTGTACCATCCATTTCTTTTGAGGCAAGTACTTTGGTTCTAGAGACTTTCCTCTAAAAAATGGTCTCCATTCCTAAAAATGAATCTTTGGTGAAAATAGAGCTAGAAAGAACTCATGCATTTGTAACAGGGAAAATAGCGTAGCACAGGAACACACGATCAATGGATGTGGTAGAGTATCGCATGGCATTTTTATAACCGGGTTGCATACAAAAGATGTACTGCTTCACAAGTCCAAAGTTACTGAGATTCATGAAGAACCCAAAGGGAGATAATTTTATGGATTGCAGGTTGTGATCTGTGGGCAGCTTATAAGGAGTCGTACTTGCCTTATTTCTCTTTCTAAGAAGAGAATAAAGTGATAAAAAGCATGAATACAACAAAGCAATTTGTAAAACGACGTGGCAAAGCTCTTCACTGCAGCAGAAATACTGCATTTTCATGCATACAAACCACAAGTGATCTACAGAGAAAACTGATTCTTTACAGTTTCACAGGAAAAAGGGGTTATACGTGTAGTCTCACAAGGGAAGGTTTACCGTGAGCACTCTTTCCACACAGTATCTCCCCTGCTTTTTTTTCTGCTCCCCAACGACTGGCTCCTTCATGTCAATCCTGAAGAAAGAGATCCTTCAAAGGCATGCTGGTTACCTAGGGTGTAGGATGCACATGTGAAAATGCACAGGGACATGAAAACGGAGGGCCTCAACAGCACTGAGGTCTGGGTGCTCATCCCTGGAGGGGAACTGCGGTTACCTTGGTTGAATTCATTATTTTATCTTTGCCCTTACCACTTAACCTCGCCATCGTGTAGCTATCGCTATTTCACTTGCCAGGATGGTGGCACTTCAGCTTCCAGTCAATAAGAAGAGGTTCAGGGAGCGACTGAAGCATTTCCACCCCATTCCTCTTCTTCTGTGTACATCTCCACCCTGAACACAGAGCTCCTCTCCTGAACAAAGCCAAATTTCAATTGTTTCTTTTCAAGAACTGGAATTAATGTGTTGGTTTTTTTACTCTGTTATATAGTCTATACCTTGTTTTAACAAATGTACCAAGTATTTGAGAATTTACAGTCAGGTGGGTTTTATTTAAGATATGATTTACCCATACAATGGTCCTCTGACAACACACTGCTGTAAGTGATGTTTTTCTGCAGCCGTGTTGACAATCTCAGCGAAGAGCCAAAGATCAAAAGTGCATGAATGCTAAATAACCTGTTAATCAAAATTACTGGAGCTAAAATTCACTGACCATGTATTTTGGGGGAATCCACACAGTCATTGCTCAACCCTAACTGTTCTCTGCTTTAAAAAGGAATCCATCTCCAGAGCAATAAATTGTTCACACACACACAAAAAATTAAAAAACAGACTATGAAGAATCATTTAATCCATAATTTCAATAGGCAGAGATGAGGATAAAAGCTCAGTATTATGCAAGCACGCATTTTTATTCTGCTTGTTTTTGTAGCATGCCCAACAAAGAGGTAAATTATTCTTGATTTAAACAAAAAAATTATACCTTTGAGCTCATACTTTTGACTTGATTTTAAAGTTTTCCTATTAAGATAACTGTTTTCTATTACTATCAGTACCAAGTATCATGTCCAGAGTATTGTACATTTTTGGGTTTTGGTACAGCTAACTAATTAAACCCTACTCCACACTCCTAGGAAATGCAATAGCCCAACCATGTACCAGGCTCACTAGTTATAAGGAGAACACCGGGTCTCTGGGGACATTGAAAAGGTTCCAATACCTAACTTACCTTTTCTTAGCAAGGGATTAGCTAGCAAAAATGGTGACCTCAGAGTTCATGTTCCCTAGTTTCAGGAAAGGGCATGGTTTGGAGAGCCCCTCTCGTTGCCGCCTCATGTCCAGCCCAGTGACATACATGTGCATGAACTGCTGGCACAAATGTCGTGGAGTGCCATGACCTCCTCCTCTAGGAACAGTGTCTCAGGGTGGAAGGGCTGAAGCTTGAAGGGAGCTTTGGAGTGTCATCACCTGTAAAACCACGGCTTCTCTTTGGATTTGCAGTCCAGTAGCTGCAACATTGCAAAGAGCAACTTTTTATTAGCCTAATACAGGCAAGGTGACTGCTTCCAAAAATGCCATTAACACCGATATTCTTGTACAGAGATATAGAGATCTGGGAATGCACATGTTGAGCAGTGTGGTGATGTTGCCTTATTTTAGAGACAAAGCACATGATGCTTTTAGTTTCACCTGCACAGCTCAGGCAAACCAGTGCTGAAGTGGAGGGGTAGCAACCAGTGTCAATAAGGTTGGGATGCCCCAAGCACAGAGTTGCTGTAATTGCCCCAAGAGTGGTGCTGGGTGTGTATGGAGGATGAAAGAGGTGACACTTCTTTAGAACAGATTGAAAATTTTAAAAATTGGCTATAACTGAAGGCCTGAGGACTGCGAGTCGCCTGCTGAAGCTGGGAGCAGATGTTAGTTGGGACATGGACAGGCAATGCAAAGCTATAAATACAAAAGACTTCCCTACCACAAACTCTGCCTGCATTAATGTCAAGAAAGACACAACTCAAGGACATTAAGACACGGAAAGCTATACTTTGCACACTTCCATAGTGTTGTCTATTCAAGGATTTTCTATAATAGGTAACAGCTTTATTCTTTTTAAACTGCCCAGGTGAGGGAGATACTCTCCTTTTACAACTGAGAAACCTGAGACTTACAGACGTTCAACCCCGTACTGTGCTTCTCCCCAGGCTGTTTAATCTGCCTCCCAAAAAATCTGCCTGCAGCTCTGCTGGGCTCCTTGGAAACGCAAAAACATTTGAGCAAGTGCTGTAGCACCTGAAAGCCCACCACCACCACACACTGCCCCAAAGACATCCCTGGTGGCACAAGGGCAGCAGCAGAAAACCCAGCACCTCACCAGAGCTCACACCAATGCAGAAACATTCGTGCCCCTGGCCACCATCAAGTGTTCCCCATGCTCAGGGTCTCCAAGCCTGGTCTGGCAAGTCTCCGAGGCTGGGGGAGTCCAGCCACACCTCCACCACAGAAGCATGATCTTCTTCCCACTGCAGAAACTGGGATGTGAAGTGAAATACAGCACTGCCCAGTGAGCAGCTGTCTTACCCTTAGGACTCTTTGTGACTTTCTAGGATTGTTCTTGAAATGATATGGTTTAAATATTTCATACTGTAATACAGCATACCAGCTGACATCTCAGGAGGAAATTTTGAACTGGTATAAATTAATTATCCCTCATACCCACAGATCATTTCTTCAGCAGGCTTGGACAATTTGTTCGTTAACTACCGGCTAAAAACAACTTAATTCTTCCTTTCAAAAGCTATTTTTCCAGTTCATATTGCGTGTGCGTAAGTGTTTTTAGTATTATTTTCCATAGATTATTATTTAAGCTTCCTTGACACTTAAATCTCAAACACCAAAGTTAGATATGAATACTCAACCGTAGTTTTGGATTTCAACTTCAGGTGGCATGAGAAACCGAGGAGCACGGGAAAGCTGATGTCTTCTATTAGATTTATGTTTTTAGGAATGAAGGGACAGGTGAGGAAGGAGGGGGAGAGGGTTTGCCCTCTACATCAGGAAATGGATAGGTTGTGAAGAGCTGTCTCTGAAGAATAGCCACAAGCACATTGAAAGCTTATGGGTAAGAATTAGAGACTTAGGCAACAAAGGGAACCTTGTGGTTGGTGTCTACTACAGGCCACCTGATCAAAAGGAGTCTATTGATGAAGCCTTTTTACTCCAGCTACAGGAGGCATCATACTCGCAGGCTCTTGGCCTTCTATGATGGAGTGACTACATCAGTGGGCAAGGGAAGAGCTACACAAGTGATCTATCTGGACTTCTGTAAGGCCTTCGACACAGTGCCCCACAACATCATTCTCTCTAAACTGATTTGATAAATGGGCTGTTTGGTGAATGAGGAATTGGTTGGATGGTCACATCCACGGTGTGGCTCAATGTCCAGATGGAGATCAGTGATGAATGGTGTCCTTCTGGGGTCCATATTGGGACGAGTACTGTTTAATATCTTCATCAATGAGACACACAGTGGGATTGAGTGCACCCTGAGTGGGGTGGATTTTATCCAAGGGCACCTGGTCAGGCTTGAGAAGTGGGCCCATGTGAACCTCATGAGGTTCAACAGGGCAATGTACAAGGGTCCTGCACCTGGATTAGAGCAATGCCTGGTATCAGTACAGGCTGGGGGATGAAGGGATTGAGAGCAGCCCTGAGGAGAGGGACTTGGGGGTATTGGTTGATGAGAAGCTCAATGTGAGCTGGCAATGTGCTCTCGCAGGCCAGAAAGCCAACAGCATCCTGGGCTGCATCAAGAGCTGTGTGGCCAGCAGGTCGAAGGAGGTGGTTCTGCCCCTCTACTCTGCTCTCGTTAGACCCCACCTGGAGTACTGCATCCAGCTCTGGAGCCCTCAGCGCAGGAAAGACATGGACCTGTTAGAGTAGGTCCAGAGAGGGCCACAAAAATGATCAGAGGATCAGCTCTCCTGTGAAGACAAGCTGAGAGAGTTGGGGTTGTTCAGCCTGGAGGAGAGAAAGCTCCAGGGAGACCTTATTGTGGCCTTTCACTACTTAAAGGGGGCCTACTGGAAAGATGGGGAGAGACTTTCTAGCAGGGCCTGTTGCAATAGGACGAGGGGTAATGGCTTTAAACTAAAAGAAGCTAGATTCAGACTAGATATAAGGAAGACGGTTTTTACAATGTGGTTGGTGAAACACAGGCCCAGGTTGCCCAGAGAGGTGGCAGATGCCCCATCCCTGGAAACATTCCAGGTCAGTTTGGATGGGGCTCTGAGCAATCTGATCTAGGTGAAGATGTCCCTGCTCATTGCAGGAGGGTTGGACTAGATGACCTTTAAAGGTCCCTTCCAATGCAAATGATTCTGTGAGTCCACGATTCTATGATTGATACCAGAAGGTACATGTATCATATGCCATGAAAACTGACTTTCTGGGTTCAGCAAAGAGAAAGGCAGCAGAAGCATAGACTGCTCATAGACTGCAGACAGCACGGGCAGGGCTGGCATCAAACACCCGCTGAAAATGAGAAATGAGAAGGTACAAAGCTTATGGGTTTTGCTTTCATTACAGGCCCAGCCCTGGGCAAGGCTGACATGCACTGCTAAGTGTTAAAGGAAGTTGCATTGTGTTATACAAAGGGTACATGCTGTCATGGCCACGCACAAGTCAGAAGTGAAACTGGGAAACTAATAAATCCGAGTGTACCTGCTCCGTGTCTGCACAGACAAATTCCCCTTCAGGGCCCTACAAGCACACCGGAATGTTCTGCTGAGTACAGGCTTCCAGCTGTGGCAGTGACTTCTACCATGGTAGAAAGCTCTTATCTAACCATTAAACTCTGTTAAGGCCCAAGTTGGACAGGTTTTCTCTGGACTGATGTTCACTGTCCTTTTCCGGTCCCAGCTCAAGGGGGGAATTAGCCAAGTACCCCTAGGAACTTGTGAGCCCTGGGATCTGCTGCCTGCACGGACCTGCCTGGACTTCCAGGAGTGCCCAGGATGCACAGGGACTCTCCCCTGAGAGATGGAGAGGGCACAAGTGAGAAACATACGGCTGAAGGCATCATTACCTTTGGCATTTTCTAAAAAACCCATGCAATGTCATGAGTTAAAGCCATAAAGTGATCTCAGAAAGCTTTGCTCATTTATTACCCAAATCAGCAACATCTTTTTCTAAGGAGGAAGTGAATTACTGTTAGTTTTCTTCTTTCTCATGATCAGAACAAAGGGTTGTTGAGGAGAATTTGTGTGTGGACTGGTGAACTTCCTCAACCAAGAGTAAGGCTGACTTTAATGTATTGCTGTCAGAAGCAGTGAGGAATGAAAGGTGTTATGTTGAGGACTTTAATAAAAGAACACTGAACTCTGAAACCTACTTTAAAACCAGTAAATCTGATCTTTGGTTCTATGACACACATATGAAACAGGGGAGGTCTATCGGCTGCATGGCAGCTGCTGTGACTTCTGTGCGAGAGTTACTTCACCGCCATCACCAAAGCGCTTTGCTCCAGGAAAATGCACCAACTGGACAGCAGTAAATAAAAGATGGGCATTATCTGCCCAGATCTAATTTCTTGTAGGTTAATTCTTTATTGCTAATGATACGACAGGAGATGCTCATATTCGGTCATCTTACACCCTGTGATAACACCTAGACCAGAACGCCAAACTAGCCTGCACCTACACTGCAGTGCAGCCTCCTCCATGGCTTAACTGCTGCAAAATACTGCTGGGAAGAAGGTGATGCAAGTGGGCAAAGGGGAAGAAGGCACTTCTAACTGGTTTGAAGCACGTCTAGGGATGAAGCATCACAAATCTGGGTTTGTTTTCATTTTTGGCTACAGCTATTTCCGTGCTCATTTTTTTAAACAAAACTTTATGTTGGCTACAGCCACTTTTCACCAGTCTCAGCCTAGATAAAAAGCTACTGGGAAATGGTTTGAAGGAAGATCTTGACCAGTCTTACAGAGAGTTCTTCAAAGCAAGTCCTTACATTTGATAGCCGCAAAACCAAAATTCTTATTTGGAAAATCTTATTGTATCTTCCAGATGAAATCAGTACAGAAGAGGGCGTTGACCTCCACCCATATAACCTATGTGTCACACAAAACACTGATACTTATTTTTAAAACATCTATCTACCTATGCTGAATATGCTCTCTAATCACAGGACTTCCAGGAGTATTTGCACACTTTTTACTTTTGCAAATGTCAAGATCACTAAGGGATTAACTATAATATTTTATAATTACATCATTTTTGCTTCTCAGCAGTTCATAAAAAAAACCCCCTTACACCACAGGAATTTTACTTCCCCCCTCCCCCCCCCCACATTGTGAGATCAAACACAGCCAAACCAATTATCTACAGTTCTCAAATGACAAACATGCAAACAAAAATATTTGCAGCAAAGCAAGTAAAGTGCCAAATTTCTTTGTAATGCAACAGAAAAACAAGGGTTGCAGTATTTTTAAGTGCTCTGGTTACAAATTATAACTCTCAGTGGGACAATATGTCAGGTGTTGTTGCTAAGTCAGCTCTGCTGAATGAAGCCGAACCATATGCAACCTCTGATTTTGCAGCAATGTATGTCCTTATGTCACTACTTGGGACTAGTGCAGCACAAAGCCAGAGTATGATGTGCTCAATCTCTCCTTTGGTTGCTTCATAAAGCAGCAAGAACAGCCCCAGGAAGGCAGAGCCACACAATGAGATTCACAGAAGACCTGGGAAAAGTTCCCAGGCTTTTTCTTGGGAATATGCTTGGAGGACAAAACCAGCAGCAGGAGAAGAGTGGTCCCTTCAGGAGGCAGGTGGATAACAAAGCAGCCTCAAGTGATGAACCTGAGTTGCAACGACGGCGCATCATCACCACAAGTTGATATGGCTTCACCACTACGATGAAGGATCCATCCATGATCAACTTGGGTCTCTGGAAATCCCCAACATCAATGCCATTCTCTGGCTGCTATAAGTGGAGTACCGCTGAGCTGAAGAACGCAGTACATAGTTATGCAGAAACTTCATTTATAACCTCATAGCCCAATTACTCAATTGCATTGCTATGTAAAGAGGCTCTCCGCAGGGGGCTCGGCGGGCACACTCCTTAATCCCTTCATACATGCAATATAAGGATCTGAACTCCTGATACGCAGTGAAGCTTGAAACGTGAAAACAGCACACAGAAAGTTCAATATGCAATTAACCATAAAAGCAACACTGCCGCAGTTTTTAGGAGCATTTACAATACGATGCCTGAGCTGATTTAATAGTATGGAAAAGATGGCAACTGACAACATCTCTCAAGAGGAACAGAACAAACACCAGTATATTTAAGTCATAGACATGTGACAAAAAAAGTAAGTGGATTTTCAAAAGGTTTTCAAGGTTTTCAAAAATTGAGTATAACTCTGAAAATACTGGGGGTAGTCAAGTTATAATAGAGGCCTATTTTTCAGACTACACTGAGTAGCCTTCCTCTGACAGCAATGTCACTGCGTGGTATCTCAAACAGGGCACCCAGGAACCGCGACATCCTCAATGACAGTGGTTTTGGATGCCAGTCACCAGAAGGATGAGGTGCTCAGAGGCAATGGTCTCTGCTGACGCTCTCAGCTCCAGGTTCGCTGTACACAGGCTGCTCTTCTGCCCGTTCCTGTGAGACCTGAGTGCAGCCTGAGACTACTCAGATTCAACTTACGTGGGGGCACATCGTATTACTTTTTAAGAAAGTCCTTTCAGGATTATTCAATTTGTTCGTTAGTGGAAGAACAATGAACTTTGTGGGAAAGGACAGTTAAAACCCTGCCCTCACTGGGTATTTGATAATTTCTAAAGCTGTGGAAAAAATAGGCATGCAGAACAGAGAAAATCAAAAAGGTGAGAGAACCTCAGGGTGAGAGAAATTTGTGGAAAAGCTTCTGTCTTTGAGTCACGATAGAAAGACTGACATCTTGAGATAACCCAGATTAATCCCTGTTCCTCTTCTCTCTTCCTTTTCTTCCCTCCTTTCGCCTCTCTCAAGCCGCCACCTCCTCTCTAGCATAGCTCAAGTCTCAATTTCATCCTTTACTTCAAATTCTCACACATGTGAGTTTATTTCACTCTTCTGAATGGAAGCAAACGAATTTTATTTTCATGGCTCACTCTCCCAATGCCTTCTGCATGGTCTGATACATTAATTCAGATTATCATTCTGTGCACTTTTTGCATTAATTCTCAACTGACTGACCCTCTTCATCTGTAATTATTACCATGAAGGTTTTGAATATCATTAAACTCTTCTCACCGACTGCATTAGCTTTAAAAGGTAATTTGATTAATTCTGCAAGCCACTGGTAGATGGAGATTTAACGCCTCATGGAATTTCTGCATTATCAGTATTTTGCAGCAGCTAGATCTGAAAGATAAAGGAAATCCTTGGAGACCAGATGAAAAAGGTTGGTTGTTTTTGTGAAAGATTTTAAGTAATTTCGTTAAGCTTTAAAAACAGTGTTCTAAATTGTTTTTCCCAGAATTACAAACAGATCATTCCTCTGCATTCCCCTGCAGTACTGATTTAATAACTTTTCATTTCTGTGAAACGCATATATTTCCAGAGCTCAGCCAAAGGTTCTTCACTTGGGAAAACACAATGACTGTGAGGCAGCAAAAGTTATCAACTGATAAATTGTAGAACAATATAGCTTGCCAAAATAGTCAACATGTAAAGACTTCACCTAACTTCAAAACTTCTTGGAGACCAAAGAGGCACGCTAATGCAGTTTTCAGTGACTGGTGTCATCTAGAGCTGATGCTACCATGTTTAAATAAAAGTGCTGAAGGATGGTAATGGTGTAAAAGACGATGCATAGTCTTACTGAGCTGCAATATGTTGCATTAATGACCCAGTGTAAGGAACTGCAGATAATAAATCTCGAGCGGAGATTTCTGATGTCTTGTCTTCAGGCATGTCTGATGGCTCTAGGAGCAACCAGCTCTTTTCTGTGTCTATTACTTCAAGGGTAGCAGAAAGCAATATTCATTAAAATTTCATAAATGTTAATAAAGGCTCAAATTACAGATTAGAGTAGGGAATTAGGGCTACATGCTTCTTTGCATAGCATATATTGAAGGGCAGTGCAAACAGAAATGCCCCAAGGAACAGGCATTAAAGGAGAGGCAGCATCTGTAGAAACCGTCCTTCTGACCCATGCCAGAGCTCATCAGCTCTGAAGACAAACTGCTAACCCAGCGAGGCAGAGCTGCTGGAGAAAGGACAAGCTGAAGGGATGTCTGCTCCACAGGGAAGTGTAAATTTATCCCAATTTCCATTGTATAGCAGAGAAAAACTCATTCGCTGCTGTGACAGCTGCTAATGAGGAGACTTAGACACAGGGTGAGCTGGTGCTGGGCGGTGGCAGCGGCCACTGCAGGAGCAGAAGTGTCTGGTGGGGCCCCACAAAAATAGAAGGATTTCTGTAAGGGCTGGAAGGTGCTCCCTTGCCATGCTCCCATCCCCCTGCCATCACCCTTTCTTCCAGCAGGCTGGCACAGAGCAGATCGTTGAATGGCAGCAGATCTTCCTCAGCAGGCAGCTGCCTATGGAGGCAGTGTTTTTTTGACTCTAGAGAATCCTTCGGAATCTGAGTTTGCTTTTTAAGGCTATAGATCTTGCAGGCAGCTGTAACAAGCACATGGCCAGCAGGCTGGAAGACAGCTCTCTGAGGAGCTTGCTGTTCTTGTATTTATGTCATATGAAGTCTCCGGCTACTAACTGGAATGACCTCCAACGACCTTTTAAACTGAAACATCTAATTAATGCGAGTTGAGGAAACAATACTTAAAGCCACGTCAATACAAGTAAACCAAACTGCTGGGGCATGGGCACACGCATCGGCCTGTTATTGTCCATTGTTTTGCACTGTTAGTTCCATTTCTGGCATGGTTTTGGCACGACCATCTGTTTTTCTCCCATACAATGCTTTGGAATGTCTCAGGAGTTAGTGTGCCAACGTCACTTCAAGTAGGCTGTTGGATGTGGTCTGGTAGATTAGCTATATGTGAGCCATCTCCAGCCAGTTGGCCGCACGGCCACAGAATGGTCCTTGGCTCATTTTAGTTACCACGACAGATCCAATGACTGGAGGATGCAATAAAGGGAAAAGGTGATCACATTTGAAGGAACAAAATCAGAAGGATCTTTCCAGACTACGCTTCATGATTTTGCAGTTTTTCATTCCCATATGAAATAATTTTATTTTGTTTTTATTGGGCTGTCTCTGGAAGAACACCACTGCTTTCCTTCTTCCCAAAACTTGCTCCTTTGGCCTAACAGAATTTGTGGCTTTGCCAGTGAATTGCAAATAATAAATGGAATTAAAATCATAAGAAAGAACTATTGGGCAACTCCAAATACCACATCTGTAGTTGCATTTGAACAACATGCTGAAGACCCCGACTAGGACTGCAGAGAAAACATGAGAAAAACAAAAGACCTGGAAAAATGGTTTGTTTGAGGTCTAATAATACATACATATTTGAGTCTTTCAAGGCGCAGGTAACAGAAAAGGATCATGATACTATCAAGTGCAGTGGTACTATTAAACACACAAGGCACTGAGTTTTCAGAGGGCTGAAGCTGGGGGTTGATGTCCCTCTCTCAGGGCCCCGAGGACCCTTTTTCCCTGCAGTTTGATTGCTTGGGCTCAGAGCCACCTTTGAGAAGCTGCAGGTGTCCAGCCTTGAAGAGGGCTGTGGAAGCCTGGGCACAGGTCCCTCCGCTTTGCTCAGGAGCCGCACTTAAGTGGCTCCCACCCTTGGTCTCTGCCCGAGCTGCGCTGCGGGGGAGCCTGCGCCCCGTCTCACAGCTAGGCTGGGTACAGCAGTGGGAACGCTCCTGTGCTGCTGAGACCCATGACAATGTGGTCCTGAAGGGCATGAAAAATGTGCATAGGGAATGCATTTTTGGTGTTTCTTGTAACCCAACAACTATAAAGAATACAGTGAAATTGTCGAGCCGGAGGTTTATAGCAAATAAAAGGAAATACTATTTTTTTTCCCCTACAAAATGAGCAATTGAACTGTGAATGCGACCCTGCAGAATGCTGTAAAAAGTAAGTATATGAATTAGGAAAGGGGCTAGAAAAATCAATTTACAGAGGATAAATTCATAACTGTATTCCAGGCAGGTGGATTAGATGATCATTGTAGGTCCCTTCCAACTATTCTATTCTATTCTATTCTATTCTATTCTATTCTATTCTATTCTATTCTATTCTATTCTATTCTATTCTATTCTATTCTATTCTATTCTATTCTATTCTATTCCATTCCATTCCATTCCATTCCATTCCATTCCAAGGTTACTTTGCAATTTATTTTTTTTTGACGGGGAAGTCAGGCCAAAATCTGCTTGTCATATTTATGTTGAACAATTATTCAGTAATAACAGGGATTCACGGACACAATTTATCATTTTAGCTATTGGGAATAATGAGTATAATTTGTTCCTCTAAAATGAACACGTTTGCATATGATATTGTCTGCCGCTGAGGTTTGTCTAGGAAAAAGTGCTGTGGGAGCAAGTGCTGCCAAATCACCTGCCAAAGCACAAGGCAGTGGGGCCGATTAAATGCTGGGATGCTTGTCCTGTGGGTCTGCAATGTGAAGGTCCCACTCCAGCAAATGAGACCCACACAAAAAACTTTGATGGTGTGAGTTCACTAACGTTCAGAGCTTTCTGCGCACTCACTAGCCGGCCACCAGAGACACCTTCAACTACACTCCTAGTTATGGTCTGTGTATGTTCAAACTGCTCTTGTAGTTGCTATCTCTTCAAGTCATAGAGCTGATTAAATATCTGCTAATGATCCCTATCATTACATCAATACAGCAAAATTGATCTACAGAAATAAGTCAGGATTTCTCACCGGGCAGCATGGCTTTGTTCTCAGCTCAGGTGAAGACAGTACTTTTCATAGAATCATAGAATCACTTGGGTTGGAAGAGACCTTCAAGATCATCGAGTCCAACCATAAACCTACACTGCCAAAACCACCCCTAAACCATGTCCCTCAGCATCACGTCTACCCATCTTTTAAATACCTCCAGGGACGGCGATTCCACCACCTCCCTGGGCAGCCTGTTCCAATGTTTGATAACCTTTTCTGTAAAGAAGTTTTTCCTAATATCCAACCTAAACCTCCCCTGGCACAACTTGAGGCCGTTTCCTCTTGTCCTATTGCTTGTTACATGGGAGAAGAGACTGACCCCCACCTCGCTACAACCGTCTTTCAGGTAGTTGTAGAGAGTGATAAGGTCTCCCCTCAACCTTCTCTTCTCCAGGCTAAACAACCCCAGTTCCCTCAGCTGCTCCTCACAGGACTTGTGCTCCAGACCCCTCACCAGCTTTTGTTCTCCCCTATTCCAAAAAAGAGCCCGCCTGCTTCAAATGTGCTCAATAGTCACTTAAATGTATAGACACATCAGTTGCCATAAAGCAGGGTATTAAAATGCATAATCATACGTCATATTGTGTGTACCTCATTATCTAAGCTTCATGGTGTTATTTCTGCTTCCTGACTGGACCAGTTTAAATAGTGGAATAATAGATAACGGACAAAACACTTCAGAGACAAATTTTTGGATAAATCATACTGCTTTGTTTGATAAAATATGTTTTTACTTAATACGTTTTAGGTCGTTAATTTTCTGTGTCAGTGCAGTGAAATGGACCTAGTTTTTTTTCCAGGCCTGCATTTCTATTATTCTGTAACATATTCCCATATAAATCAAGTCTTGGAAATAGCATTAGTGTCAGATATTTACAGACAAAAATATCTACAGCAAATTAGCACAAATAGAACATCATTATCTCAATTAAATTTCAATGTTGTTTGAAATTCCTAATTTTTTAAAAATGTACACACTGTGAACTATGTAGCATTCCTACTGAATATACAGTTTATAGGGAAACACAGTGCTCTTGAGTTCTCCTGAAAAACTCTGGATGATATTCATAAGATCTGATTTATCAATAAATATATTCATGAGAGGAAACTCATAAGCTCTTATTTCCAGTGCCAATCAGTCTCCATTTTTTTTGCCAATGCAACTACCTATACGCATACATACTTTTTTTGCAAGCTTCAGCTGCAATGGCACTCACATTACAGTGAAACAAGGATTCCCCTTAAACACGGAGGGAAAGAAAATGTAAGAAGTTCAAAATGCTGTTTCCGATATACATTTCATATGAGTTTGTATTATGACTGGGCTGAAGTATGACAGTGGGAGGACAGAGAAGAAAGACAGCCTGCAGAAGGTGCCACAGAGGTGGCCGTCCTGCCATCCCAGGGGCGGTGGGACCCACAGGGACATCGCAGAGCCCACCCTGCCGCGACTCCCCTCCCACAGCATAGGCCCCCTCCCAATATTCACCTCTTCATCTCTTTCCTTTCCGGCAAATCAATTTTCCAATTCACCTGTTATTACTTTCTGCATTTCTAGAGGCCTTACTACTCACTGGGTTACCTCCACACGCATCACAGAAATTAACCATGCATCAGGTTCCCCCCAGTCACCATATGGTGCGGGTTAGAAAAGGCACTTTATAATTCTCTCCACAGCCTTGGCATCAGCTGGCTGGCAATGAATCCTTCCCTTAAAATATCTTTCAGTATTGTTATTATTTTTTTAATGTTGTACTGTGAGTTATGGGTGTCGCAATACTGTATTTATACAACTTTAAAACATTTGAATGTGGAATTCACAACAGTTGGCTTCTTGTAATGGAAGATAGATGAGCAAGACCTGATTTTAATATTATGTGTTGAATATACATAAGGGAAGGACTGGGCAATGGTAATATCACACAACCTATTATGTTTTTTAGTGTATTTTGTGACCACTTTGCAGACAACACCAAAATCCAAGCTAACATATACTTAAGGGATGCAAAACTGACCCTAAAAGTTCCTTTCAAAAATTGGTGTCCAGATGGGAGAGGGAAATAAACCAGGTTCCCAAGGTATGATACTCTCCCTAATCTCCCCTAAAGTGGAAGCAATCTCATCTAAAGTATCTAGGAATTTTTAAGCAGATTTGGATACAAAAGAGATGCATGTAACTGCTGAGAGATCCAGATGCAGGAAAATGAGCAAAATGTCGGTAATGAAGTGTTTATGCAGCAACTGCATTGTGCTGCGAAACAAGCACAGGTCTTAATTAGCAAAACGTCTTCATCCATGACCAACACTTTAAAATCTGCGAGTTTATTTACAAATAACAGAAATACTCAGAATATGCTGTTTGTTGAGATCTGCTTTTTACCATGTTGGTTTTGAAAGCTCTTCCACTGTAAGAGGCGAGGAGATCTTTGTTGCACTTCACCACCAGAGTCCATGAAAGGTATAGGTACAAATACCTTCAGAATTAGGCGTTCAGAAAACAAGAGCTTCAAGTCATCTAAGAGAGACCTTCTCAAGGGAGTCACTGGGCCTGACTAGACCCCAAAATATTTTTATCCCTGACCTAACTCATACACAAACCCTATGGAAATACATGCAGCAAGTTCCCTCAGGTAAGAATCTGAGTGCCTGGATTTAGACAGCATCTAATGTAAAACATAAGTGGCTTCATTTACCTCTGCCAGGATGGCTGATTCTCTCTGTTCTACCTGAATGCTCAGAAGCTTTTTCATCTTAACTACAGAGGGAGATTTTGACGGGCCACAAACTGCTCCAACAACCACTAAAACCTCTTAATCTATATACCACAGTAAAGAATGCTATTAAGTTTGACCTGTCTTTTCTTAACACTAGATATATACACAAACTGGCAAAAATACAAGGAAAGTGAAACAAATATGATGACCAGGGAGAAAGTTTGTTCCAAACATAACCCAGATACTGGAAAAAGAGGGAGTGAAGGTGATGGAGAAGACATGTGATGGTAGACAAGTGGGCGGCACATGCTGTCACATCTATCTTTTCATATTTTTGTTGCTTTGAATGATATCGTGCTTTACCAAATAGGGCACTTTCTTGCTCAAGAGCAAGAATTTTTTCCCTGAAACTTAAGAAAAGGATTGCATTTGGTCTTGTTCTGCATCTTGTAATCTTCTGCTGTGGTTGCAAGTCGTGTATTGCTATTTCTTAATCTAATGGCTAAATTTAGTAACTGTCCCTTCATGCTTACTTAGAAGGAGGCTAGCAAAGGTACAGTTCCCCGATTCCAGATCTTTGGGCCTCAGAGGATAACGGCATTATCTAAAAATCTGTAGCTTTTCAAAGGTAAATGCATTCCACTTTGTCAGCATTTTGCCAGCTTTTTCAATGCACTGACACCAAACTTATTTTCCTTAACAAAGTCTTTGCCAGGATGGAAATCAGTATTCAGAAGTAAGAAAAGCACAACGGCTTGCTGAGTCTCCTGACGATAAAGGAAAGCAAAAAAGTCGTATTTTTATTAGTTGTATCTTTACGACAGCATTTAAATACTCGGGTGAATTCCCAGTATATAACTAAGTATTTATTGCTAACACAATAAAATATTTATAGCATTGACAAGTCATTCAAGAACCTAGAAAATATCTTAAGCTTCCATATCAGGGAGCTTGTAAATGAATGCATAAATAAAAAAATCATGCCTTAATTTAAATGCATTCCTAATTTATATGTTCTGCAGCTTTTAAATCATTTTAAGAAGTTAATTGAAAGCACAGAATATTTTAATAATTTAAAAATGCTTCCTGATTAATTTATAGGATTTATTGCCTCTCATTTTTGCTGTAAACCTTGCACAGGTGAGCTGTTCCATGAACGAGCTTATAGGCCAGGAAACAACACAGAGAACATCTCTTTCCTCCCGTCAATAGGTTACTTCAGATTGTTCACAGATTTTTCTTGACTAGCAAAGTCTGACAAAGCTAAAGATTGAATGGACACCTTGGATCAGATACAGAACATGAGCAGCTTGCCTTAAAAGTCATGTAAGCTTTCTTATCCTGGTGTTTTTGCAAGAGGAGCAGAATTTTAAATGTGCCCTTTTTGAACATAACTCAATGGGAAAAGAGCTGGGTTTTGCACTCTAGCTAAAACTTCCTACAGACGTCTAGTCAGGGGTGGTTGCCACTGACTGTTCTTGATGTGGGATCAACCTTTTGTAAAAATAAAGAGGCTGACATAGGCAGCAGTTTCAGCTATCTTAGATATTTAAGCACAAAGTTAGCTAAAGGAATTTATCACAACACCTTCTGAAGGTGGGACCAAACTGGGAATTCCTTGGAGAGGCTTCCCACTGAGGGTGTACTCCATTGCCTTTAAGGCAGCTGCAGAAACGAGATAGGTGTTGGTGAAGTCCAAGCCAACAGGACAACCTGTGTGGGGAAGGACTGAGGGAGAAAAGGACAGAAGGTGTTGGGATATGTTCTTTTGCCCAGGTTGGTGCCACAAGAACATAGGCAGGGCCATTAGTGGATGGGGAAGGGGAGTAAGCAGGGGATGCTGGAATACTGCAAGGCAATGGCTGGAGAAAGTGGCCAGACTCATGTGCTCTCCCCAAGTCCTTTTGCCACCGCAGAGTTAGGAGGACGGGGTGACACGGACCCTTTTTCTGCCTAGGACGGCATTTCTTACTTGAGATGCCAAAGTGAAATGCTACTGAGAAGAAATAAAAAAACCACACAGCCTCACAAAAACTAATCAGAGTTAGAAACCACCACAGAAAACAGCCTGGATATTCAGCAGTTCCACATGGGAGAGGCACTCACCGAAGCTGACAAGTTGTGAGTGCAGATAAACTGCACGGCTGGCCTTGGTGGGAAGCTGCTCCCACAGCAATCTCATCCCATGCGCTGTGGGGTTACTGATACAGACGTCTCGTTCCGTCACAGGGGACTACCGGCATCTCAGTTAAGAAGGGAACACAGGAAAAACACTTTTCACTGCACGAGAAGCCACACTGTGAAATGGCTTTCTGCAGTCCTGAAAATCTACCTTTGGCTACTGCCAGGGCAAAGGACAGCTTTGTGCCATCTGTGTCCCTTCTGCTGTCCGTCCACGCGCAAGCCCGGTCCAGAGGCACTAAACCCACCTTCAGGGATGCTGGATGCGGCTGGCGGGGAGCGCAGGCTGCCCGACCTGCACGCGGTTTCCCCTCTGAACCAGGGAGAGGGAAAAGCACAAGAGCTGTGCTGAAACCATCCTGCCCCAGCCACTCAGCCCCGGCCAGTGCCACAGCGCAGGCCACGGACACTGCTTCTGCCCTGGGACATGCCAACCCCTGAGCCCTGGGATCTGCCTGGAGATCTTCATTGCCAGTGGCTGGAAAGTGGGCAGGGAATTGCACAATGGTACCCAGCTCACCTTCGCCAGGCATGGGCTAGTGGCAGTGCCTGGCTGGCTTACTAGTGGGTTTCCCCCTTGCTTATTAAATCTCCTCTGGCTTTGTGCAAGCTCTCCTCAAAAAACAGTGGAAAAGCTACTGGAAGAGGGTGTCAATGCCACTCCTGAAGGGCAAGGCCTTTCCTGTTGTCCACCATGGCTTCAGCTGCATTCTCAGCATAGCAGATGCCAGCTCTGTCCACAGTGCAGTAAGGGTAGACTTTATCTTTTAATGTAAAAATAATATTAGCAGTATATATCCACTGAGGAGAGAGTGCTGTCAATGCAATAAATCATGCATGGGATCTCCACCGGGAATGGCATTTTGATGGGATTTAAATATTTCTTTATACTCTGAATATTACCTATTCAGAAAGACTGACCATAATCTGAATTTTCTTCCTGACCAATCTCCTGCTGTTAATATGCTAAAGCAGCCCAGATGGCACTCAAGCATTTTGAAGGCTCTTAAAAGCAACTTGCCCTGTTCCCAGCAGAATGCGCTGCCAGGGAGTGGCGCAGGGCTGAGGAGTCTCACACCGGCTCAGGAGAGGTCAACCCACTGATTTCCAACAGGTTTGTGCATTCAGCTGCCAACAGAAAAAGCTGGATGGTCCCTCCAGCAACCTCAAAGCCCATGTGCTTCAGCAAGCACTGGGACTGGAGGTCAGTCAGCTGCGGAGAGCAAAAAGCTCCACCTTAAGGGAGAATTTAATAGATGCCCACTTGGATTGGTTTCTTGCGGCTTTAGATGGAAGACACCTGGAGATAGGTGGTGGAGCTTGGTGCGGTGTGAGGCTGTCGCACCCAGGACCACATTATCTCTTGGCACAGGGCAGGCAGTCTGTGGGGACACGCAATTACACTCTCCGAGAGAAAGCTGAAGAAGTGATAACGAAAGAGGCTTGTGGCTTTTCAACTGTCTTTGAGGGATAAAAGCCAAGAACCACCAATTTTTCTGCATAGAGTGCCTGCGTTCAGAAGAATAATGCTGCAATCTTTCTTTGCTTTCAGCTCGGAGCTAATTATCCCCTCTCCTCTTTGCAAGGGTGCCTTTGCCTCACATTTCATTAAAAAAAAAGACTTGGGAGTAGTTTCTGCTGCGTCGCCTGGGAGTTTATCACCATCTCTCTGGGAATCCCACAGAAAGGGAAACTTCAGGGGAACCAAAATTGTCCTGAGATTTCCACACCCGAGACTGATACCAAAATGCCCACTGCTGAGTGACGACCCTCCTGCCCTGCAGACACAAAGGGTGACTGATCAAAGCACTTGTAACCAGGAGACACAACTGAAGTTAGTGAACAAGGTTAGGAAGTTGATTTGGAGCACACACCATCAACCTGTTATCCACAGCATGAAAGTGCAGAGCATGCGGTCCTTCGGGGAGGAGGTGTGCTTCAGCCAGAAGGTGTGAAGGCAGGATGGCTGAAAAATCTTCTCTGGGCAGCTCCAAGAGGGTATTGCAGACGGACAGGACTGAAAAGGACTGCAGAGCATGACAGTCAACACATTTTGGGGGTGCTGATACCAACAGCACCCAGGGCTACACTGATGCTCTGCATTTTTCCCACTGCTACGAGATGACCTTTTAACTTCAGCTGAGAATTAAACCTGGTGAATCCTGTCTCCAATCCCAAGACAGAATTCTTGGCAAGGACTTGCCCTGGCCAAGACACATCCTGAGCAGCTCAGCACCAGTCAAGAGACAGACAATTACTATTATTTGGCCCATTTCTCTCCATGGACTACAGGGAGTAGGTGATTTAGACAGGGACATCCAGTTCAGCCCAAGCCAGGCAAGACAAATCTTTGCTTTTATTGGGATGGCTTAAAAAAATCCAACTTGACAGCAGTAAGGCATTTGATGAACTATATTATCTCACTGCTTTTTGTACCCCTCTGAATACATTCATCTGCTGTCTTGTCTTGTATTATACCTGGCTGTCTTTATCCTCTGTGTTTGTGCAGTACCCAGTCCTCGTGTGATTAGGGCTCCTCTGAACAACAGAAAAGCCAATAAATAATAACAGGCTGTGGCAGAAACACAGCACTTTACCAGGGCAGAAATTACTGATCACTGGGAGCATCTTTTTAGGTATACTACAAAGCTGAGCTCTCTGCAGGTTGTGGGTGAATCTACATTAAGTATAAACCTCCCTGTTGCTGATTTCTGCCCTCCCCAGAAGGACAGTATGATTAATTCTCCACAGACAGCTCAGAGGCCTTAAAATCACCTTTCAAAAGCTCCAAGGAACAAGACGGCAAGATCACCCTTACTAGGTACCAAGGGGACATATTTCGCTGTTGAAGCACATCTGTGGGGCTCTCTTTGCCGCACCCTCCTGCCTGGGCTGGATGGCAGTGGGAGAGCAGAGCAGGGCTGACAGCGCGCAGGAGGATTTTGATGCTTCTGTTCACAGCTTTAATTTCTGCCTGAGCACTTAGGAGGCCCAGGCCAGCCTAGAGCTTTTCTTGTGATTCAAGACGCTGTAATATACTTGTCATCCTTTGGGCTTAAATGCATCTCTGAAGTCATGCAACTGATCTTTACAATTCTGAAGTCAACTGGGAGCTAAAATCTTACGAAGTATGCCACATCCATTTGTATTAAAGAGAAATTATGTATGCTTTCAAGTCCACTTTTTGTTAGCGCAGAATTTATCAGTTGGCCATATCTGTATTATTCTTTTTTTTTTTTTTTCACAGATAAACTTCATTTTTTACTTCTCAGACTATACCATGGGGTTTTTTTGTACTAACTCAGTAGCAGTTAGGAAGCTGGATGTTACCAGAAAGCTGAACATTATTTGAGCCTCAGAACAGCCCTGTAAAGTGCTTTATTCCTGGAAAAATGCTTTGATATTGAAGTCTGTGGTCAGAGGCAAAGTCTAATCACAGTAAAATATAGTGTAAAGTATAGAGTAAAATGAAATCCAAGGAAAAGTGAAAAACAGGGTTCTGGGAAAGGAAAATATCTTAAACTACGAGCATAAATCACAGGAATGAGTGAACACGTGGAAAAAAAAACCTCTACCAAAAGCCTTGAAAAAGGACAATGTTTTCCTTCCATTTCCACCCTGCACAAATCAATTTATTGCAGCTGGGTTGTTCAAGTGTTAGATTTGCCCTGGAACATTTCTGACCCTGCTGGGCTGCCAATTTCACTGTCTTTTTGTCACACTCCTGCAGCAAACACATACACAGAGATTCAAAGGACTTTTCACATTGCAGAAATACCAGACAAACCTTAAAAAATGCGATTAAAGAATAATTGTAAGGCATGGGCTTCCTTCACCTAGCCCTTAACATCAACCGCATACTCCAACAATAAATACCATCACTATTTGAGGAGCATGACCTTGCCTGGGTTTTCTTTTCCATGCTCCCTGCCAGCTCACTCTTTCCCAGCTCTTGCCTTTAGTGTTAAACCTCAATTTTTTGCCCAGCAGGTTTGTGCAGTGGGGTATGACCCAGCCGGGTGGCTTAAATACTGCTGTAGCGCGGTGCCACAGTCGTTGTCGAAGATAAAAAGCTACCTGTCTCTCAAGTTTTGCCTCAGCTGTTGGGATGCTTTGCCTACGCAGAAAAGTTACCCGCAGAGTTACAGGGTTGGCATATTTCTCTGGGAAAGGCAGCCCAGGCTGTCTGCAGGCAGTAATGCTACGGCCGATGGAGTGGCTGTAGGAAACGGCCGGAAACTCTCTGCAAGGATCAGACGGTCCCCGAAGCCTAAATACCATTTCATTACGGGCACTCAGCAAGATGGAAATCAAGGGGAAAGTTTCACCTAAGTCTCGTTGTAATTCAGTGATGTGGAACATAAGTAGGCCTACAAAACTGACTTTGTACCTTTGCCTTTGCAAGGTCCTTCTTCAGTTTACCTGGCTCCCCTTATTTTCTTAACATTTTCCATTTGCTGCTCCGTCCTTTTTTCACCCTTTCACTTTCTCCCTTACCCCTGTGTACCTCTCCTCACAGTCCCATGGGAACGGAGGTTTCTATTCAATTTGAAGAAATACACATCTCAGACTGGTTTTGATGGGAAAAATTCTGGACTGATTGAGACCTATGGAAAGGGTCTTCATAAAAGCAAAAAGGTTTCTAAAAAAGTAGAGGTAGTAGGTACCAGCTATGATCCTCTGCCCTGTGAGCGCAGATTATACCTGCCAGGAGGAGACTAAACCTCTTGCACAGAGTTGCCTTCACTCATTAAATTGGATCTGAATTCAGGGCAATTCTTTGTAGAGAAACTTAATATAACAAAGTCGCCACAAAGAAGCTGGCAAAGGACAAGGCCATTACTTGGAAATTTGATAGCAGTATCTGATACAATGGATCAAAAATTGGTTTATCCATAAATGTGGTGCTGAACTTGAGGGAAAGTAACATTGTCTTTCCTGATTTACACCTCTTACAGAGAAATTGCTCTCTGTTGCACATCATGGACCTCTCAACTTCTTCTCTTTAGAGCAAAGACAGTTTCCACAGAGAGAAGAGGCTCCTTGGGACAGATGAAATACATTTTGAGTCTGTACATTGTTCAGCATGCATGTCCTTGCGTCTCCTGTCTTTTGCAAGGCATTGTAGAGGAACTGGAGATACATGACTCTGGGTTTTGGACCCAGTTGCCAGGATCAGGCACCCTGAATGGTAGGCACTGCAGCACTTTACTGGTAGATGCCTCCATCTTTTCTGGATCTGGTTCAAATCCTTCATTACAGTTGCTTCTTTCGTTATTGGAAAAGTCTCCCCTAAGATTAAAATTTATGACTTGCAAAAGTTCAGCCTTTAAAGAGTGGTGATGTGCATTACTCTAATGCCATGTGCTTTTTTCATGTTGCAAGAGTAATTAATGAGTGGCAGGCCTCCAAGTTATGGCAACCAATCGAGACAATTTCAAAGATGAATTACATTCATGTGCGAAAAGTGAGAGACGGAATTTTCTGTTATCAGTCCTGTAAAGAATACGGCTTCACTGTGCCAGAAATACCCGATGAAAAATAAAAATGCTTTTTAAAATAAGTGTTAGGCCTGCCCATGGGCCAGTGCAGATGCTCTTTCAAAAGGCCTAGAAGACTTACGTGCTTCTCCTGCTGAGCAGGAGGCTTCAAACACATCTTTGAAAGGGGCAGCCATGAGTGGCTCTTGGCCAGCAATATGACCTGGCTGGTAGAGCACATGAGAAATCTGACTTTTGTCCAGGGACTGCTTCACGGCAGCAGCATAGGGAGAGCACTGCAGGCATCCGCTCCTCCGCGCTGCAGTGGGGCTCCCTTCGGTCCAACCAACTCCCATTTCACTGCTGCAAAGCAACATGGCCTCAGCAGTGACTGTGGTTCGTGGCTCACTCCTGCCCTCCTGATGATAAGAAATCTGGGACTAAGTCACCTACGCTACAAATTTCAGCAAATTCTTGAGCGCTTGGGTGTTTGGATTCAAGCATGACTGCGCCATCTCTTATCGCAGGACAAAAATGGCCATGACAAATGGGTCTGTGGGAAACCATAGAAGCAGATGTATGCATGAAGGTGTGATACAACTCTGCAATTACTTCAGTCACATAGATTTGGTGTATCTCCATTTTGTACATGAGATGCGCACCAAACTGCTCAACACCACCAAGGCTGGAGACATTCTGGACATGTTCCTGGCTCCAGGGGCCCTGTGCATTAAAAACTCAGGTGTTGACAGACACACCCATACGAAAAGATGAGATGGGACACGGACACTTAGACCAAGGTACCAATATTCTGCCTGAACTCCCTAAAATGCCTTTTTTATGTGACTGTGGATCTACATGTAGCAGAGCTTACTACTTTAAGACACTCACAAAAGTGAGAGAAAAGCAGCTTCTGCCAGACAAAGGGCAGTGGCCACAGAGAGCAAGGGGAGAGGACAAGCAACTGGATTGAGGAGATGACATGCGTATGAGAGAGACTCCAGTGACCCGAAAAAGCTGTGGAAGTGGGACCTGGTAATCGTAGAGCCTAAGCTAAAAGGATGCATTAAGGAAATGATGGGAGTAGATATTTATAAACTGCTGTATGTCCAGATCTCTTATGTTAGCTCAGGTAGAGGGTAAAGGCAAAGGTAAAGAGTAGGTCAGGTACAGTTGGTTTTACTCACAAAGAAAGCTTTGCCGGAACATACATCAACTGGAAAATAGTGGGTACATGGTTATTCAGAAGAGAAACCAAAACTGCTTTGCTTACTGGCAAGGACTGAGGCCTTTCCAGAAACCAGCACTCCAAATATTCCACACTGCCACATTTGCCAAGGATGCAAAATATTATAATGCAAAGATCAAAAATTTTCACAATAAAGGCTTGCTCTGCCTCTCCCATAGTTCTGAATTTGTCTGTAAACCGTCATTTCCATTACAGTTTCCTTCTGCTATATGTGAATGCAGTTTGACTCATAAAGTTGGTATGGCTATACTGCTGGAAAGCACTTTTAAAGAATAAAGTTAGACTGATTAAAATCTCTGCTTATCTCCGCTGAGGGTTTGATGTTTGGCTTTTTTGCCTATCGCTCTGGCCAGCCAAACTGAGTTACATGGGGAATTTGAAACTGAAAATGAAATCACGTGCCTAAGACCAAATAACTTTTTGGACCTCCTTCCCCTCATGCAAATTGCTAGATTGCATCCCACTATTGCCCACTTCATCTAAATCTTGTTGCCAGTGATGCTAAATAACAGATGTTTAGGCATGACCTACAAGAAAGGTCTGATGTTAAATAGTGATGAGGTGATCTTTCTCCTGGGTACCTTTCATCCTGGCACTGAAAACAAGTCCTGAATCTTGAGGATTTACAGTTTCCCAGAAGTTTGTTGTTAGCCTTAACTTGTAAAGCCCTTCTATTCCAAGTTTCATACACATAAACATACAATCTGGTTTTGGATCCTACTAAACTCTTGGCTTCAACAATTTTTAATGGCAAGGGAATGTCAATTCTTACTACTTATAATGCAATAACACATTTCCTAGATTCTCTTTTGAATCCCCTTCTTTCAGGTTTGTTGACTGTGCCCTTCTACTTGCTGTTTCAACTCATTGATATTATTCCTATTTTATGCCTTTTTATTGTGACGCCTATTGTCAAACATAACCCTTATAATTTTTAGTACCTCCATGCGAGGTTTTCCTCTAATTGTCTTTGACAAGCAGATCTCCCAAAGGTTGTCGAGGACAACTTCTATGGGAGCCACTTACATTTTGGCCACGCAGTGAGCACCCAATGGTCTGGCAAGGTGTACCACCACCTCTTTCAGACGGTTTGTTCCTGAGAACCACAGACCACTTGCTGAACCTGCATCATACTAGAGTTCACTAGGAATGGGGGTAGTTCCATTGCTTTGGGATGAATTAATCAGAGCACTAGCATGCCACTTCATATGCCCTCTGGAAAAATAGTGTGATTCTTCGTAGGAAGGCAGACCTCAGTATTAGGGAGCTGGCTGCCCTTCTGTATGTTACACACTATCAGTGACGACCGGCATTGTGCTATCAAATACTATCAATAGGCAGTAATGGAAAAAGGAAGAAAAGATCTTTCCCCAAATGAAATCCAGTGGAATCTACTGGTAGTTTTTAAGTGTTATCTGTGGTTTTCAGTTTGTTTGTTGGGCTTTTTAAAATTTTAAACGAGATAAAGACATGTCTGGAAATATTTTTACCATTTTCATTCCCAACACAAATAATGACGTGCTACACTGATTCTTTCAAGAATAGGGAAGGGCAGGAAAAAGAGGAATGAGGATAGTGTGTCCAGATGCCAGAAAAAATTTCAGCTTAACAAGCAATAACCCTGTTTAAATTTTTGTAAGACTGGTAATTATACTCTAAACAATCTACTGCTGAATCTAGCATCAAATCTTTTCACTTAGCAATAACCACTGCAAAACATATCAAGAATGGTTGAATACCATAACCAGAACTTGGGGATAAAGAGCTTCAAATACATATTTTCCATTGGCAAATTTCTACATAACCACAAAATAACTTTTTTAGAATGACTTTGCCGGTACCTGTTTCTTCATCCAGCTTTTATACAACATGCATTTTGTAGAGAATAAACTGTAGTTTCTTCTTTAATACGTATCATATATAACACTCAGAATTTTAGTGCTGGGGTAAAGGAGGATTAGTTGCTTTAATAAAAAGTTTAGGATTTCTGAATTCTTTCAGAACAAATCATTTTAAGTCTCTGCCTCAAATGGTATTTCTTCAAGCCTTGTACTGCTCTTTGCATTTTCTGCTACCTCTCATGGTCCAGTTGCTCTTGAACTTTACAAATTCATCTGTGTCTTCCCTTTCAAGGACTCTCTGTTTTCCTGCAACATCTTAATTACTCTGCTGGTCTAAACCAGGATTACCAAGGAGCCTGGGAACGAACAGGCTTTAGATGAATCTGAGCACTTACTACTTGTCAAAATACTCTGTAATCCCTGGTAGGATTACTCTCTGCAGTGTTTCCTTGCTGCTAAATGACAAAATTTGCTACTTCAATACAGCATGGAATGTTCTTTCACTTTTAATAGATCTGAAAGAATAGTTGACAAAGATGCTAGAAGGTTAAACCCAGTGAGGAAGTAGCTTTTTGAAGAACAAAAGTAAGGGTAAGTCAGGTTTGTGGTGAGGTTAATCCTGGACCCACAGGAGTTTCTAGCAGGAGGACTGCAACAAGTCTAACTGACACATCTGTTCCCCACAGATTTTTTCAGATCTTGAAGCAGAAATATGTCTTTGAGGTGGTCAGAATAAACTCTCCAACTTTTGCACATGGGGAATCATGGACCAAACCAACTCAATGCCAGAAGAAACGTCAGGAAAGGCAGAGAACATTTATAATAGCTTAAGAAATCTAAAAAAATGCAGCCCAGGATGGATGTTCTGGGGGAAATTTTCAGTGTGGCAAACAGTCACCCCGTTTGGGAAGACTGGAGGGTGAAATCATGGATTCATAGTTATCAGTGGGGGTTTTGCTATTTGACTACCATCGAGTTTCAGAAAACAGCTGCTTTTTTGTACAAAAAGCTGAGTCCTGATATACAAAGAGGCACCAGGGTGTGGATACCTTACTAAGCTCTGAGGTTATATCCCCCGCGTCAACACCTACGCGACGCTTATGGCCAGGTGTGCTGACTTTCTGGCAACTGAACTCTGGACCAGAGTGCCACACCAAGATTTGATTTATGCCTCAAAATGCTTCACACGAATCAGAAGGGCTTATAAAAGCACTAAATTCTATAATTTTATTTCAAACAAATGCTACTATGAAGCCCTGATGGTTTCCCTGTTTTTCTCATAGCTTGTAATGGTGGTAGATATAATACATAAATCCAAATACCCATGCTTTTTCAATGACATTCACAATACCTTCCTGGCTACTTTTATCTCCCAGAATGTTATAAATGCATTTTGAAAGGCATCTTTCAGCTGTTTTGATTCAGGGACTTTCAACTGTTAGTAATTTTGTAGGAATTTGGGCTGAGTTTGTATATATTCCTGGATCATTTTACTGTTGGTCAGTGCAAAGAACACTGTCAGAAGGCATGCTGTACCTATTCTCCTGGTTCAGGTATTTTCCTGGTGGGGCCTCAGTGCTCACACAGACCTCTTCCCAGAGCACTTTGTTATCTGCACCTATATGTGTAACTTGTCTTTCCTGTGCTAACACCTTCACCATGTTTTCCTTTGTAAATTCTTTTTACAAAAGAATTAGAAAACTTCTTCCCGTGTTTTTTTCCCAGGAACGATCTTCTCAGTCTTCAAGTGCTTGAAGTCTTGCTCGTGCTTCATGGCAGTTACTTCCAGACCCTTTGTTCATTTTCCAGGACCTGCTCCACACCACTGTGTTATTCAGTTTGTTTCATGACAGCACACACCAGACAATATTGACACAGTACATTTGGGATAACACCTAGTTCTTACAATTTTTTCCTGCCTCTATTTTTTACCCATGCATAAACAAAAATGGTGCAGCTTCTGGCTCTGTTTAAGAGCTCGGATAGAGGAGTACGGAATACACAGCACACTGAATACAGACTCCAAGGGCACACTTGTGACATACTCAATTCATACACTTCATATTGTTGCACTAACGCAAGCCACACATTTTTCCTTGCTGAGTTTGAATTATTTCTATTTCCCTGTTACTGAGCTTCAGCCAACTTCTACTACAGAAGAGGTGAAGCAAAATACGTGAACTGTAGCCTCAGTATATTATTTTGCATTGGAAAAAGCAACCAACCAAACATTCCTCCTTTCCATTAGCTTCTAAATCATAAAAATACACAACACTAGTGAAGGATAAACTTCTGAAATTCTTTGGATAATTCACATAAGGCCTCTTAAATTTGGATCCAAAGCACCCAGCAGTGCCTATGAACTTCTCCAACTACTCCTGGTCTGGGTCAGGCTTCCTCCTAACCCCTCTAATAGCCATAATCTGCTGAGACAAAATAATTCATTCCAGCAACCTACGCATACTCAGAAGCATCTTCAGTTCCTAAATCAAGAGACTGATGGACAGAAACTATTTCTGCTACAAATTCTGATGATAAACTGACCGTGAACAGAGGTAAGGGTGAGGTAGTCAGTGCCTTTTGTGCCTCAGTCTTCAACAATAAGGTCTCACAGGTCTTTGTGTAATGAAAGGGTTCAAGAAGGAGAGCTGCTTCCAGCAGTGGGTGAGGGTTGAAACCAGGATTACTTCAGAAAACTTGACCTACACAAGTGTATTTGGACCTTATGGGCTGCCCTCGAGGAAGCTCACAGCTGGCCAATGTCCTGGCAAGGCTGCTATCTATAATCTTTGGAAGGCTGCAGAGATCAGCAGAGGTTCCCAACAACGGGGGGAAAGCAGATTGCATACATTTTCAAAAAAGGCATAGATCACTGGGGGGAACTACAGGCCAGTCAGCTCCTCTTTGGAAAATCATGAAGTGAGTCCTCTGGGAACACATTTCTGTGCACATGAAGAAAAAGGTGGTGACTGAGAACAACCAGCATGGATTTACCCAGGGTAAATCATGCCTGACAAACCTGATGGCCATTTATGACAAAATAACTGGGCTTGGGGACAAGGGGAGAGCAACACATGCCATTTACCTTGACTTCAGTAAGGCTTGCAACACCACCTCCCATAATATTCTTATATCCAAGTAGATACAAGATGGATGGACAACTACAGAGGAAACTAAATGGTTGGGTGGGGCTCAGAGTGTAGTAGTGAATGGGTTGCACTCTACCTGGACAAGTGGGGTACCACAGGGATCTATCATGGAACATAACCTGTTTAATATTCTTGCCAATGACCTGAAAGAGGCAACAGAGTGCCCTTTGGTCAGGTTTGCGCCAGGCACCGAACTAGAGGACTAGTTGATACGGTTGAAAGGAGGATTGCCACTCAGAGGGACCCAAACAGGCTGCAGAAATGGGCTAAGATGAATCCTATCAAATTCAACATGGACAAATGCAAAGTCCTGACCTAGGAAGAAAACCTTGCAGCGATACAAGTTGAGGACTGACTGGCTGAGGAGCAGCTTTGTGGGAAAGGCCCTGGGGTCCCAGCAGACAGTCAGCTGCACATGAGCCAGAGGCAGAAGAGAAGGCCAAGAGCATCCTGGTATGAATTATGAGGAGCACAGCCAGTAAAACAAGTGATCATCTCCCTCTGCTCAGCACTTATCAGACCACATCTGGAATACCATGCCCAGTTTGAGGCTTCCCAAAACAACGGCATAGACAAACTGGAGTTCAGCAGGGGCTGCCACTGGAGCAAGTGCTCTGTGAGGAGAAGCTGAGGACCTGGGGCTTGTTCAGCCCAGAGAACCTGGCATTGCAGGACCTGACAGCAGCCCCCTGGTACCTATGAGGAGGTCACTAGGGAGACAGAGCACTCTGCACAGTGGGGCGTAGTGGGAGGGCAAGAGACAACGGGCATAAGCTGAAACATGGGAGGTTGACTGGACTCTTTATAGTACAGTGGACTCTTTATAGAGGAACTTTTTCCCCACGAGGTTGTCAAGCAGTGGGGCAGGCTGCCCAGGCAGATTGCACAGTCTGTGGGAGGCTTTCAAGACCTGACTGGGTAAAGCTTTAAGCAACCTTGTCTGACCCCATAGCTGATCCTTCATGGAGCAGGAGGTTGGACAAAACACCTCCTGAGGTCCCTTCCAGCCTGAACGATCCTATGACCTCCAATTCATCCTCCTAGATGAATTGCTACTGAATGTAGTATCTCCGTGTCTGAACATATGAATCCTTATCACGGGATTGGAAAGACTCAAACATGGGTAGTTTGGATGGACCAGGAAGGTGGCAACAAGGGGAAGCGTGGTAGGGCCCACATTGTCAGGACTGCTGAGTGCTTCCTACACATGGAAACACAGGACGCTGCACCAGAGCTACAGCCAGAAAATGGAGTGAGAAGTTTACACCAGCTACAGTTTGTTTGTCCCCAGCATTTCCTTCTCAGTGTAGGAATAAGCCCTAACAAGGTTACCCAGCATTCATTGAATCAGTGAATTGGCTTAGATGGTTGCCAGCATGGATCTAAGAATATCTGCCCTAAGTTTTTTTTAGCACTCCAAATACTACAAACACTCAGCCCAATTGCTTTCCAAAGGGATTATTTTTCTCCACTGAAAAGCAGCCAGCTCCACAAAGCTGCCTGAACTCAGTTATGGCCTGAGCCAAGCTGATTTTTAACGTTAAATAATGTTTCTAAATTGCTTTGGGGTCCACGGATGACAGTTCTTATGAATTTGCAAAGAAGAGTTTAACTCTGCAAAGACCCAAGTCACACATGCAGCTCTTACTCAGTGATATCTCCCCTAATTTTCACTGGGATCAGGGATTTTTTGGGTGAATGTGAAGTATCAGATTACCAGCCTGCCAACAGCAAACATTTCAAAACATGAGTAAGTCCCCTGAAAAACAGTAACACCAACTTGAAAATGATGAGATTTGAATATGCTAATTTTCTATTGATAATTGCACTTTTCAGGTTTACTTTTTAAGTATCACCTTCAAAACAAAAATGATAAAATCTTCATTTTTTTAAAAAACTGGAAGTTGGGTTTGTGATGGCCCATTCCTCCAAGAAAAGGAGCCTAAGGACAAATATGACAACTTAACTGTTGGTAAGACAACCAATACTTTGCTCCAGATAAAGGCCCGTTTTCCTGTGGAGAGTAAGGAAAGGCCTTTGAGGGATGGGCTGATCTCTGCTAGATCCAAGTTAGGCTCAATGATAGTTAAAACCATTCCTGAGACGCAGATATCCTTGACTTGTTCTCGTGATTCTCCAGTGATGTAGATGCTACACTCTTCCTCAGCAGACTCTATCAGAGCTTCGGTATTTTAAAATGAAAGCTAATTCTCCATGCCTTTCCATTGAAGTGTATTGCTTCTTATCTACAGGGATACAGAGAGTCTTGTTCCCAGGGGAGGCAGCAGGAAAGGGAACAGGAGAGTTCTGGTGTAAAGCAACACATGGCTCCATCAGCCATATCTTCTCTGGACTAAACACCAGTTTTCTCTCAAATTTTCCTATCGCACCACATTTTCTAAATCTTTGACTACTGTTATTGTTTGCCTTTGTTATTCTGTAGTGTAATCTGCTTGTTTCTGGAAGTACAGTGCCCAAATCTGGACTAATTACTCCAGCTAAGTTTTCACTAGTTTTAAATGCAACATTTCTTTCATTATTTATTTAATGTCTAATATACATAATGGCTCTGTGCCCCACAATGCTGGCTGGGTTCTTTTGGAGAACGATGATGCTGCTGACACGTGTTCTGCTTGACAACCAGTGCAACTCTTCTGTCATTGTCTGCCACCCAGAGGACTCTGCTGCCACATTTTTTGGAGCATTTGTGCACAAAGTCACAGTTAAGGAAGGATCTTACCTATGTTCAGTGCTTCACAAGAGCTGCCGCCACTGTGTACAGCAGTGTTGTGGAGCTTGAATGACATGCAGGCTCATTACTGCACTTGTGCAAGTGGAGGAGTGAGGAACAGGCAAACGCAGCTGATGAACAGGCAAGTGCAGCTGATGAGCAGCTATGTCATCTACCGACAGGTGTGTAGCTTATGAAAAGACTGGCAGAGGTTTACACAGACACATATAGCACGGTATGGAGGGACACGCACATTGGGGAATGATCAAACATGAAGAAAACTGGACGAGCCAGACAGTGTGACTACTGGTAAGAGACTACACATTGCATATGGATAACACAGTTACTCAGTTAAAAATTGCATGAGAGAAATGCACCATACGACATACGTGGAACTCATCAGACGAACACGAAGGGAAGCTGTGGTTGGGGTTGGTTTTGTTGCAGACTGCTGAACATTTGGGCTCAGTGTGCTCTGGTCAGCCTCCTGTAGAGTCAAGCTCACCACTTGCCACGCTGTCTGGATATTGAACATTCAGTGCCAAGTCAGTTTTTGTCTGAGCAGACAGGCCCCCTGTCTGGAAGAACTGAATTAGAAAGAGGACCTGGAAGAGGCACCTGTGTCTGGAGGGTGAGCAACGTGCCGCGCAGCACTTGACACACAGGAAATGGCGAGTGCTCGAGCCAGTGGCCAACAGGAGAGGCAGGCTGGAAAAAAATTACCAAAATTTGCCAAGTTGCAGGCTAAATATTTCAATTTCTTTTTTTTCCTAATCCGGAAGATCATTTTGAATTTTAAACCTGTCCTCCAGCTCCTTTTAGCCTTTGGCACATGTAGATTTAATAAGCACCCATCTTTAGTTTCCCATTCTTATCATTGGTGTAAGCCCTGGGTAGTTTCAGGTTCAGGACAGAGCCTTGTGGAGATCCTTGTTGGAAATGAAACCTTGGACTTCATTCTCTGAACAAGGTTGTGGAAGCCAGTGCTCACCTGCCCTACCACAGTTTCACCTAGGCAAGACTTCCTTCTCCAGCTTGCTTCTGTTGAGACGGCACCGAAAGCCTTACGTGACATCCCTTGCTCCCCCTCTGTCCACAAAGTCTCCTGCCTTTGTCCTAGGAGGGTATTATTTTGTTTTGACATGATTTGTTCTAGACAAATTGATGTTGGCTTTTTCCTGACACTGTATTACCCCTCTGTAATCCATTCCAAACACATGAAAGACCTTTATAAATACATAAATGAATTAACCAAATATTCCTACCTAATCTTTAATGCAGTCTACTCACAGTTCATAAAAATATTTACGCAGAGACACATTATTGTGTTTTTCTGATCCTTTCCACGTAAACGCTTAACACAGCTGCTCCCTGCACAAATTAAGATAATTCCCTGCAAATGAAGTAAGAAGCTGAGACTTAATTTGTGAGGCCAGTCACTCACAGAAAATCCTGGAGCAGTCTTTTCCAAAGGCTGAGAAGGCTTCGGCTCCAAAAATTACAACTCTGATTTTGCCCCTGCGCCCCTTTGAACATTTATTGAAAATTTTTTTTAAATAATAACATCAAGTACTGCATTATGCAGCAAGGTCTGTAAATCTTTTTGGTGAACTTCAAGAGTTTCCTGAGTCTCTTTGGAAAGTACATAGGAAATATTTAATTAATCATTAGTTTATTTATAAAGCATTAAAAAAGGTCATAGGTAGTTTATAGGCATGTAAAAAAGACATAAATAAGCGTTAAAGTGTATTTATCAAATCAATCTAATCTCCAAAGAGGGGGCTTAATTAGCATTTCTATAAAGTCTCCTGCCCTCCTTGCCATCACATTGTAAACGTTACACTTTTCAGCAAGGCTAGGATAAGATGTGCTACTCTTTCTCGAGCATTTGTACTACAGCAGTAATTCATAGTTTGGATATCAGGATGCTGGGACTTTGATTAATATAATGGCATATTTTATGGTATCCCTGGCAGAAGCTGGGAGAGATCACAATTCATACAGAAAAGTGAAGTCAGAATTCTTATTCAGAGCAGAAGTTTTCAAGATAAATGATACACTGCCCTACAGGCTTCTTGCAATGGTTATTGATTGTATTTTATTAGGGAGTGGTGTAACTTGACCTTAAGAAATACTGCAAACATTAAAGATGCAATTTATTAGGTGGTTTATGTATCAAAGAAAAAAAATCTCATGCTAGCGGTCAGACATTAAAATAGCGCTCAGAAATCACATCCAGACATACGCTGTCCCCTGGATGCTCCTTGTGTGGGACTGGGAGAAGACCTGCCCCAAGACCTGAGGAGCTTTAGGCCCATCTCCCTAGGGATGCTGCGGGAGCAGGAGGATCTGTCCTCCTGTCCTCCACGTAACCACCATGAGCCCGTAGGAAGGCGAAAGTCTCCCAATAGACTTCGGCCACAAACAGGGACTTTCAAACCAAAATAAATCCCAGGCCTCTCTCCAGCCTTCAAACCATTACTTTCTTAAACACAGAAAGTATTTTTGTCTCACATAATAACACAAATGATAATGCTGTAGTCTTCTTAGCAAAAGCAACTAAACAGCATTATGTCACTGCCACGGAGCTGGGGAATCAATGAAAACCAATGCTAAGCATTATAAATTATTGTTTATTGCTAGACAAATAAACGACTGTCTGTGAAAACAGACCTACTTGTATGGTTAAAGTTTAAACAGTGTTTATGGTAGCAATTTAAGTTCTTAAAATATATGCTTTAAAAATATAAAGACCCTCTGTAATGTCCCTCAGCTGCATTTCTGCAGAATACTCTTAAATCATTCCAATTACTTAATGCAACCTGTAATTCATCAGCCCAAGTAAGTCAGGCTTGTCAAACACAGACCCAGATATATGTAATTGTTAAATTACATAAACTTCATGTATATTATGAACTCTTCATATATCAAATAGCTGCCTTTAAAATTAATAAGTGGTTTCCTATATGCAAAGAGCATACTGATTCCATGTATCTGATTTTTCTTCTTAACTTATTTTTGCACAGCCTGGGAATATGAGAGATCAAAACAGGGCTTGGAGCAAATGTTGTAAATTAGGAGCAAAGAAAGAAAAAAAGAAACGGGTGAACTTGTTGTGACACATCAAGCCGCGCATGAAGAGCTCACCCATGTATGCACTGAACATCCAGAACCCCCAGTAAAGTCAGAAGTGGTGATAAACCCAAGTCATCCCTTTGGGCAGTGCAGATAGCCTCTGCCCACACAGACCCACTGTAACATTATACTCCTCCTAGGATTTCGGTAACATAGATATTCCTATTTAGAACCTGAACAGTATTTTCATGTTTGCATTTCTTTACAGGCATTACTTAATCTACCCACCAGACCAGATAAGCATTATTAGCTGTGTTAATCCAGACATAATTATCAATAGTTCATTAATATTATATAAGAGGTGAGAGGCAGAACTGGAATATCTCGTTGGGATCCAGATGATCCAGAGTGCTCTCAAGAACATGTGAGGGTGTCAGACTGCCAGAGGGCAACTCTGGACACTCACGTCTCAGGGGTGAGGGTGACTCTGCTGTCAACAAGAGACAGTTACGATGGTGCCAAATCTCTTGACATCACTCATTTGATGCTTGCATTCAGACTGGTCATGAAGGGCATTTCTTAGTGGATACACAAAATAATTTGGGGAGGGCAGAAAAAAAATAACAATCCCCTCTGTGAAGGAATACAGAAGAAGTTGGTCCATGCCTCTGTTCAGCAGAGTTTTCCACCTAGTCTAGCAGAACTGTTGAAGAGGAACAGGAATATAGAATCACAGGACAATTTAGGTTGGGATGAACCTTTGGAGGTCATTTGGTCCAATCACCTCCTCAAAGCAGGACAACTTGGAAGTTTAATTAAACTGTTAAGGGCTTTGAACAGCCAAATCTTTCACATCTTCATGGACGGAGACTCCATAAGTTTTCTGGGCTCCTGCTCTAATGTTTGACCACTCTGACTGTCAAGAATTATTTTGTTACATCTTCTTGGATTTCCCTTTGCTGTACATTGTCTACTGCCGTTCATCCTTTTTCTGTGTGCCTCAGAAAAATCTAGCCCTCTCTACAGCCTCCTGAAGGTAGCTGAAGACAGGAATTATAACCCCCTTAGCCTTTTCCTCTCCAGCCTGAACACAGTTCTCTTAGCCTATCTTCATATGTCACGTGCTCCAGCCCCTGAACCACCTCACCAGCCCTCCACCGGACTCCAGTTTGTCAGCTCCCAGCATCTCTCTCTTGCACTGGGGAGCTCCACCTAGGACACAGCATAACAAATGAGGCCTCATAAACGCTGAATTTAGGGTGATCATCAGGTCCTTCTGCTTAAGTTAACGCAGCCCAGAACCAATGTCACCTTCGTCACCACAAGGGCACCCCAACGATTCATGAGCAGGAGATGGCAGACCACTAGTAGGGCTGGGCTACAACTGAACCTATGGTCTGTGGACAACCTTTCCCGTGGTTATGGCCAGTGTGGCCCCATGGAATTGACTCTCCCAAATGTGACTAATGTGGCCCACCAGACTAGCTGCCATCTCTTGGTATGACCTGTAAAATTTGGGAACATGGAGGCTGCCACATAGACTCAAGCCTTTGCAGAACAGCTATGTTGTAATGTGGCTCCATCCCACTCCACACGCCTGCCCAGCCCAGGCGTTCGCGTGAAGCTGTAGCAAGGGCTATGTAATCAGCATAAGCCCTCTTGTCCCCACTCACACAGACCAGAGTCCAGTCTTTCAGACCAAGAACCTGCTTGCCTTGCACAAAGCAACCACCAAAGTTGTTCAGAGTGCTGGGAAACTCAGGTCAAAGACAGCTTTATAAGGTCTAAAAAGACACATGTCCACAAGTTTCTGCCTATGACATACGAGTAACTAAACAAGATACGAACCTCCATTTCACCATCTTCTCTGTATTTTCTCCTCTTTTCCTGCCGCAAATCATTATTCATACAGGCTTTTTCCCAGGTTTCATGCTATAATGTTTGAATACCAGATTTCATTGAAGAAGAGAACAAATTTCCATTTGGTATTATGAAATACAATAGAACAAATAATTTCTGTTGTAATAACGAGTTCTTACTAAAGTTTCCTTTGTGCATAAAATGTATTACAGAATTTTAGGAAACACTTAATTTGATTAACAGTCTTCTACATTAATCCTTTGCTCAGTCACTCTTGAGAGCTGCATTAATTTAACAGAAGCTTTGCCAGGCTGCCTGCATGGACATGGATCAATATCCCAAAAGGCAACTATGTATAAGCTTTGATTTGTGACTTTATGATCAAGTAAGAAAGTCCATTCAATATGAATACTAATTGAAATACCTAAACCATTATGCCTACTTTTCTAGATTACAATATTTAAAACTGAGCTATCAACAAAGGCCGCAACCTCATATTACACTTCTGATACTGCTTCTGGCTATGAACATGTTCAAAAGTATTTTAAGATTTGGATACTGTCTGATGTTTTAGACAACACAGATCCACTCAGTCCTGAAGGCCATTCTGGATTTTCTAGCATACACAACAATATTATACAACCATACCCCATGGCAATAAAATGCATCTCCATAAAGCCAGCACTACATGGATGGGGAAGGAAACGGGGATATGACCCTGCCTCCTCTAAGATCCCTGCTGAACACTTCCCCAAGAAGTAGGAGCAGAGCTGCAAACATGTAAGGACAAATCAAATGACCTTTTGTGTTTCTCCGAATCAATGAGCTGCTGGTCAGTGAAAAAGTGATTTTCCTTCCTCAAAAACTAACTATTTCAGCATAAACAAACACAAATGTACATTCAGATAGCCAAACTGGCAATACTGGCACGACAGGGTCTGTAATTGCTAAATTTAACCCTGCAAGCCCATCATAAAGAGTTTAAACCAACAACACTAGGTTAAGCACATAGTTAGGAAAGAAAAAATAGATGGTGGTTATAAAAACAGGAGGGAAAACAAAGGAAGAAATTAAAGAAGACCTGATGTTTGCACAAGAGTATTTAGCTCCTTTACTGAAAAAGGCCTTGGGGAATATTTGCAAAACAAAGATTAGTGTTACTGCCACTGTGCCTGGGATTTCATTATTCAAGGTGACCTCTCTATAACTAACACCTATTTAATATTAAACTGTATTTCTTTGATGTGGTCAATGACTGAAATAGGGACAGTTATTCACCTGCTGTAGGTGGACCTGCTCTGGCAGGGGGGTTGGACCAGATGATCTCCAGAGGTCCCTTCCAGCCCTTAACATTCAGTGATTCTATGATTACTATTGAAATTTTCTGCTACGGGTTGGAAAACCTGCAAGGGGAGGGAATAGGCTGCAGGAGCATGGAAATGTTGTGTTTGAATTAAAGTCTTGTAGACCTCTCCTGAAGAGTTTTCCCATTTTTGGCTACTCTACCACACAGATGGGAATTTAAGATGAAGCATAGTGGAGATTTTAATATATTACCTCAAAATGCAAATATTAAAAATAACGTGTTTGTTGAAAGATTGCTTTCATACCACAGACTGTCAGTCCCACTGCATTTCTGGACAGCATGAGTGGATTCAGTATCATGTCCAGAACCAGGAGGAAGGTTTAAGGACAACTTCATGTGTTCCTTTCTTGTCCTTTGGGACCCTTCGATGCTCAAACTCTTCAGACAACCTAACTGGAAGTATGTTGAAATCAGTTTACTCAAACTGATGTAAATTCCTGTGTCAGGATATGTTACCCTGGTTTCCAACAATTTATTTTACATGTGAAGTAATTTAGGACATTAATTAGGTGTAGCTTAGGCTTTCAATCAGACTACGGTTTTCTTCTGTGCAACCAGAATTGTTTTTTTCTGCTTCTCTCCTCCATCCTTCTTTTATGTTTTTGACCTCCTGGCAATGGTTCTGCCATTTTTTTCTTCCCACTGTCATCTTTGAATTCAAAATTCCAATTCCATTTTTCATCATTCTTTCAGTTGTCCATGCCAGTTTTTATTTTTCCTTGTGACTGTTTTTCTCCGAGCTGAGTACTTTCCCTCTAACTGGCCAACCTCAATCTTCTTTCGATTTGTTTCATTGCTTCCTCAAGGTGAATTCTGTCCTCATTCTCCACCGCAGCTTACTCAGTAATAGACAACTGGTAATTAATCAGTGCCACATGTCTCAGTCAGCTGTCTCATTTGCTTCAAACTGGCCACCAGATCATCAGATCAGCTCCTGTACTTGAGCAGACAGCACGGGATGGATAGCTAGGGACTAAAGTGGTCAATAAGCTGAGCTTCATGGGCCAAGATCCTACTTAGAGCTGATGAAGAAGACACTTGTGACACAGAAGAGGTGAGGGAGAACACGGCGTGCAGCAGGATTTGCAGGCCAGAGGACCTGCATGATAAGCTTTGTCATGATGTGTTCCAGGAAAATGAAACTTGAGTGGTTGTAAAGCTCTGTAGTCACTTGACTCCACATTTTAGTCAACTGTCTTCTTTAACTGCTCTATTTCTAGCTCTCTGAGCACGTATAACTTTTTAATATGGAATAGATAATTTGATCCATTAAGTTTTATTAGTAGATTTGGCTAAATGCCACTAAGCCCAGAAATAAAGCTAGCGTAAAGATGGGCTGTACCGCATAGCTCTGGTGGATAGCATGGAAATTTCATACAGTTTGCTTCTTGAATCTTATCACCAAACCCTACAACTTCCTAGCAGTGCTTTCCAAAACAAATTGACCCTCCATGGAAAAGACTCAGGTCTCCTCTACCCTTGCCAGGGAAAAAGTCCTGGGATCTACTGGAAAACAGCACCATTATATCATGTTGTTTATCCCAGGACATGATAGCTCTACACAGCATCCTCTGGCAACCTGCAGTCAAGACCACACAAACACCTAGTGGAGGTGAATCCTGCCCCTCCTGTTTTGTCATGGCTTGAGGTAGAACAGAACCAATTTTATTTTCAAGCAATCCAAAAGAGAGCATCTGTCATTCGTTTAGTGGCCAGCCCGGTCGAAACCACGACATGTTTGCAACTTAGGTCAACAGGAAAGAAACACAAACATCTGTGTGCAAGACTGCAGTGTGCTTGTACACAACTATCCTTCATTTTAACACTACTGCACTACAGATTCACAGTTCCTTTCATTTAAATCCAGCTTGTACTGCGACTGCAAAGGTGCTCCTCTTTGGATGGAGGTGCCCTTCAGAACAATCTAGTTGCTGCTGCACCAGTTCCCCGGTGGCACCTATAACCAACGGAGAACCTGGTCGTGCTGAGAGGGAAGTCTCCGGTTTCTAGATGCCTGGAAATTTATAAACAGGAGACAATCTGACAAAGACACAAAACTAACCATGAAATAAAGTGGCTCTCTTCTAATCTACACAACGTACTGTTAACATGATGAGAGCAGCTGTGGAAGTGAAAACTACTTGCAGTCAGCAGAGAAAGCCCACTGGTGCTAGTGGTCACTCACGCTTGACTCCCCTGTTCTCTCAGCTTGTTCTCTCAGCTCTCTCATCAGTTTGTTTTGGTTTGTTTGTTTGTTTGTTTGTTTGTTTTTTACATCATATAAGAAACCCCCAAACAAACTGAAAGTTGCTGGAGGAACTAAAACCAACAAGTAGAAGAAAAAAAGTTTCCTCCAGGGAGAGCCAGACTAAGGTTTGGGCTAGGATAGCTCTTCTGGAAAGCCTTCATTAAGTCTGAAGGCAACACTGCACAGAGGCAGAGAAATAGATCCTATATAATGGATCCACTCCATCTAATATTCAGAATGGAGAACATCACATCTTCAGAGCCATACTAAAACACAGAAGCCTGTTGTCATGTTGCACTGGGTATTCAAACTCTGAAAAAACTCCATTCCTTATCATCTAATGCACAGCTGGGACATAGGAGGAAGGATACCTGGGGTTATTCTCCCAGTATAAATGGGCTGAAACACACCAAGGTATTTTAAGTTTTAAAATGTAAATATAACATGGAAAGTTTTTTGAGCTTTCCGTCTGTTGGGATGGGAGCTAGGGCTGTGGGCAAGCACCCAAATGAGAGAGCAATGCTGAAGGAGCAATGCAGGATGCCAGCAGGTCAGCAGGACCCTTCTCAGATTTTTGTGCTGATCAAGCACTAACTACAGAACATGGACAGACATTTAAAAAGGAAATTTTCCACAAGGTAGCCTGGATTGACAGTAATGGGTATTTTCAGAAAACAGCTTATTGAAACCACTTACACATGTTTAGGTTTGGAAATCAACTACGGAGCCTGCACATTGTGAAATACAATGGATGTTTGTACCAACTGCAATTGTCTGTTTATTTGCATGCCACTGAGTATCATCAGACACTCATACAGCCAGCAGCGCAAGGCTGGGAAGACAACAATACAGTGTCAACACCAAGTCAAACCATGTCAGCACAAATGATACACTGCAAACCAAAATAAATTGAACATGAAGTCTTAAACCAGCAGGGAGGGCGAGCTTGGAGAATTCACAAAGTCAAGGAGCTTTGGGGATATCTCTAATTACTATGAGAAACTGCATATTAAGGATGTGTTTGGTCAGCCATGCTTCAGCTCATTCTCCGCAGGTGTGTATGGTGGGCAGTCAAGGTAAGCGACACAAATACAAACCAGCTGCCAGCTCCCATTTTGGTGCTGTCAGGTCAATGCCATCTAGGAAGAGACCAAGGCCACTGAAACGAATGTCTCCATCATCCGGATTAGCAGATTATTTAGTAGTTTCCTCAGAGATTTCAAATTGAGGGTTGGTGCTGCTCGTTGACTGCTAGGTTTGGAGAAAGAGGAGCAAACAGTTCATCAGTAGACCTGATGTCCAACCTGCTATGCTCCTGCTCGTCCACCTGTGGTAGGTGCCTATGATGTTACTCCTGTGATGTTGCTCCTTACACAGAAACCGCTTTAACTGACAAGTCTCGCTCTGCACAGCGACTGACACTGGAGTTACCAGCGTTTTCTCCCAAGCTGTGTTGCAGACAGGCTAGGGCACCTTCCCTTTAAAATAAACACACCTGCCACTGCCTCTCTCTTGTCGGTAGAATAAATGCTTTCAGCAGGAAATTTCTTGTATTTGACTTCAGACCTCGGGGCAATGTTTTTTCTAAACATCTGAACTTTAGATGTTTTTGGTTTGTTTGGGTTGGTTTTGGGGTTTTTTTTGCTGTAAGGAAGGGACATGGAAAGACATCCTTTGCTGGAAAAAATATTTTCACAATCTTTTGAAAGGGAACAGCTCTGAACTTTGAGGTAAGAAGTCAAATTCTCCCAGAGAACAAAGTATATTCTTCAGTTCAGTTAAAAATATCAATTATTTCTTTTTTTGTAGAAGAGACAGCCTCATTTACTGATTTCACTTACAAAACATTTAATTGACAATACGTTTTTCACACAGACGTGGTTTGCTAATTGTGATGGTGAGTGATTCAGTTAACTGCATTTTAAAATAAATCTTTAAAGCCTATTTTTCCTGTAATCAATTTATTCATCAACTATTGCTATACTTCTTAAATATTTTTGCTGCATTGTTCACTCTCAACTGTACATTGGAGGTCTTCTAAGGGATGTTTTTCCTTCTTTTTCATTAAGACAAAAAGCTTATTTTAGCACTTCCGTTGTCATTGTTTTATTAAGTGAATAACCATTCATATTATTGTTGTTATTGATTTGCAGCAGCTGTTGCAGTATCCTCCCACTTTTTCTGCTGAATAACAGAGAATAATCTCAAAACCTGGGGAAATACCAACATTTTCATGAGGAATGTCTACCAGAGATCAAAGTAGGGAAGAAATGCAGCATGCAAAACCCTGAAATGTTCACCGGGGAGTTGTAGGTGTTCTTGCTTATCCATGTCGAAGCACAAAAAACTGTTGCCATGAAAGGTGCCTGATGTTAAAACTCTGTTGCTTTGCTTGTTCTTCTTCTCCACTGTTGCAAAAATGCTTGTTTGTCTCCAGGTAACATTTTTGGGGCATAATGGAGAGAAACAAGTCTTTCCACATGATGAAAATACTAAAGTCAAGTCTGTGGAAAGTTATATTGGGAGGAGGTTCCTAAAAAGAAAGAAGTAAATTCAGTTTCAGTGTTGGACCAGCTGAGGAGCACTAAGCTGCCTCATTTTTCTTTTCTTATTAAGTCAACAGTTCTCGCCATTATTGTTTTTCACTAATATCTGACTCGTGGAGTCTCATTATTCTGTAAAACTCTGCTTCTCTCATTTTAAAGTTTGTTTCCCTCTGAGAGGAAGGAAAAGTAAATATCAGTTCAAAAGCAAAGGGTAATTTATTTTTTAAGTTATTACAAATTTGGTATTATAAATATAATCTCATTACTCTAAGCAGCGTAGTAATTTTTTAAGTTCCTCAGGGTTGGGCTTAGCAGTCCCCTGAATAAAGGTATTCCTAGGAAAAGAAACTATTGGTGTGTGATTCACCAAGGCATTAATTTTTCAAATGTACATAAAAATAAATCCCTAGAACTATTTAGTGGTGAAGTGCTTTTATAATAAGTGATTTTTATTCAACAATAAATGCAGTTATCTGTCTAAGCTCTATCAAGGGGAAGACGGATGATAACAATTCACATTACTACATACTGTCACGATTTTGTTTTGGTCCCTAAAACATACAGGTGTGTTGTGTAGCTGGGAACAGAAGCCACTGCAGTCATAGGGCCCCTATTGCCTCTTCTGGGACACTGTGCACAGGGAAAATAGGATTGTTTATATGGATAAAGGGAGTGGGAGAGAAAGCACTAGGTTTCTTGCAAAAAACATTCTGCAGCAATATCCTATAACATCCTGGGTCAAACTGGAACCTCTGTCAAGTAAGTAAAAAGGTTTTGGTTGTGCACAGAACGTCATATCTGACGTATGATGCAACAGGCCAATTTTATCAGGCTGGAGACATCATTACAGCAGAATCCCTTGGTGGCTTTTCCAGTATTATTTCATACTCTTACGTCCCCCCAGGCAGTTTTAAATCACGTGAAACTGACTCCAGCTCTAACTTTCCAACTTCACCTTCCCCTTCCTGGGGCCTTGAGACTCAGGATAATTTCTTGAGGTGCCGAGCTCCATCACCTGGGGACAATTCCTGGGAGACCCCTGCTCCCCTGCTGTAGGGGAACATTCAAACCTGGACACCGAAGATGAGGGGCTGAGCCCCCGCACTGCATTATTGCTGTATTTGGTGCACCTGCTTTGGAATACGGGGCAAATTGCACATCACCTGTAATGCAGAACCATGGCTTTGGCATCGTATGAGTGAAGCCCCCTGTGCCAGAGCCCTGAGAGATCCTGACAACATTCACAAAGATGACAAAATACCCAGTATGGATAAGAATGCCTCCAACTACATTATTTCATTGTTATTCAATACTGCATGGAAATAACACTTAGACTTCTGTTTGATCTTATCTGTCTATGCTGGCTTCTTGGACAGCCCAGCACAGCACCTAACGCATATTGCTCCCACTGTATTCTGTCTGAGTTTCTCCTTTAATCACTGTGAAATAAATAAGTTCTTTTCACTTATTCCTATTGTTCAGGGAATGAGACGATTCACTTCCAGCAAACACAAACCTAGTAATATGCATTTTGGGGGTGAAATTATGTCTTCTCTGCTCTGCAGTTACTATGGTTACCATCCCACAGCATCCCTGCATGCACAGCTAAAAGGAACAGCACAAAAATAGGTGTCCGCGTTAAAACAAAAGGAGAATTCCTGACCTACTGAAAAATACAAAGTACTAGTTGAGGAACCTAAAAGACTTATTTTCCATGATGACAAAGGAAAGGGATGTGCCCAGGGTCTTGTTGATAAACCTGCTTATTTAGGGTTGAAATGTTGGAGGAGATTTTTGCCCCATCTAGGATTGGGAAAATGGATGAAACGTGGTCCACCCTCATGCCCCAGAAATCAGCCAATGTCAATGCGTGCCTGGGAAGGGGAGGACAACTGTTGCTGGTTTACCAGTAGGAAGCTAACTCCTCAGGGCCACGAACCACAACAGTATTCAGGTTCCTAATTCCAGCCTGGGCAGCCTGCCTTCCTCACAGGGGCTAGTGGGACATGAGGGGTTACAGTGAGAGCTGGAAGCTCAAGCCCTGTGACAGTCTGAGCCCACAGCAACAAAAGGACTTGGTGGCTACTGTTGATTTTGGTTGAAGTTATGTGCCTCAGCCCATTGATGCAATACTCAACGTCAAGGCTAAACCCTGAGAGGTGCCTGAATTTGGAGTTGTTCCCTGCAGTGAGTGCTCTCTGTCACATTTGCAGAGCTTGGTGTCTCTTTTGGACCTAAGTATGACCAGGAGCCTCAGCCAGACACTCCCATGCCAGCTCTGGAAGGAGATGGGTGTAGACAACCTCTCTGGATGCACCTGACCTGCCTGGAGAGATCCGTGTATAGCTTAGGCATCCAGACACCTCCCCATGAATGTGGCTGATGTTGGCGGGGCCAGCGACATCCCTAACCTATTCCCTATCCTGAAATGTCATGGAGGCGACAGCAGTACTCCAGGCCATGGAGGATTTGGAAGACCCACCTGTGCAGGTGATGGCAATCAAGTCCACAGCTCTTCCCTTCCTGAGTGCGCTGCTCTGACGATGGGCAGGAGGTGCTCTGCCCCAGGAGAAACACTGATACTTGGCAGGAGGTAACCAGAGACTAATTGGAGCAAAGAGAGGGAGCAAAACAAAACCTGTATCTCTGATTAAGCTGCTTACCCAGGAGGAGGAGACCCAAGTTGTCACTTTCTCACAAGGGCTAAGGCATTTTATCACCATAACCACAGTGAAGGAGGTGGGAAGCTTTCCTGGGAGGTGAGAAGTTGGAGTTCAATCACCCCACAGGCTGACTGGACCTCCAGGCAGACCGGATACCTACAATACTCTCCCGCACTCACCCATAAACCACTGCGTGCTTAGATGAACATTTACATAGCGCTTCCAGGCAAAGACATCACTAACAGAAAGCCACGACAGCTGTGATTTGAAGAAAGACCTTAGGCTTGAATACTACCATTTCAACAACTCTGCAATTAAACAAAAGAGAAAAACAATCCTACAAGTAGAGATAAGCTTTAACAAAATATTAATATTAAAATTAATATCCCTAATATTAAAAGAAGTCACACATTTTGAACTTTGACCAACCACGTGCCCTAAGAAAAACATTGAGTTAATGGTTGTCAGTCCACTCCGTATGTACCTAACCATCCACTCCTGCAAATAACTGGCTAGAGAACCAACTCCATTGCTATGCCAGTGGCATCACCAGGCAAGTGAATAAATGGCCTTTTTATGTACAAAGTTACAGTCATTTGGCATGGAAGAATTCAGAGCAAGTATAAATTTGAGAATTGCTGCAGTCAGCAAAATTAAATGCGTGCAACAGCGAGTAGAGGGGAGAGACCAGGGTCCTCCTGGGCACCTGGAAGCAGATAGAAGCAGAACCTGCGTTGCCCTGAGTTGCAGCCTGTCTGCAGTGACTAGTGCTGGGTTTCACTGCACACTGGCATGATGGATGCTTCCACTTCTGGGGCAGGGTAATAGTCTATTTAGAGTGACAATGCTGTGAAATAATCCAATTTATAAGAAACTTAGACACTAACATAGTCATAGAAGGCAATGGTGTTATTATCCTGCACCTTCTCACTCTTGCTTTTTCTATGTGAGCATCACTGTATCATAATTTTAAGTGTTTTCACTGGAAAAAAAAATGCAAACTGAATACTACAGTCTTATGGCATTGAAAAAGAGTTCCCAATTATTTTCTTCTACGTTTGTTGATTTGAGATTGCAGTGCCAAGAAGGTCATTCCATTTCAGGGTCACCTTACTTTTGTATCCGATCTACTAAGGTTGATTGAAAGTAGATCAACATCTGAATGGTGAGTCCTTCCTTCAGTGTACTTCTCAGAGGTAAGGCACAATTTTAAAAACAAATGACAACAAGGAAAGTTCTGTATGTTTCAGATTCATTGTTCCTGTTCTTCATTAACATATGACTGGTATGGGGTGGTGTGAAATGTGAGGGACTAAAATAGAATAAAAGTGTGAAAATGCGTTCTGAATTCCCCAATGCTTCCCTGTTGTGTCCTTAGGGCATTTCAAGACCTGCCTTGGAAAAAGGCTTTGCATAATAATCACTGCTATGATTCGAGTGGTGTTTCACATTATATCATATGTACAATTCACCTGATAAGCATTGCAAGAAGACTTACTTGCAATTAAAGTTTCAAAGTATTCCAGGTTTTAGGACTTCTCCCTCTCAGCCTAACAAAGCAGCCTCATCAGTTTTCTCAGCAGCCCCTTAGTAAAACTCACATAAAGCAAGAACATTCTTTAAAATTCCCTCTAAATGAATGAAAATTCCTAATAGCAATGATGCCAGTGGCTCCAGGGCTATAAGCAGCTAACCAGTGGAGCATTAATGGTCATCAAAGGATGACAAAGGATGCTGGGAGCTGAGTAAAACCAGTTTTAGGACTATCAAGAAGAACAAAGACCAAATATCCACCCTGTGTTAGAGACAGTAAATTTGGATGTAACATGGGCTTGCAAGCCAGTGAAGGAATGGCAAGTTGCAGTACATGTTAATAAAGACAAAAAACAATCCCAGGAGGATTCTAGGAGGCAATCATCAACATCATGCAACTTGGGATGCTGAGGAGACTCTGCACTCCAAGACCAAAGTCATCAACAGCGGGACCCAGCAGAGCAATGGAAGGACGAGCTTAACACCAGAGAAATGGATGGGTATTAGAAAGTTTTGTGTATATAAAATTTTAACAATTTGAACTCGTGTTCATTGCAATCATTGTAACTGGAGTAATAATAACTCTTTCATGAGGCTCTTAAGACTTTAATTAGACTAAATTCTTGGCTTTACATCTAATGATGTAAAGCATTAGCAAGATTTTGAGTGTAACAGGCTGGTAGAGTTTCAAGCAACCTATTCTGTAGCTTGGATGAAGCAAATTGGAAACGGCCATCCTGAGGATACACCACTAGCAGAGTGAAATGTGCACCTCCAACACCACAGCTCTGCTCTCTCGGGGAAAGGCCGGCATCGCCTCCCATGAATTCAGACTCCAAAGCTGCAAATGGACACGGATGACCCCAGTATCAGGGTACTAAGACAGCACATATGCCTGAAATAATTAAAGAATTTGAGGCTTCTTTTTGTATAGAGGATATAGCAAAAAGCAATGAGATATTATTTAGGGCTATACCCTTCTCCCTCTTTACTGATTTATATTTGGCTGAACTGTACTTAGAATTATTTATATTCCATATTTTGTTCTCCATGAAAAATAAGTATGTCATTTGAGTACTAAATCAACTTCAAATACTATGGCAGGTTTAATCATAAAGTATAGTTTTGCAAAACCTCCACCATGTACATAGCTTGAATTTTTTTTTCTTTTTAGCAGCATTTATTCTATTAATTTAAAAGCTAGTAAGCAAGATTAAGTATTCACGGGCAGTAAACTGTAATTCTTAAGTCATTAGGGAATAGTTAGTGCTCAATACAAATGCTATGTAGTTTAAACTTGATATAACCTTTCTAGATTTTAAGTCATCAGCAAATAAAATGTTAATAAAAACTGCTGGACTGTATCTATATTTCTTTTTGCATTACAGAAATGCAAAATTTCTCATTGCTATTACAGAACCAACAATAACCAAAATCTATTTTTCTCAAAGAACAGAGCTTCCAAGATAAAAAATAACAGTAAAGAAAAAAAGTTTAAGTGAAAAATCCTCATTCATATGAACTATGAATGCAAAAAAGACGCTACATTCCTGAACCAAAAAAAAATCAGCAGGGAAATAATATCAAACACTGTACATATGTTAAGAAATCCACAATTATGAAATCAAAGCAAAATTAGCCTTAAGTAATATATCACTCAACCACTGACACTACCTTGTCAGATTTGTAACCATTTGCAGCAGCCTCTAATCTCGAGCACAATCCTGACTGTCCCATTGCATGTGCAGGCTTCACAGTTAATAGGTTTACTGTCCTTGTTTTGTTTTCTTTTGGTTTTTTTTGAGATACAGTGACAAAAACTGCTTTTATGGAGAACAAATCCCACAGTAGCAAATACCATACCCAGTTTGATAAGCAAGCTTCTTTTGAGATGAGCAGAAACTTTAGGGGCAGCTGTAGTGCAGCATTGCCAATGACCCGCAGTTAGGGAAATCCATCCATTTCTATGTCTACTCATCCTACGAAAAAAGCAGCCCACACTTCAGTTAGGCCAAATGTGAGATGTTTTATGATAACAAACATCCATGAATCTACGAGCCAACCAAACCACAGACACTTCTCCATGCATTTGGATGCAGTCGTCCCAGCCTGTATCCCACCTTATCCCTGGAGCACCTTTCCCCAGAGTAGGGATGGGTTTGATGGTCCTCCAGCATGCTGTTGGCCAGAGACATGCTTGCCAAGCCAGCCTAGGAGCAAGAGCCGTGCTCAGCTTTTGTAACTTCAGCCTGGCAGATTGGGCACAGAGAGGTGGATGGGAGAGAAACCCCAATGGATCTGAGGAACGGTCCCTCCAGGGACCATTTCTTTCTCTTTTTCAGGTGTAAGCAGGTCCCCTGCCTGGAGAACCTCGTGCTCATTTTGGTACCACTAGCTGCAAAGATCATTTCTAGTGATAGCCAGGGCCATCTCTCCCAGTGGAGTCCCGGCCAGCCAATGGTGATGCCATGCAAAAGCTAGCCAAGAGCTCAGCAGCCGGCTTTCATCTGAAAATGGTGGTCACACCCCTTCCTCCAGTGCCAGCTGCAGAGGGAAAGGCTGTTGTCTACTTAGGGATGGGGAGGGTTGACACAAAGAGCTCATTATGACAACAGTTGTGCTGGACACTTGCTTTCTAGGTACAACATTAGGTAGGGCATTTTGTTACTTCTGCGTGGAAAAGGTTGGGCATTTTAAACCCAAAGCATCCCACATCCCATCTCTGCATTTGCAGCAGCACCCTCCACACGGTGGGAGAGGGGCTCTGAATTACTCCAGACTGTCCCTCCCCAGTTCCCTGGTGGAGCTCAGACGCTCCACGTGCTGCGGCCCGGGTCTATGGAAACACGACCGTGCTGTGAGCTTCAATTACACAACTGCAGAAACAATTTTGCCTTGTTAATTGAAAATCACTATAGCTTTCTCTAGAATGAAAAAGCCTAAACTATAGAAGCAGGGGCTCCAGCATATAAATACTGATTTATATTCACACAGTCTGTCTCCTCCTTGTCATACTATGAATATAATCCCAGGCATTCAGGAAATTTTGTTTGCTTTGGTGAACAGACTTACATATCTGATATTTTTATGATGATCTATAAAGGTGCAATTCTTCCTGCAGGCCCAGCAAAAATAATCTCGAATACTTGGAATGAGTATAACAGTATGCACACAAAAAAAACCCAAAATCTCAATGGGCCACAACACAGAGTCAGAATACAGGTGCCAAGGAACAGATGTGGGTCAGTGAAGTGAAGGGGGGGTCATAAGCATCTTTCTTTGAGAGGCTGGCGCTACACCAGAGAGAGGAGTGTGACTCTGCAACATGTGGATGATTGCAGCGGAGAAGAAATGGTCAGCTCAGGGGGAGGACAGAAGTATGGGGAATGACATTACAGGATCAATAAAATCTTCCTCCACCTCCCCCACAGTGAATCGCCTGCAGTGCTGCACAAAACCGCCAGGATCAATTTCTTGAGTTTTGCATCGGCTGCTGAAATCTGGGAGACACGCTGGGTTTTTGCTCACCAAATCCAGTAATGTAATTAACAGAGCAATGGAGCAAATAAGACTAAATCCTAAAAAATCAAATTGCATCCTATCTATATAGAACTTTGAATGAACGCATTGTTACTAAGTTGACATACAGTTATTTTTGCAGCAGCACTCCTAGGGCGCCAGTCTGCCAAGGAAGCATTGGCTGGCGTACCATGGAAGACAGAGATGAAGGGTTGTCTTCATTATCAATTAGCTCAATATGAGTTTACACAGCCATGGCAAATCTTTCGAGCAAAATCATTCTGCCAGTCAGTACTCTAATTGCTAGTATGAACAATCATGTACGGACATAATTTCTTCCATATTTTCTTAATTCTACACACGATGACAGTTTTTATTGTCATAAAGGGAAACTTTGTACTGCAGCTCACACTGAGCAGCAGCACTGTCAGGAAGAAGTCAGGATTCCCCCATGAGGAAGTGTTTTCCCCTACAATGCGCCATTTAATTACATTTACAACTGTGAAAAATAGATTAGTGTGGTTTCCTTTTGCAGCATTTGTTAGTATAATTCTGAGCTGTTTGTCTCCATTTCACTGCTTCTTGTTCAACAAAGATATTTGATTAGCAAGAACTATGTTGCTCTTGTGAAACTTAAAGCTGTATTTGGAATTAGGACCTTTTTTATTAGTATGCATTAAAATCTGTTATTGATCTCCTAGAGGTGCTAATATAAGTGTCTCTTGTAATACAAAACCAAATTAGATTCTGAGCAGGTTCAAAGTGTTCAATCAAGGACTACCTAGCAGCATTTTTAAATGAAATGCAGTTTGTGTTTGGCATTTCAGATCAGCTATTTGATTGAAAGTCAGGAAGAATTCCCAGCCATGTAGCATCTCTCTTCCTTCACTGGGCATCTAAAATGCATCTAGCATTCAGCTGCTGCATAATGTTGACATATTGTTTTGTTCAGTCCAGAGCACTTTGACTTTTAACGTATACTATGGTGGCTAACTTAAAAGGGACCACTGCAGTACATTAGCTTAAAAAGCATTTGCTAAACATTTTAAACCTAACTAATTTATGACTTAAAGACTGCCATGTTCATTAACAGAATGCAAATGTGTAATGTATCGCTTCTTCTACTGATCATAGAGTTTACTTCTACTAGTCTTCATAGAGAAGTGGTAAAACAGGTGAAGCTACAGTACAGTGACCTATTCAGACCTCAGATAAGCTCAGGGACCCCCTGTGCAACATACTGTACATGGGGCCCTGAGAGATGGAGTCTGTCCTGAAAAGCCAGTAATTCATACTTGAAAAGAGAGATGTAAGGCAGATACGGTATTTCTATCATACCCACGATGCCATTACCAAACAGTGATGTTTTCACCTCACCTAACTCCATACCTGAGTGAATCACGCTAGGGCTTCCTTCACACAGTCAGCAGAGGGAAATACACACTTTGAGGATGCAGTTCATCCAATCTCTGCTTTGCAGAAAGCCATCTTTTTTAGTAGAAAATACAAAGTCACCTACTTTTGCCAACTCTAACAGCCAGACCTCCTGTCTTCCCAGAATCATAGAATCGTAGAATCATAGAATGGTTTAGGTTGGAAGGGACCTTGCAGATCATCGAGTTCCAACCCCCCTGCCATAGGCAGGGACACCTCCCACTAGACCAGCTTGCCCAAGGCCACATCCAGTCTGGCCTTAAACACCTCCAGGGATGGGGCCTCAACAACCTCTCTGGGCAACCTGTTCCAGTGCCTTACCACCCTCAAAGTGGTGCACGATTCACCATGCATGGGCATGCAAGGCGAGGGAAGCGCTGTCCTCTGTCAGCACAAGCTCTGCTCACATGCGTGGTCGCTCACCCCAGAGGTAGACAACATGAGTCTCATCTGTGCTAGTGGAAATCAACGGGTTCACTCTGGGGTTCACTCGAAACCAGAGCCCAGAGACACCGGGACTGCTGAACGGTGAGCAATTGTGAAACCTCACTGAGACAGCAGAGACCAGAATCCAGCCCTTTGGGGTCCTCTTTGCTTCATCCAAATTGATGAGATTTTAAACAGTTCATCTTTGCAATATATCTACTTGCACAATCGCACAAAGCCTCCAGGTTCAGCACTGCGACTCTGAGAGGTGGCTGCCGCACGCAGAGATTACTGCAGCCAAATAAGGGTCCCAGTGCTTTAGTCTGTTTATCCAGATTTAGATTAACTCAAACAAAAAAAAGCCTATGTGGTATTGCAGCTAAAATAGAAAATTAGACAATGTGTCACATGAAAATACCTCCTGGTCAAGGAAAAACTCAAGCCCCAGAGCACCCCAGATCCTCTCCTCCAGAGCCAGCTGATACCTGTAGGGACATCTCCTGCAATGCAAGGGTGCAGTCCCCATGGCAGCGACGAGGCTCAGGCCACTGTTTCTAAACAATTCCTGATTCCTCTAGATACCTTGTGGTGTCAGACTTTGCTCACATTTTGCCACCCTTTTCCATCAAGGGGCAATTAAAGGTGTGGGTTTGTAAGTGGCACTAAACTCAGCATACCTCTAATTAAGACTCCTCCCTCCAACCTGGATTTTGCCCATTTTCTAGGGTCTTCCAGAGTATTTCTGCTACCTCTTGCCATTGCTAGCTTCCTAACTACAAAGCAAAGCTCCTAAGAAAATGCCATGAGCTCTCTGGCTGATTTGCCGGTGTTCATTCAAACGACGATTATTACCAAATAATTCTCGTCTCTATGAACTTCATTTCTTGCTGCCTGCTGGGCTTAATGGCTATCAAACGCCCGCCTTCCTCCAGTTCCCAGGCAGGTAACGGCTGGGCTGGGGAAAAGGGGGACATTTATCTGTAGCATGGCCCAGAGCACCTTTCTCCCCTCCAGCCTGGTGGAGATGAAGCTGCGAGAGCGCTCAGCCCGCACTGAGCGAGCCCACGTCGAGACAGACCAGGCGCTCCGGCTGCCGCTGCACATGGACAACTATGAATCAGAAGCTGAAAGAGAATGAAAGGTGTCTCCTGTGCTGGCTGTTAATGTGGCCACGTCAGTACACTCCAGGCTGGTGAAGTGCAAACAAGGGAAATAGAAGAAAATACAGGTCTATAATTGGTGCATAATATTTCTTCTCTGTTGCCCTCTGATTTAACACGTGCAAAAATCAAAAAAATGATCATCGTAACTGCCCCATCAACACCAACCATGCACTACCTATCTTAATCCTCTTTCATCATTACCTTTTTTAATGCTCCAGGATGATGAGAAAACTAAAGGACAGTGATTGCTGTGAGCCCCACAGAAAAGTCTCAGCATTAAAAAGATTTCCTTTACAGGTGAAATCCTTGGCCTCTACTGCACAGAAAGCAGGTTGTGGTGGGGTAGCACTGCCAGCAGCCCCTGCACCCAGAGAGTGAGACAGAAACAAGCCTTTTCTCCAAGGTCACATTGCCCTTGACAAGTGTGTGAGACGGCGCTGAGCCTTGCTGGGGAGGGACACCACAGCACACTGGGCACCCGCCTTGCTGCCGAGGAGATCGCCTGGAAAACACAACACGGCAGTATCTCTCCAGTAGCTGAAGGTCACCAGTTCCTAAATGCAAGACAATGCAGCCAGATGCCTCATCCATGCCCTCACTTCCCTGCTGGAATGGCAGCCTGAGCCGGGAACACCTCGGCCAGAGTTCAAAGTACAGGAATGAACTGGGGAAAGGAAAGCCCTGTAGTTCCCAGCAAAGCACTGAATGGGTCTTGTTCCAAGCCTAATCAAACTATTATTTTCAAATAATAAAATTAAGATGTACCGATTTAATTTGTGTTTTTTATTAACTAAAAGTCAATCATTCGCGACCTGGTAATAGCATTGCACAAAAGCATGTGGCTTACCATATCTTGCTGAAAGCCCTCTACATATGTAAGAAAAAGGCTAAACTCATCCTTAGGCTAATTTCATTGAAACCAGTTACTCCAGGATCGAGCTTTACCCAGTTACAGACTTAGCTTCTAACTTAGGATGATATCAGTCCTCGGTAATAAAGGGGGCTCACACAAAAACTATGGGAAAAACTATGTGTTTTAATTTACTGCTGCACCACTCTAATCTGCCTCCAAATGGAAACTGCAGGCTGCTGAAGTTTTGACATTTGAACACTTTCAATTAGTTGACACACTAGTAATTTGCTTGGTATCATCCTAAATAATAATACATATTGTGACTGAATTAATTTGGCAAGCAGCCAACTAGGAATTTCCAATTAGGAGAAAGTTAATTATGTACTTGTCACGAAATGCACTCTATTTATGGCAAAATGTGTTGACTTTAAGTCAATCTTGGTATTTACAGTGAATTAAAAGTTACCACAGAGTGTAAGTATTTATGCTAAAGATAAATTGTCTCGGGGGAAAAACAGAAAAGGGAAGGAGGTGCCTACAAACCCCAGATGGGGGTGGATGGGTTGGGGTAGAGCACCCCATCGCCTCCTCCCAAATCGCTTTGCGGACTGCCAACACGGTGGAGAGGGGAGCTGAGCAGGGGCAGCTGGTCTTCACCAGGCACCACCACAAACCTGCTGGCAACACCTGAAAAGATGCAGATTAATTGCAGCAGACACCAGTTGTGCCTTCACAATGCAACCTGAGAGCAAACCTCTGGGTTACGAGGGGATTTCCTCAAAGATCCATTTTGGGGATCAATCTCATTAAAGACTGTAGCCAAAAGCAAGAGGGCGGTAATAATTTGCTGATGATACCTAGTCAGGAGGAGTTCTGTCAATTCAGAAGAGAACTGGAATTGCTCAGAATAATAACCAGATGACCTTGAGGTCTGAACTAATAGAAATGGATGGAAATCAATTGTGCAAAGTGCAAGGCCATACACCTAGGGACTAATAATGAGCATTTCTGGTATAAGCAGAGAGCTCATCATATGGAAATGGTAGAGGACAGACACCTTGATGTCTAGACAGACACTTGTAGATATTCAGAAGCAGTGATTGATCACAAAATCGCTGCAAACCACCCATGTGAGGCAGAAATGGCACAAAAGATCCTAGAACGTATCAGAAGTAGTTCCACAGAGCCGGGGAAGCAGTGACAGCACTGCACAAAGAAATGGCAGGATGTCCCCCACAGTATTGTGTATGAAAATAAAGATTCATAGAATCACAGAATGGTTTGGGTAGGAAGGAACCTTAAAGATCATCTAGTTCCAATTCCCTGCTATGGGCAGGGACACCACCTCCCACTAGACCAGGTTGCTCAAAGCCCCATCCAACCTGGTCTTGAACGCTTCCAGGAATGGGGCATCCATAGGTAACCTTCCCTGGGCAACCTGTTCCAGTGTCTCACCACCCTCAGAGTGAAAAATTTCTTCTTAATATCATCTAAATCTATCCTCTTCCAGTTTGAAGCCACTGCCCCTTGTCTTATCACTACATGCCCTTGTCCCTCTCCAGCTTTCCTGTAGGCCCCTTTTATGTACTGGAAGGCTGCTATAAGGTCTCCCTTGGAACCTTCTCTTCTCCAGGCTGAACAACCCCAACTCTCTCAGCCTGTCCTCATAGCAGAGGTGCTCCAGCGCTCTGATCATCTTTGTGGCCCTCCTCTGGACTCACTCCAACAGGTCCATGTCCTTCTTATGTTGGGGACTCTAGAGCTGCATGTGGTACTTCAGGTGGGGTCATGCTTATACGCTTAATGTTTATATGGCATGCTTACATGTTTAAGACAGACGATTTCAAAGTGGAGCAAGAACAGCGATGTGGCATTCATGATGCTATGGAAGATTATGTGTTTAACTTAGAAGAAGTCACTAAAAGAACCCGTTTTGTTTGGATAGCAAAGGGCAATAGAGAGCAGATTATCATTACTCAGTATAAATACGGCAGTGGGCTAACAATTTGCATATTTATTACTGGGGAGGAAAAAGAGCTTGTTAAGCTAGAGGACACTAAGAAAATAAACAGGTACAGGTGTATTACTAACATATTCATACCAAAAGTAGGAAGGGCACTTCTAACCAACATAAGAACTGAGCAGTGAGGCCACTAAGCTAACCCAACTGTTTAAGACAGGTGGTGATACAGATAAGGAAGAAGTTGCACAGGACAACTGCCTGCAACCATGTGGGCTGGAGGCCCCTTTGGAGCATCTTTCGGTGCCTGAGCTCTATGGCGAGCTTGAACAGAAAGCCCTGGCATCTGCTGAGACTTCTCCCATGTGACCTCTTGTAGATGCCACTTGTACTTAAAAAAATCACATAAAGAAGTTGTTTTGTAGGGTTTTTTTCCTGTAGGAATGGACACCTTGGCTTTCTGATGAAAGAACATAATCAAATTTAGACATTTTAGGCAGTTTAGTCATTTCTTCCCTATGCTAAATGCAGCAAATTAGCTGGTTCCACCTCACACCCAGGTGAACTAAGTGGACTGAAATGTCACTAATTTATCGATAGAAAGCATTATTTAGCATTCCTTTCTAGAACTCTTTGCAACAATGGAATCCCAAAACCAAAGTTATTCAAGCATCACAGGGATGGCAAAACTTTCGCTTACATCATCAACTTTTATCCTGACTTCATAACCCTGAAAATTCTCCACTGTCTATAACTAATCAACATCCCACAGTGACAGAGACAAGTACCTTTATTTGAAATTTTCCAAACTCTGTACCAGAAAAGTGTAACTCATAAACTGTATTATTATATTATTACTAGTATAAAGCATGGTTCTTTTTCACACAGTTATAGGAAACAAACTTTGCAACTTTAACTTCAATATATATCAGATATATGTCTTCCTGTCCATATTGCCTCTAGAATGAGAACTAAAATAACATAATAGGCATTAAATCATCAAATCAAAAAATGCATCAGCATCCTGTGTTGTTATGAGAGGTACTATACAGTACAATTTACAAGGTAATAGGCCTAGTCATCATCGGCACATCATTCATTCCAGTTTCTCTGCTCAGATGATGCAGGGCACGAATTTTGATGGACTGTTTGTCCTTGCTTTGATTAAGAATAAAACATGGCTTGAAAATAACAAACTTTGCTTGCCATTCCACATCTCTGAAATACCACTCGTGTTACCAGCATGGGTCAGAAGTATTAAATACGCTGATCACAACATTACGAAATCGAAGGTTGCACCCAAACCCCATCTTTTCAAAATTCACTGTGTCAAGCTGGGATAAGGATCACACAGACATCCATTTATCTTTGCATTTCTAAACTGCCCTGCTTTTGCAGCATGATCATCCAGGGGTTAATCAAGGACTTTGTGCACCTGGATTCAACTCCCTGTTATGGCCCAATAATCCCATATGATTTAGAGAGGTCTCAGGCTAAAGCAAATGACGTGCTTGAATACCTTCAGCAATCTACCTTTAGTCTACAGCAGTCTTCTAGTCTGCTCCATCATTCTGACTACATCTACACAGAACCTGATCTGCTCTGTTCTTCCCGAACTGGGGATGAAGATGAATAAGGATTGTGAGGCACTTGGATATTATGGAAACGAAGCTATAAAAAATCTTTTAGCAATAGTTTTCAGTGGAGTGGCAAATGTGTAGCTTGCTACATGACGTTAAGTGTTGGCCTTTGCGTGAATCTCACTGGGAGGAAATGCTCTTGCCTTTGATGTGTTCTGGTAGACATTCTGCCCCCACCTCTTTCTAATTTTTTCAGAGGGCTCTTTTAATTACAATGCACAAGATAACCGAGGCTGAAGGGATCCCACAAGAAGAGAACACCCTTCAGACAACAGTCTTTTTTTGTAAGACCTCATTCAGTTGCTCTCATTCCAACAGTAGATAAATTAAAGGCAAACGAACTGCATGGGTATATCTTTGCCCCAGCCAGCTGGGGCAAAAACATTCTGTACCCACAGCCAGAGACAACTGTCAACAGGTATGAGCACTGGAATCCTGCTGGGCCCCACATGGCTCCTCTCCATGGACAGCCCCACATTAACCTGCTGACTCCAGACCCCAATTTTCTGTGCCCACCAATGCCATACTTCCAGCCTTCTCTGTGTTTCCTAATCACAACTCTAAAGCATTGTAACACTCCTCTGCTTTCATAGTGATACACTCAAAGGTTTTTTCGGCTTGGTCACTAAACCAGCGGCACACGCAGAAATGTCTTTGCTAGCTGGAGAAGCCCAGAAGAGCCTCTGGCCACTGCAGGTGTCCGGCTGCGAGACCTGGGACTGCAGCACGATCCCCAGACAGCACAATGCGTGATTCTGTCCTGAAATATCATTTGAAATTTTCATTTCATGGTCTGTAGCATTTCAAGTTTTTCTTTCCATTTTAAATATGCTTATTTCACAGAGCACAAGGACAAACTTCCTTTCATAATCCTGCGCCTCCCACCGCAACCTGAGAACGGAGCTGAACCCTCTCTCCCGTGAACCACCATTTACACCACTTTGCGGGGCAATGAGAGCTTTCTCCCCCTCTGCCTTTCTAGAATTAGCCTGGTTTCAGGTCACTGTGAGCTCCCTTCCTATCTACAGCACAGTCTGAACCGGCACTAATTATGCTTGAGAAGGCATGTCTGAAACATCGAACTGCCAGTTACTCTGAGAACACCCCCGTGGCTCTGACTTCTCTCTTCTTCCAGGTAAACTGGCCCACTCCTTTCTCTTAAAATAATAAACGACTTGCCCCTTGTAAAAGAAAGGTCACCGCCACAGTCCACAGCGGAAAAAGTCATGGTCATCCTGACTGCCTAAGGGGGCATCCGCACCCCTGCTGATGCTGCTTTAGAGGTGCCCGTGCTGCACACATCTCCTTCCTAATCCTTGCCAGCTCCCTCGCAAACGTTTGTTAAAACCGGCGTATGCGATTGCCAGTGAGGATCCAATGTTTTTAAGCTATTTTTCAGAACAATTTGTACTCTTCCAGTACGCTGACTACAAGACAAGAGAGGCTTCATGCGTTGTAGCTCCTGTTATGGCATCATCCTCCTAAAGCCGCGAGACAGAGCAGTTGCTGTAAATCACCGTTACTTCCAGCACATGCGGTGGTACAGGCGGCTGACGTCAGTGCTGTCGCGCGGACGTGAACAAGGGCACAACGAGATGCCATGGTTCCTTCCACAACCCTAGACAGGCAAGTAGGTGCCTGGAGGAGGGAGAGGCACCCACACCTTTTGGCTTTGCTTCAGGCTGGGATTGGAATATGCTGACAAGAAGCGAGAGGACTGAAAGATGGAAGGGCTGTAGTATGGTCTGATGCCTGAGAAGCTCCAGAATAGACAGGAGCAATGGCACTGTGCAAACGGGGTGTCCTGACGAGGAGGTGGTACTTGTAGGTGCACCCTCCAACGACCTGCTGTCCCTCAGGCATCCCGTTTTCCCCTCACCGCCAGCAGCAGTTTGAAGGCACGAGGTAGCCAGACAACAGCAGATCAGCTCCATGCTGCGGTCTGACGAGAAATCTCAGACCACTAGATAAATCATCCCCCTGTTACAAAATATATGCCCAAATAAGTGTTAATTTGATGAACGCTGCTGAAGAGCATTTTGCACTATCAGCTAAATAGTGGTAACTTGTTTACAAACCAGGCTAATTACAGAGCCATCATATTTACTGTTTTATGAACTCGCCAGTGAACAACACAGACCTGCTGCAAGACTGAAAATCAGAATTTGGCCATAAACCACCACTGATCTTTGACTCTATCTGTAGGTATTCAGAACCATTTCAGTGGAACAGAGAAAGGAGAACTGCAAGAGGATGGACTGATAATTATTTACCCTTAATTAGGATTTGATCTTTTGTACATTAGGGGGATGAAAACAAGCCTAGATACACACACTCCTATTCATTTGGTAATTCTAAATGACATGGAATTAAAAGCAAAGCAGCGAATCCCTCACTCAATATGCACACACAACTCCCATTAAGGATAATGGTTATTTTGCTGTGACCAGCATGTGTTTTGAATGTTTAATTTCCATCACACATTTCTATTCAATTAGATCTATTGGCAGTAAGACTTAAATGCTAAGAAGGAGGAAGGTGAACCAGAGGTTAAAAAAAATTACTAATTGCCTATGCGGCGTTTTCCAGAACTGCAACATCTATGCCCGTCTCCCATAAAACAATGTTAATAAAGCAGACTTTAGTCTTTCATTACTTTTACACATAGCTTAGGTGCAACTATGGCTGATACCCTGAGCAGTAGCAAAGGGAGGAACCAGTCCTACGTGCCATACTCTCATCAACGCAAATTGCCACGCTGAGGTGCACTGCCCCGTGTTTGAGGGTCTGTCGTGAAGTGAAGCTGGTGTGCAGTGCCACCAGCTTGCCTGAAGATGTCTGAGGGCTCTGGTCACTAAGCCGTGCCTCTCCACCCCTTTCTCCTCTCCATCCTTTTCTCCTCCGACACACAACCCCCTCCAGTGCAGCCCATGGAGAACACGGACAGCCTCTGACTTGTAATGACAACCACAAAGTGAAGAGAGTTTCTTAACAAATTAAAGCAATTTTTTTTCCAATGCCATTTGGTTGCTGAGGAGCTGAAGTTCAGTAACCACCACTGGAGCACAAAGGTTTTTCTTTGCCAGAAATACAATGTTTGCTGCAGAAACACCTTCTCTGCACGATGGATTGGCAATAGTTTTCCAGTCATTCAGTTCTTAACGCTACCAGGACTAATCATACTGGGCTCCTTGCTGTCATACATCAACCCAAATCTAGATAGGTGCTGCAGGAAGCAGCTGCAATTGCGTCTCCCACCCAGGAGAGGCAGGAGGCACGGGGGATGCCAGGACTCTGGGGCAGAGGGACGCACCTCCAGAGAGTGGGAGAGACCCTCTGCCCCACTGCTCTCACCAAAGGAAACAAAAAATACCCTGATTTCATTTGCTTTGCCAGATATTTCTACAGGGTGATGCTGCAGCTGAAATAATGAGTTGGTGATTTTCTGAGCCTAGCCATCAGACAAAGCTGGAGACATTCAAAAGGAAAAAAAATCTCTATCATAAGAGCTCTAAAGTCAACAAAAAGACACCAAAGGGGAGTGATCCTGCTGGGAGGTATCTGTAATTGACTTTGATGGCTGACCATAGGACATGATTTGGGCAAGGCTGTCCCTGAATTTTAAATGGTACTTGCTGGAACACATGTAAGGTTTTAACATTCACAAGACTGATTTCTCTTATGGACTTTTGTTATTTTTGATACAATATGCAAGCTCACAGTGAAACCCTGCTCCTCATCCTTGTGCAGTCCATCCACCTGAGCTTCACTATCAGGATTTTACCCTCTGGCCAAACACCTCCAAATACACAAATGCAGACTCCCCCCATCCATTATCAAAAGCAGGCAAAAACCTCAGATTGGATAGAAATTCATCAATAAAATGAAAGAAAGCTCTAGGGAGAGTCTGAGCAGGAAAAATAAACCTTTTCAAGCCAAGCTGATCACTCATTAAATAAACACTTATACTGGAACTGACAAACCAGGCCAGTAGATTCACTCCCTGGGCATCATGGAAGGTATGTCTAAGGAGAGAGAGAAAAAAGGGCAAAGCAACAAAGGAAAAAAAAAGACAAAAAAGGACGTCATTAGAGCTATCGATGGGTATACACAACTGCATTGGGTTTGCGTGACAAGGTTTTAATAGCGGTGGGGCTACAGGCGTGGCTTCTGTGAGAAGCTGCTCCAAGCTTCCCCAGTGTTCGATAGAGCCAACACCAGCTGGCTCCAAGATGGAGCCGCTGCTGGCCAAGGCCGAGCCCATCAGCAATGGTGGTAGCACCTCTGGGATAACATAGTTAAGGAGGGGAAAAAATCCCTGTGCAACAGCAGCCAGAGAGAGGAGTGAGAATATGTGAGAAAAACAACCCTGCAGACATCAAGATCAATGAAGAAGGAAAGGGAGGAGGAGCTCCAGCCGCTGGAGCAGAGATTCCGCTGCAGCCCCTGGTGAAGACCATGGAGAGGCAGGCTGTCCCCCTGCAGCCCATGGAGGTCCATGATGGAGCAGATATCCACCTGCAGCCCGTGGAGGACCCCACACAAGGGCAGGCTCCTGGCAGGACCTGTGTCTCCATGGAGAGAGGAGCCCATGCAGGAGCAGGTTTTCTGGCAGGACTTGTGACCCGCTGGGGGACCCACGTTGGAGCAGCCTGCTTCTGAAGGACTGCACCCCATGGAAGGGACCCACGCTGGAGCAGTTCATGAAGAACTGCAGCCCGTGGGAAGGACCCATGCTGCAGAAGTTCATGGAGGACTGTCTCCCATGGGAGGGACACCATGCTGGAGTAGGGGAAGAGCGTGAAGAGTCCTCCCTCTGAGGAGGAAGGAGCGGCAGAGACAACATGTGATGAACTGACCACAACCCCCATTCCCCGTCCCTCTGCGCTGCTTGGGGGAGGAGGGAAAGAACTCGGGAGTGAAGCCGAGCCTGGGAAGAAGGAAGGGGTGGGGGGGAAGGTGTTTTAAGATTTGGTTTTATTTCTTATTATCCATCTCTGATCTGACTGGTAATAAATTAAATTAATTTTCCCCGAGTCGAGTCTGTTTTGCCCATGACAGTAGTTGCTGAATAATCTCTACCTGCCCCTATCTTGACCCATGAGCCTTTCTTTGTATTTTCTCTACCCTGTCCAGTTGAGGAGGGGAACTGATAGAGCGGCTTTGGTGGGCACCTGGTGTTCAGCCAGGGTCAACCCACCACAACTATCAGTCATCAAATGGAGAAAAAAAGCAGAATCCTGGGTGCAATTGGCCTTATCTTCCCTTGAAGTCAAGCTGGGCACCTCTGCCCTGCCTGCCAGCGCCCCCGATAGCAGACCTCGCAGGACTCGCAGACAAATCAGGCTGTGGATGAGGATGTCCACCCAGATGAGTGCCCTCTCCTGCACAGAGCCCTTCACCCTCTCACCCCACAGCAGAAAGACCCCCCCAGCTGCGATCCCTTTGAACCACCTATTCATGTGCTTCAGCAGCACTTGGGGTCGTCGTTCAAGTGACAGTCTGAACCGTGCCTGAGAAGTGCCACCCTGCACTGGGAGAAGGCATGGTAGCAGAATAGGAGGTGGTGAATTTTGCCGTAATTTCTCATATGTATACTCCACTACAAGTACACATCACAGTATTTGCTCCATCAGCCATAATGTAGCACATCCCGTCTGTGCAAGGACAAATACAACAGGGAATAGCATCTGCCACGTGCCTCTGCCTGCGAACTGGTCCCTCGTGGTGCTGGGGTGCAGCCCCAAGCAGGTTCGCGCCAGCAGGGCTGCCGGGCTGTCGGCCTGCTCTGTGGTTATGTGGGGGACAAAGAGAGAAGTCTGCACCTGCAGATGCTAACCACACTAATCCCAGCCTGCGAAAGCCTGTTTTCCCCAAATTATTAAGTGGCATGCATGAAAGCACGAAAGTGGTGCTACCCTGCATTACGGTAATAGACTGGTGTTCATTTTCTCACTTAATTTTTTTATATTTTCTGAAAGCCTTTAGAAATCAAATATATTTTCCCAATCATACTATTCTTCCCTATTTGAGTATCCGTTCGTGGTCCTGATAGACCTAACACCACTCTGCTTCCTTCTGTAGCCTTTTCCTAGATACCGAGTACAACATTATCAGAAACATACCCATTTAGGGACTTTTCCATGTCCTTCCCTAATAAAACAAAAGACAGCTTGTCAAGATTTGGCCTGCAGAAAAGTATTTTATTGGCTCCCACAGAAGTGGCTAAGAAAGCAAATATTAATCATTTATTGATCATTTGACCTCACAGTGTGTTAAAATTATTGGGCATCTTGATAAAAAAGTGTGGGCCCTTCAGCAAGAGCTGGAGACTGCTATGAGCCCAGTTTCCACACCAGTGAATGTGAGGACAGCGGAGTCATTGTTCGGACTTCCTTTGTGGGAGCAGGTACGTATATGTATGAATGCAAGAAATAATTGCAGACCTGGAGACTGCTGTCAGACCCCACTTGCTGCTGGGGGAATTAGCTGCCCGCTCCCCAAACACAGCAAACGCTGCCAAAGACAGGAGCTCTTGTGCACCCATCAGCATGAAACATGAGCATACAGGTGTTTGCTCTGGAGTACAAGAAATAAAAAAGAAGAGGCAGATGGAAATTACCCATGGCTATTGAATTATTGCAGGTCTTGTGGTATCTAGGACCTTCACGTTCTGTCATTTACACAGGTAGCCTCACTGGAGGCGTTTGCAATAAGCATTCAGTAAAATGGAGTGGATTTGGTTCCAGAGAGTATCTCATCAAGTCAAATAAACCATTTTCATAGGCAATTAGGACAAATCACTCAACATTTGATTTCCTTCTATTAGAACAGTGATCAATCCCTACACATTTCAGAGGATTACATGATCGCCACAGCCTGAGTCAGTAGAAAGATCTAGTAAGACTGATCTGATAAGACATTAGATGGATAAATTATGCAGAAGACAATTTCTGTAAAAAAACCTTCATGCACTCTGTAAATTTTGATAGCTTGACAAATAATTTGAAAGATAAGGAGTTTCCCTCTGCTTTTGAATATTTATGGAGTGGAAGAAATACTTGCTTGACACCCAAAGGAGAATCAGGATATGACACAGCAGCATCATTCCCCTCTTCCTTTAGCCCTGGGCAAACTCTAGATGTGCAAGAATGACTCCTCCAGCTGTACCAACCTATGAGCCAGAGGAGAACAGGGGATACAGGGAATGGCACTAGAAATACCAACCAAAAACGGATTTCCAACACTATTGGATCGGTGTCTTAACATAGTATTTTTTGTGAGCACTGACTTCACTTGAAATGCAAAGAAAAATGCTGTGTTCAGATATAGCTATACAGAACCTGTCACATTCTCAGCACTTTATGAATTTTCTCTTTACTTTATGAATACAAAAATTAGCACTTTTTGTGCTATGCACAAAGAAATGTCAAGTAGGTAACCTAAACCCCCAAATAATATAACCAATAAATCTAATTTAAAGAGCAGTGAATATAATAATAAACTTTACAAGATTACAATGTCACTGTGTCTGACCAGCCATGGTAAAATGCTACTACCTCTGAATTTGAAAACTGAAAGTTAACTGTTATGGGCAACAGTATCTAATACCAGGCTGGTACAAAGCCCATCAAGATATACCATCTGTGCAAACGTCTGTCCCTGAGCACATTTCATCTATAAGGTAAAAATAATGGGCACTATGTGAGAAAACCTAAGAAATAATTGGGGATTAAAACTTGGTTATATATAGGAATGAACATTTTAAAATAAAAGTATCTAAAAATATACATATGTCCATGTTTAGCACAAGGAAAAGCACAACGATCTTGCACTGTAAATCAGCATCCTCTTGATAAAACCTCTTCCTAAGCAATAAGGATTCTCCAACGTCATGGTTAAGTCAGGTTAATGGCACTAATACAGGCCAGGAAGTGGCAATAAGATCCCCCACCACAAAGATAACACCATGACCTGATGCAAAGATAAGACTTTCAATATATGATCCTGACAGGGTTTTTTCCCCTCTGACTTGGGGCCAACTGTTTGTTCACACAACAGCTAACACAGGGCAAGGTGACCTTCGAGGGGAGCACAGCAATCTGCTTACATAAACTGTAAGGTCAAGACCAAGGACTGAAGTTTTAAAATTATGTCTTTTTAGTAAGGATACTATAAAGTTTTGGTAACCTGAGAGTAACCTAAGAGTAAAAAATACCACTCCTCCTTTCTTTTTTAAAGCTTGATATCTTTATTGTTGGTATGGATCAAATAATGAATATTTTCACATATGTAAGTACCAGAGCATTGAGACACACTTATCGCGTAGATTATAATCAATCCATTAATTCATGCCAGTCTGCTCCCATGCAGGAGGGTGGCAAAATGAATCCCTAAGTACAACACGGCCTGGTGGACTGTTGCACAAGAAAATCACTGCTATCAGCTAAGGAAAACAACAGGTAAACGTGCAACATGAGGGCAGCCACCTCCTCAGCAGCACCTTCCCCCGGGAGCTCAAACATCCTAAAACTGCATGAGAGTACGGGATTAAGAAAACATTGCATTAATTGCAGCAGTGGGTATTGTAAAAGGTGGAGCAGTCTCAGAAAACCGATTTCCTTTCCACCGCCTGTTTTCTGACTGCTCAGCAGCCCCCAGAAAACCATCGCATTGCGCAGTCCCACTGTGCAGATGTTCCCTGGCAGTTGGTGGGGCTTCCAGATACAGCAGCAATAGTGGTGTCCCCATGGACATTTAAAATGGAATTGGGTAACATATTTTATGGATATTCCTTTTTTTTTTGGAAATGAATCAAGACCAAGATAAACCCTTCTATCTGCCAAGGAGAGTGGGCAGAGATAGCAAAAGGAGAGAAGATGCCCTCACAGGGGTTTGCTTCCGTGTCTCCTCCCCATCAGTAGAGCAGGGTCTCCCTTCTCGTTGCATGGGTTCAGGCCCCCAGGTCAGAGGTGGACACATTTCACCAAAGACTCTGAAAAAAACTCCAGTTCCCTATTTTGGCTCTGCTCCAGCCTCCCCTTTGTGCTGTGTCTGCAGGTTGAAGGTGGCAGCAGTCCTGCCCCTGGCCAGGGCACTGGGCGGCCAGGCAAGGACAGCCCCAGCAGGGGCATTTCCATGGATGAAGTCCTCAGTAAATGGCTGCACAGCTGTGGGGGGAAGAACAGCAGAGCTTTTTCATCTTCTTACCTCATTTCTGTGGGTCTGCAAGAAGATTGGCATGCATCCCCCAAGGTCCTGCCCTCGTTCGTCTGCCTTTCCTCTAGGCTCGCTCCAAGCTTCCAGCTGACATCTTCCATCTGCTCAGACGAAGCAACTGCCCCCCTGCGCTGGTCTGGGACCTGCCTAGTGCCTGGTGTCCCTGCCAGAGAGAACCAGCACGGACACAGGCTGACCTGTGGGATGCTGACTTTTGAAGCCCTGCGCCATCCTGGTGGGGGCCCCGGTCCAAGGCCCCCTGCTAACAACATCCTGCTGAGGACACCGGAGCCAGGAGAGTGGGAAGGGAAGAAAGCGGGATGTCTCCTTGAGGATATTGGGTTTGGAAATCTGCATCTATTAATTATGAATAAATGTAACTAAAGCTGCATTTTTTACTTCTGTTGGAGAGCAAAAAGAGCTTCTAATTTGGAGTGAGACTTTGATATCTGAAAAATTGAATATATACGCAAAGATGCCTAGTAAAGTTTGTCTACCAGAAAACTTAAGCAATTTTCTAGGTTTTTTTGTATTTTTGATGACTGACAGAGAAAAAGTATTGATTGACAGGCCCAGAGATAAGTGGAGAAACGCTCAGAAAATAATAACTTATAAATGCTACTTTCATGTAACATTTCTCCACTTATCGTCTCTCATATTTCCAAATGAATGAGGTAAAGCAATCAGAAAATTATTTTTATATAAGACACATGCTATCTTTCTGCCGCCTGTAATGTGCCCATTGCTAATATTTATGAATTATTTTTACTTGCTCATCCAATGTGAACTCTGCTATGTATTTTTGTTATCCCCTAAGGATATATCCTGTAAGCAACAAAACTATATGTTCTCCTTCTTAATTTTTTCAACATTTTAAATAATCTGCTCCATATGCAACCAAGAATTTTAAAAGAGGTGCTTGTGCACCTCTTTGTTCTTCATACATGAGGACATGAACTTTCAGACATCTAGAAGAAAAATCCTGTTGTGCCAGTAGTTTCACTACCTGAGCATACAGGCAGCTCAGGTAATTAAAGGCTCGTCAGTCTGACAGTGATCCCAGATAAAATAATGAAATGGCTGAGAGGGACTCGATTAATAAGGAAATAAAGATGGCTAATATAATTACCACCAATCAACATGGGCTTATAGCAAGCAGATTTTGTCAAACTAATTTGATTTTTTTCTGGAGTTTCAAGTTGCTAAAAGTAACCATGATGGTATAACAGACTTCTAAAAGCTACTTTAGATGGTGCTTACTACATGATGTTTTGATTAACCTGAACGATATAAAAATCAACACGACACACGCATTAAAAGGATTAAAGCCTAAGTAATTGATCACTCATTAGGGAATTTTTCTTGAACATGTTTCCAGTGGGATACCAGAGCCATTAGTTCTTAGCCCTACTCTTCTTCACATTTTATCACTGATCTGCAAGAAAACATAAAATCATTACTAATAAAGTTGGCAGATGGGACAAAGATTGGAGGAGTGGCTAAATAATGAGGAGACAGAGCCAGCAGCACAGAGGGGATTGGATTGCTTTGGGAACCAGCACGAACAACCAACATCAACTCCAACAGAGCCAGACGGAGACCAGGCTGTCAACAGAAGGGGGTCTATTCTCGGAAAAAACAAATCTGAAAAGTGCTGGGGGTACTGAGGGGGTTTCAGCTGAACAGGCATTTCAGTAAGATGTTCTGCTAAAGGAATAAATGGGATCCCTGGGTATGGAAATGCTTAATGGGATAACAGGCTTTTACCTTAGCATTCAATCCTACAATACTGCACTGAGCTTTGATGCCCACAGTCCAAGTCAGATGTTGAGTAGTCACAGACTACTCAGAAAAGAGACAAAAGAACGATAAAAGAGTTGGAAAAAATGGTTCATGTGAAAAGGTTCGAGGTGTTCAAGATATTTAAGTACAAAAAGCATCTGCTTACTGCCCATGATGCACCGCGTCAGACACAAACTGGATTTAGAGGCTTCCCCAGCCTGGCAAACAGATCCAAGAACTGGAAACTGAGTCACAGAATCATAGACTCACAGAATGGTTTGGATTGGAAGGGACCTTAAAGACCATCTATTTCCAATTCCCCTGACTGGCCAGGGACACCTCCCACTAGGCCAGGCTGCTCAAAGCCTCATCCAACATGGCCTTGAACAGCTCCCAGGCAGGTTATCCACAGCTTCTCTGGGCAACCTGTTCACACTATCCTCACAGTAAAGAATTTCTTCCTAATATCTCGTCTAAATCTCACCTCCTCTGGTTTAAAACTGTTACCCCTCGTCCTATCACTACATACCCTTGTAAGAAGTCCCTCTCCAGCTTTCTTGTAGGCCCCTTTCAGATACTGGAAGGCTGTTATATGGTGTCCCCAGAGCGTTCTCTTCTCCAGGCTGAACAACCTTGACCCGGCCTGTCTTCATAGGAGAGGTGCTCTAACCCTCTGATCATCTTCATAGTCCTCTTCTGGGCTCACTTCAACAGGACCATCCATTCAGATATATGGTGTATATATACTTTGTATAGGGAGCATGATTTATCACTGGAACACCTTTTCAGTTCTGTGATAAACGTCACATCACTAGAAACTAAACACTTCACAGGATTTTTCTCTGAAAGGTATGTCCCATTTCAACCTAAACTCATTTCAGAAAAACACGTGGCCTCTGTTATCCAGGGGTTTAGATTAGCTGTTCTAGGAACCTAAAAACCTACCATTCTCTGGATGTGTCTATTTACCAGGCAAAAATGCTAATAGTGATACAAATTTCCTTTAAAAAAGGTCTTTTTTTCTGTTTTCCTTCTCCCAGTAATTTCTTGAAAAAAGGAGTTTCAACCAACATTCTGCTTTTTCACCCATTCCCAAAGTTTTAAGACGTCTGTTGTAGACACGTGATTCCAAATCCAAGTGTCCACAGGCCTGCAAAGTCCTGATGAAAATGGGCTACCAAGAACAAAATCTGCAAGATTCACAAAGAGAGAAAGGGATAGAAAGGGATAGAAAGGGATGCTGTAGACAAGGGACCTCAGTTCTGACCCTGGCTCCCAGGCTATTTGAAAAAAGACTGCTCTTCTAAACAAGGCTGCATAGGCTGATAAATGCCCGTCTTAAAGCTTTAAGATATTACAGAGCTTGGCCAGATTTATATTGATAATCTAAGGGTGAAATGCTTTTTATTAATATGCTTTCTGCTTGCCCTCTAAGCAAGCTACGTTTTTTTGTGCATGTGTATATTTATAGCAAACCTATACTTTAAATGATCTTTAGCAGCTGAAATAATTACCCCAAAACATTCTATCACTAGAGAAATCAGTGAAGTGGAAAAAAAAAAACCTCACTAAAGTTTGCTACATAACCTGCAGAAATTGAGCAGAATAACAGATGGCTCACAGTATTCTTTCTTCAATTAATGGCTAAAGACAAATAGCTTACTTCAGGGAAAATTACGCTTTCCATTTAAATTTGGAGTATTTTAAGGCAATAATTTAGGGGAAATTCCAGCAGGCAATCAGCAACTGTTGTAACCCTTAATAATTCAAGACTTGACCCTCACAGGGGCCAAACCCTGGCCTGCCTCTCAGGATCACATCTTTATTTTATGTTAAGTCTTGTTCCTTGCTCCGTTAAAGTCACTCCAAACCCAAAATCATGAGATAAAAAGGTGGTGAGAAAAGATATAAATAATACGTGCAGCGCAGAATAAATTCACATCTAAATTACAGGCCGGGGAAAAAACAGCTTCTGCAAGAAGGCTCATCACATCCGCTGCCTTCCCTTTCATATCTATTTTTCTACCTTCATTCCCAGACTATTTACTGTTTAATAACTCATTCAAGGTCTTGCTTGAACGCTTTGATGCTTCTTCCTTGAATAGATTTTCTTTGGAACATAGTCCCTGAGCTGTACGCATTACATTTGCTGTGAAACATTTTTTGCCCAATATCTCTCTTAAAAAAACCCCCACACCAAACTCCCACAATTTTCAGCTAAGTTTTTCAAGACCATCCCTGACTTCAGCATACCAAAATTTATCAAAATGGTCATTGTGAGGATGAAGGTAAATTCCTGTTAAGGTATCTCCAGTATATTTTCATTTATGCCACTGAGTTTTATTTTACATCCAGGCTTCTATATGGTCCTTACTTTGCATGAGTAATAACACTCTAAAAACATCCGGCAGAACTGTGCAGTCCCCATGCAAACAAATATCCCAGTTAAAAAAATTAAGAGTTTGATCTGTGGAGTGACAGTAAGATCACAGCCCAGTAATGATTTACTTGTGACACTGTTAGTGATGTCTTTGTCTTATTAAGCTTGACTCCTACTGTGATTAAGGTTTTGTTTCTACTGTTTGCAGTGCAAGGAGATTTTATCCACCTTAATTATTCCTAAAGATTTTCACTTTCACCACATTGAATTTCTAAACATTCAATGGCTATTTATTTTGTTTCTTATTCATTTCTCAAAGACACTTGAAAGTGCATTTTTCTAAAGAATTTTTTTTCCTTTCATTTTTCAATCCCTTCTGGATGGTGTAAATATTTTTCTTCCATATTGATTTTTGTCCTTTTTTTCCTTCAACAAATGCTAATTATTTTACTAGAGTTAACTGAAACTGACTCATCTATTTTTGTTTAGCAATTCCAAAGCATATATTGCTATTATGCTCCAATAACCTTGCCCACCAGCATTATTAATGCAAGCACAGCTACAGGAAAAGTATTCATTACTTAAATTGTTATTTTAATTAAAGATAATAGTTTCTGTTGAATCCTTTATTCTTGCGTATTCCCTTTTGAAGTATAATGCTAACTATCCCAAGGTACAAGGAAGATGTTTAGGCTTGCAAAGTCGGGTGTACCACAGATAGGAAACGCCAAAACTAAGATAAGCATAAATGCTCAATTTGAGCTTCTTGGCACCGTTTTAACACAAATAACAGCAGTCATTAAACATAATGATATATTAAATGTCCAGTGACAGTAGAATATATTCAGCAACGGTCCTGCATCTAGCTGTACAGATTAGGATGCTATCAAGTATTGCTTATAAAAAGGGTCATTAATCTCACCTAAATTTGCTGTTTGCAGCGTTGCCTCTGAAGCCCCCGGCGACTCGCTCCGCCTGCTCGAGGCCGGTGGGAGAATGCGGGCTGGTGAGCAAACCCGTGCCCACAGGATGTAAGCCGGGGAGAAGCCCAGCACCCTCCGCTCCTGCAGAGGTCAACGGGGACCAACACAGCTCAACCCATGACAAATGCCAGTCTTCAAAGAGCAAAAGCAAGAGTTTGCGTTTCCTCTAGCAGAAACTTCGGAGAGACACCCTCAACAGATGTACATAGCAAGTTTGACTAAGCAAAGTACAGGCCTAAGTGTTGTACCACGTTAATCGGAATAGGAGAACATGCTGCATAGTTGTAGAAAGAGGTTGTTGAAGTTCTTTGCTTGTTTTTTGGCTGTGGCTGATCTCGGGTGTAGAAAAAACTACCAAAAGAAAGTGCTCGCACCGTACTTCATGGATGAGTATTTCTCATCAGTAACCGAGCTGCCATTCCTGGCAGAGCGCTTAACCAGCTGTAATAGCTGGAACAAACGCATTTGGAAACCTGGAAGGACTGAGCTGGGAATAAACCAAAATGTGGTGTCAAACCCTGCCGTTAGCATGAGGAGACGCCACCACGCAGCCAGCATGCACAGGCGCCAACGCAGGAAAACTCCCCCAGAAGCAAACTCAATGAAGCAGCTTTGTGAGGCTTGATCCTCTTAATTTTTCAGGATAAAATTTCAAGCCCAATTCCAAGTAAACCCTACTTATTCTGGACTTTGACCAAAATCCTCCACAGGAAACCCATAGAGCAGAGCAGAATTGGAAACCTCAGATACCATTAGGTGTCTTGATTTATTCTTTAACCGAGGGCACCATGGCCTCTCCAGCTGCCATGCCTGAGCACCTCAGGCCTCAGCATAAGCACATCTATTTTGGTTCTTTACATAGAAAAAGCTTTGCTTGGGGTCCTACCTACTCAAAAGCAATGTCTAAGTGGATTATTGCAGCATATGCCTATATTAAAGCAACACAGCAAATATAATGAGCTCAACAAACAACAGTATTATCTCCTTTAACCGGAGAGGACCACAGATGCCATAATTTATATGGCCGTTTACTTCAAGCAAAGGCTGTGGCATGTAAATCACACCTATCATCCTGCCATCTATCCAGCCATTTTGCAACCCAACCCATATGAGACAATTACAGTGAAAACTCAAGGATTCAAAAAGTTGTTTTATAGAAATTGAGGTGCCAAAATGGGCAGGCTGGAGAAGTTTTAGCACCAAAGAGCTGCCTACTCTCTCCTCCCCAGGTGGTGTATTTTCTCTATCCTTAAAGGATTATCTGCCTTACACGAATTCTGGTTAAATGCTTTCCAAAGAATTATTAATTGGAAACAGACAAACATTCTTCAAACTCTATGTCAGAAAACATAGCTCTTAAAATAGCAGATATTCATCCTAAATTCAGGTTGCAGTCTCCTTCTCACAACCTCCTTTTCTACTTTCCAGGTAGAAATTGTTGAGGTGTCAAAACCACATGGAAAATCATGACATGAGGGAAATAATTCATATGTAGAGTATGTTATCTGGCTAGACAGTGTGTAGATATATTCTAGATAGTAGGTCTTCCTCCTGTGATCACTCGAGAAAAGGAGGAATACTCAGTAAGTAGTCTGTTAAATGAGGTACATACTCAAAAAATCATTTTTGTGGTGGCTTACATAGTATGAGATGAAACTTTTGAACTTTGACTTTCTCCTTCATCAGTATAAGCAATAACATTTCTAAGAAATATCTACTTTATAGCTCAATACTTGCCTAAAACTAAAATTGTCCCAGAAAGGAGCTGATACAAGATACAACTTACATAAAATGAAGTAAAATGTTATCTAAGTATAAGCCCATTTTGTGTTACACTTCAGTTTCAGATCATTTAGCTGACACACAAGATCCTTTTTTTTTTCCCCACTAGTTGCTCTATTAACTAGGCAAATGAAAGTTTTTACATCACCTTTACTCTATTTCCCTTCTCTTCCTTTGCTAGAAAATTAGATCTCAGACTGAGTATACAATGTTTAGCTACTGTTACACCAGGGGCCATAGACAGAAATATTTGAAGTCTAAAATCAGCGTATCAACTAATTCAAAGGCTCTCCCTGCATCAAGAGAATAAAGTGAAGGCTGACCTGTTTTTTCTGATCTGGTTATAGGGTCAGTATGTATTCTTTATTATCTGAAAAGTGGCTCCAAGAAATAAGTATGTTTGCAGTCTAAAGCATTTGGAGGGGAATTCACCCGCTCAAATGTAAACTTTAATGGGGTGAACAGGTACATCTGAGTTTGCCTTTGTTTAAAGGCAATAACAAAAGGAAGCGATGGAAAAAGCCAGATACTTCTGAGGTGTCTGAGTAGATATTTATCTCATCCGAAAATAGGACAAAGCAACTTCTTTCTCTTACTTAGCTATAAAGGAAGCTGCAGATGTGGATGTCTACCTTGAAGATTTTTTAAGACCCAAGTTGCCTCATTGCAGTCACAAGGCCAGTGGCCGTTGTCTCCAGCATAGTGTCATTCTTTTTTTCTAAATTATTTTTGAGGCACTGGTAATAAAAAAAGCATTCCCACCTATGGCATTATTTTCCTGTGAGTCATCTGATAGTAAGTCAGTCCATGTTTCTAGGTGAGCATCTTTGTCAGAGTGTTAACAAAGACCTGGTGTAATTAGGTCTGTACTTTTACAGCATGTTACTGGATAGAAGAAGTCCTGGGCTTTTCTGAAATTTTAAACTGTTTACAACACTTCCAGACTCTGTTTAAGCTTCTGACTTCTCTAATACAATTGCAACTTTTCTGAGGTTGATAGAACTCAAAACTTTTACAATTTAAATCCTCCAGTAGATTTTCTGTTTCGTGATACATACACATTTGTAAGAAACCCTGAAAGGCAGATTTAAATAGATCTAAAATGTCTTCTCACATTCCTTTCAGTTATTATTTAACAATTTTTTTCCTCATGATTTCTCTTTCCTGGTAGATAAGCTAGAATTTTATCAGCTTTTATATTCTCTTCGCAACATGGGGTTCAGCTAGTTTTATTTGACGTGTTTTTCAGTCAATATATAGTACATTTTTCCTTTGCATTTATGTGACTTGAATAGCTTTTGATTCCTGTATTTTGTGAATAATATTCTATCTTTATGTGTCATTTTAAAGGCAAATAATTACTTCCATGTGATTTTTCCTCCTTCCTACACTATCAAAGGTATGATGAGGTAGTTACCTTCAATTATCACTTTGGACCCTTCTCTTGAAAATTTCTATCTTGAGAAGCATAGCACCATTAAAAATCTGGTATTTTCTTTATTTTTCTTCCCTTGTGACTTGCAAGAAAGTCAACAAATGGATATAATACAATGAAATACTATTATTATTTCTCATGTAGATGTTTGTGCTCTAAAACATAAAAGGTATCCTGGGATATGACTATGACCCATTCAAACAACATGCAGCCTTTTGTCCAGGATGGATCTGGATGCTTTGTAAATATTTCTGGTTTCTATTGTGCAGCAGAATTAAGGAGAAATAAGAAATAATCAAAATAAAATTTGCCTTATTTTCTGTAATTTTTTGAAGTAAGAGGGAGAGTGTAAATTCATCCAACCAAGCACTTTATTGATCTCCATTGATGAAAAGAAAGCAAAATGTAGGGTTATTTTCTTTATTTCTCCATTTTTATTTCTCCTTGCTTTGACTAGGAATTCTATCCTGCTTCTGAGAAAGCTTCAACAATGAAAGGTGCAATACAAATGCCAGCAAGCTCCATTAGGTGACATTTTTACTTCTCTAGGCTTTTTTTCTCTTGGCTCTAAGCACAATATTCTTGACTATCTGTGAATACAGTATTTGTCACATTTTCAGGGAAAATAAAACATATTCAAGATATTTAATGATCTTATGGCGCTTTGCTACTCTAGCTACTACTTTATAAGAAGCATGCACAATAATAAATACTATTGAATGTATGAACCACCCAACATATTATTATTTTGCTGAATTTCAAAATCTATTCTATGTAAATTTTCTACTTGGTAAACATACAATGAGTAAGTAATTCCCTCTTTTCCTGCATGCCTGAGGTGCAAGCACTTGTGTTCTGTGTTTTGCTACATTTCCAATATAGTTGATATATTTTAAAAACTAGACTTTATCACCTTGATATTAGTAGTTTACCTCTCTATCGCATGACAATTCTGATTTAACATCTTCAAGATGTTTATCAGCAGCCTGTCACCTGCACTTGGCTATTTTGTACTCTTATCAATAATCTTATTTTAAAAAATAATACTAGTAAGTAGATATTGACTTCTGCTGAGATGAATATCAAGATTTATTGACCTCAGGGTAAATATTTACTAAAGCAACCTGCAGTCAATAATTTCCTTCTGGAACAGTAACTCTTGATGTCCATGGAAATACAAAGACAATCTTGTGCATGAGCTTTAAAGTCTCACTAACCCACACTGCAGTAGACTGTAAACCTACACAAAAAGTAGATTTCCAGGTTGCTCTATCATATATGTACACAACAGTACAATATTTATTTCTCCTTTAACTGAAAAGGAACCTCACTGAAGAGGAAATGATTCAGGATAACAGAACCTTTTCAGGAACAAAGGAAAATGAATATTCTTTTGCTGGAGAGAATAACTTTTATCTCCACTCAACCTGTCCACAGCCACACTTCCAACACAAACACACAAATCAGGATCTGATTTGCTCTGTTTGTTTTCTGCTTCTAGCCAGAATTTATCTGGCAATCAAAAAAAATCTATAAAATCTTCTAAGAATTAGAAACCTCCCTTAGAAAAGCTGAAATTTTTCAGCACAATCTTTGAAATAACAGAATTCTTGATTATAGATTATTTGTGTAACAGAATTTTGCATGAGTCACATTGTCATATCATGCCCGATACCATCTTCCTTCCACCACCAGTCTTTCCACATGAACTACATCTGAAAGAAAAAGGATGGTAAAGAATTTCAAAGAATAGTGTTTTTAAAATAGAAAATCCTGCAAGCTAAATCACCCTTGAGGGGAAAAAACAAACTTCTTTTCCCAGTCTCTGATTCAGACAGACACTTCTGTGGAGCTCAGTAGGACCGACGGGGGGTGCATGTGCTAATTTGCCTGTGTAAACAGATGTTCCAGATCTCTGTATAATGAACTTGGCCATGGTAGTCACTTACTGACTCACTACTGGAATGTTTACAGCCATTAGTGTAAGCCAGAAAATGTATGACAATGTTTAGATAAATTATCTCCTCGTCTAAACCAGCTTCCTCTGAACTGCTTCCATTGCCACCTGAAATATGCCTGTCTAGTACAAACCCTTCAGCTGTCAGGATGAACCCAGACTGTTAGGATGAACTCCAGATTGTTCATACAGAGCCTGATTATCACTTTTGTCAGCTTTGTATTAATGCAGCTTCTCTAATTTCAGTTCGGTACCCCTGGTTTTACACCAGCCTGAGCAAGACTCCAGCCTATGGTTTGTACCCATCACTAAACCCCAAGTGCTCATTTACATTTTTGTTCTTTCAGTCTCTCAAGTCTCCAGTCTAAGAGAACAAAACACGATACCTTTGTTGGCAAAAAGCTTCCTCTTCTTACATCTTGTCGTTTACCGTGCCATCTCATTTATATTCAAACCTTCTCATTTATATCCTGATGTACAACTGACTTTTCCTCTGCATTTTAAAACAAATCTACCCACCCACTTCTTTATATTCATCATCTTTGAATCAGTAGACAAGTCACTGCCTTATTTTGCTTCCAGAAAGATTTATCTACAGAGCCTGCTACGGTGTCTTGAGACACCTCTACCTCTCCTTCATCCACCTCCTTGGTACTCTCCCACTTCCACTGCAACTCGCGGTGTAAAATATCTCTTCCCTTTGACTTGGGGAGAGGATGTTCTGATCACCTGTCAACTCGCACTTAGGTTTCAAATGCAGCTGTCCCAACAGGATGCAGTTTGACTCTCTCAAGTATATTAAAGAGTATTTTCAAGTCAGGTAAAACTTCACTGAAATCAGTAGGGTTAGCTACCACTATTCATATCATTAAAGATGATGGAGAAATGCACATCTCTAGTTAAAATCTAGGCACAGTACATAGCAAGTACTCAAATGTTCTGAAAGAAACACCAATGCTGAGTATTTTGGGGTGCAGGGATATATGGGGGTGGGTGGGTGTGTAGATGGGACTGCATGGCTATGCATGCTTATGGAAAACCATATAGGTGAAGAAACAAGAGGACATCCCACAGAAACAACCCCGTGGTATGGCCGCACTGGATAATGCAAGTAAGAGTAGAGCTCTCATAAAAATTCCCAACTGGAACAGTAAGCAAAGCAAAGACATGTGTGTATCCATTGCAGACTAAGAGTTTCTCCTGTATACAGAAAAAGACTTTGGCTGATCTGGAATTTGCTAACAGAGATGAGCTACAGCAGGGATATTAAAAAATACACCACAAACATCAGCTCTGGGAAAAAATCAAAGGATACACAAAAGAGAAGAATGGAAAAGAGCCACTGGATGCCCATTTGGGCCTCTCAAAAGATTTATGCTTTATGAAGAAACTGAATGATGCAGATTGGGATCCTGTCCTTTCTGTCAGTTATAGAGCTAGTTCCCATACGCGACAGGATCAGGGTCCAGCCATACAATTTTAAGTACAGGGAGAAACGCTCTAAACGAGACTGTCTAGGCAGAACTAAGAAGGCTAAAGGATGCAGAAAACTTGCCCAGTACCATTGAGAATTTACAGGATGAAGTGTCTGTGAATCAGCATGTCCTCTGTCAGCTGGGCTTGGACTTACTGGTGAGTACCAGGAAACAGAGGCCTCTGAGAGGATATTCAATAATTCCTTGTAATAGTATCCCATAATAGGAAGGTAGCACTGGTGAGAAAGACCACTGCCACAAGCCCCGTGAGCACAGCTCTGTGTTTAATATGTATGAGGTTAAAGAAAGATTCATGATATTTAGGAGACAAAAAATTAAGGTAAAAGTGTTTTCTAAGACAAAGGGAATAGGGACCTAGCAGAATTACAGGAACTCATTTAGCTAATGCCTGCACAGTGGAAAAATAGCTAGAAAGTAAGAATAGTTTATGCATAAGAAAGAGATGTGATTATGGCCAAAGTCTCTATTCTGTTCAGGAAGCAGATGGTTAAATGGAGGAAGATAGCAGCAAAGTTGAGATATATGAGAATCAGTCAGATGATAGTTGTTATTTTGTATTGTGAGAAAAAAAAGAGAAAACAGAAAGGCGAGATTTGGGTCAGATAAAACAAATTATACACAACTGGATGTCAGCAAACAAATTGTTGCTCATTCAAGGGAAAAACCCACGTAATAGTTATCCACTACTGGGATAGTTTCCAGAGGAAAAAAGATGGGATGGAGGAGCTTTGGGACCTAGGCTGTTGGGGAGTTTGGGGGTGCGACTACATTTTAGGTGAACAGAACAGGGAAACATTTTTGCTGTGAAGATGATGCAAGATCATGAAAGATGGAAGAAAGCTGAAAAAAACCCAAACCAGTTGCCCTGATTGGTGTAAAGGAACACTATGGGAAATAAAGAGGAGACACTTAAGCTTCAAGAGATTTTATGACTAAATATTGACCATAAAGAGTATATGTGATGTCCAAAGGTCCTGGTCCAGCAGCTTTCCAGATAAGGGGCCTGACTAGACCGTAGGGCTTATGTGCCAGTATTTCCTTCCCTTGGAAAGCAAGGCAGTTGAGTCCTACCCCATTGTGGGTTTAAGATGCAGCCAGGATATGCCCCAAGAGCTAAGAGCTCTTTCTCTATGTCATTTAAGACATAAACTACAGGGATTCTTCCATCACAGAGGTCTAAGAGGCTTCTGGTTAATAACCAGGAATCATTCTCCCAATTCCATTCAGTCTGTCTGTGGAGGGGCACCAAGGGAATGACACTGGAGGATACCAACCCATTCCCCTTCCACCTTGACATACAGCAATACCCAAGAGAGAAAAGCATTGCTAGTCACTGAGGAAATGCGTAACCGAGTTTAACCAGTCTCTGGGCTCATCTAGAGTTTTGGTTAAGAAAAAATATGGTAAAATTAGATCAGAAATGGAGAAAAGATACCTTACAAAAGGTTGGACAGATGATCTTTCCAGGTCCTTTCCAATTTGGGCTATTCTATGAGTCTATGAAAATTAAAGTAACTGGAAATTATTCTTATCCATTCTATAGACAGATGATTATTAACTCTGCAGCAGGTTCAGCCCAGTAAGATATAAAAATGGGTCTTGGCAAGGTGAAGTGGACAGAAAGAATAGAGGAAATGGTGTTTTCACAGCTGAACACAGACTGCAGCAATGTACAGTGACACTCCTGGCATGGGCAGGGTACCTGCTGCATCTGACAGTCTTACAGAAGCAGTGTTACATTGTCCGTCTCTCCCAGCTCCTATGTTATCTGCAAATAATATCCTAAGGTCAGATAAAAAAGCTTTCTGCAAGAACTGAAATATTTAAAATCAGTCTATGTTATCAGCAAAACAAAAATTTCCATCACCATAAAGAAAGGAGGCTGTGCACTGAACTGCCCAGCTCTCCAAACATTCACAGATATGTAGAGCTTTGTAGAACTTTTTTCCTTTTATAGATTTTTTTTAAAGAAAATAAATTATCATTATTTCAAAACTCTGCGGTTTGGGGGAGAAACAGATTCTGCATCGGCAGATTGCTATTTGCCACTTTCAGAGTTACAAAGGCTTCTGTGATTGTCCCTGTTGTGACTTACTCCATTTCCTATTCTTCTCATACCAGATGGAATAAACTAGTATTAGTTTGGGAACTAGCAACAATTTGGAAAAGTACTGACACAAACATGTGCCGAGTTGAAGTGGATGGCAACTGATTACAGCAAATGAATAATTCTGTGGAGGAAAATCATTGTACAACCAGCAACAAACCCCTGACAGTGGTGACAGTCCAGGGCTCTTTGCAGCTTGACCTGTAGAGGAGGCAGTACAGAGCATCCACCGCAAGAACACCTCCAACAGATTCTGCAGACTTGAGGAGTGATTTGCTGCGTAGTTGGAAAAACTGTACCACTGGGATTGTGCAGCCTGACACAGGCACCAGAAAGCAATGTTGATGCCTTGTCAAGATAGCCTTGTTGAAGTGACAGATTGCAAACACTGCCCTAAGTAGGAAACCAAAACCTGATTTCTCAAAGGAGCAAACATACTCAGGAAAAAAATTACTGTCTTCTCTCATCCTGAAATCGGCAGAAAGGGAAATGTTGCTGATTTATCCACTGGTGATGAAGTGAAGCTGAAAGAACAGATGCCTGAGCAGCTAGATGCTTCCTATGCATAGTGGCTTCAATTTCAGGACTGCATATGAAATAGAAAAAATACAAGTGCAACCCCTTCCTCTCTTCTCTCAACGCTATGAATGTATTTCATAATTTTAAAACCACTGAAAATGTGGGGTTTTCTACAGGGCATTTTATGAGACGACAGCCTCTGATAAAATAAAGAAGGTGACTCAAGAGGGGTTGCAAAGGACAAGGGCCATAAGCTGGAAGCAAAGCTTTGCCTCCATGGCCACCACTGGCTGTAGTAGCTAGGTTCAGTTTTTACAGTGAAGGACCACGGTCTGCGTGACAACCATGCTGTCCCCTGGCCCTGTGGCCAGACCCAGAAAAGGAATCTTTCACTCCTCTGGAGGCTCAAAGAGAAATAAGCAGGGAGTGAAAGCACCTACAGAGGTTTCAGTGGTTTGGACTGTTCTGGATTCACTACAAGAAATGACCTGGCAGACAGAACCTGTCAGCATATTAATTCCACCTCTCATGTTTTGAACTATTTCTCTGCTTTCCGTTCAGCAAATTGCTCATGGTGTCACCCTTCCAGCCCCAACAGGCAATGATGGAAAGTAAAAGAAGAGCCTCAATTACAAGGTCTGGATTAAACTTTGCAAAAAGTGGCAAAATTAGCCACTGTTTTGCCTTTCAGCCAGAGGGTAGAGGTTGGTTAGAAGTAGCCCAGATGAGCTTATGTGCAAGGGTGTACACAGGGATGCCCCGGGCAGAAGAGCTCTGCGGAGTGCTGCTCTGGACTGAGATGCGTGAGATAAGGAAATATGAAAGTGAGAGCTCAGGTGGAGAAACAGTGAGACATCCCAAAAGAGACTGCAGAAAATTACCTACTCGATCCTGGATTTTGCCTGTGTTCTCAGATCTGAAGGGCTAATTTTTATATCAGGAATTTCCTTAGCACCCCTTCTTTCCCAGTTCAGAAAAACTGCTTCAGGACATGGAATTTTTGTTCTGTTATTTTGACCATGTCCAAATCTCATTACATCTTGCCCTTGTTAACCCAAGACTTGTTAGAAGTCAAAGCAATTTAGTCTTATTTATTTTAAAATTTGAATTGTTAGACAAAATATCTCACATCCACCTGTTTGGGGGGAAAAAAAAAAAGGTTTAACTTCAGAAAAATGCAAAGATCCAGTCCTTCCCTGGCATATCTGTGTTCAGTGCCCAGCAACAGGCCTTGTTCCTGGATTCCCTTCAAATTAATAAAGAAAAGCGTCTTAGAAAAGCAGTGGGAAGGAATTATGCCTGATTATTCACTTGGCTCTTTGCTGAACTCCGAGTTGGTCTGTTCATTTTCTGAGAAACCTCACCTTTTACCACTGCAATGCCCTGGAACAAAATGAACAAAATCCCCATTCTGCATATGTGCTTTTTAAAGTCCTCATCAATTGAATTCATCAGCTCCCTAAAGGTAAGTTTTCAGTCACAACAGTCAAGGTTATTTTCCGAGGATACAATTTCTGGTTTGGCATTTCTAGTTTCTGCCTACTCAGAGAGCTAGATCTTTTCACTAAAAGGATGGAAACTGTATTCACAATCATGATCAAATCCACTGTGAAATATGTATCCACAAACCGAGCAGTTTTATCTTCCTGACTAGCACGCACCTTGAGATAGGCATCAGCTCAGATGAATTTCAGCAAACATGCCCCAGAGAGGATGCAACTAAAACCTCTCTGAATGGTGATCTGGTGTGAATAACAACCAGCATGCAGAGCACTTTGGAAACAATTACATTTTCCCCAAAAGCACCAGCAAGAATCTGAAGGTAACAGAAGTCCTCAATGGAAACCAGTAGCAGTCATAAATATCAACTGCCTTTTTTTTTTTTTAAATAGCAATCCAGGTGGTGCAGCTGACAAGAGCCTCCCCTGGGGACAGTGAGCACCAGCGAATGCCCCTTGAGCCGCAGCCTCAGGGCCAGGCAAGTGGAGAGCTGCTGCTCTGCTGTAATGGGGGCGAAGTGGATGCACTGGAGTGGGTTTGGAGGGAGGGAAACAGGATAACCTAATCCCAGAATGCCACCACTGCCCTGGAGGCTTCCAAGACTTGACGTCACCTGACAGGGGAGCTATCTGAGGAGCCCAGCTTGCAAGCTGCAGCTGTGTTTGATTGATTTAGGAACAGAGATGTGCAGATTGGCACGATCTGCTATGTGTGTCGGTGCCCTGCGTGCACCAACGGACTCCGTAGCCCCGTCTTCTCCTCCCAGGGGTTTAGCTGCTCTGTTCAAGGTCCACTCTGCCACAACCCAGCGCTGTGACACCGGGTATGACTGCAGTGAAAACAGCTGAGCTGTTGGAAAGGGTTGTGTCGAGAAGCTGAGAAGGCTTGTCTCAGGAACTGTGTTTGGGCTTAGACCTCTCCTCTTGGCCCTTGGCTGGGCTGTGCTAAAGGTCTGGGAGCGCTTGTCCATGTGCCGTGTCAACCCTCACTCAGACTTCCCTGCCTGACCTTGGAGCTGCCTCCTCACCATGGATGTGTCATAGTTGCCGATGGTTGGCTGAGCCTGGTTGTCCTCACTTCACTCGCTGTACAGATTCTGCTGTTCCAGGTTTCAGATCTACTGTGTCAACAAGCAAACGTTCAGTTTGCAGGTTATTTCAAAAACTTTAGAAATAAATTGTGTTTGGCAACTGTATAAATGGAATTAGCGATGTGGGAAACTGTACCATGTCTTCATGGACCACTATGATGAGCAAAAGAACGTGGGCTTTAAGGGGGAGAGGCATCAATTCTGCTCCCAAACATTTTACTCAAACATCAGAGTGTTTGTGCATCCAGAGATGGTAAATTCTGAAGGCCTTTTGTGTGCTTTCAGAAAATTGTACCTAACAAAAATTCTCAAGATCTCCACAAGTTACACAAAAATAGTTACACGGTACCTGGATATGAAACCAAGGATACTTACCTTTACCTGAACGCTGAAAAGGTCATGACAAAGATTGTGATTTATGTAAGTATGCAGGCATTCTACATGTCTAATACTTACTTGATCTAGGACTTTTAGAATTATGTTCAGATTTAAAATAACAGGAGCTCATTATCTAAAATACTCATTGATTTCATTTGTTGTCTTCCAGATTATTCTAATTATTTTTTAAAGTTCAAGCATATCTGTGTTTATAGTTTTTATATAAAATTACCTAAGCCATGAATTGTGTGCAATTAGGTTATCTCCCCCCCAGCAGCAGAAAGTTATTTAGCCCTAGCAGCAGAAATTATGGTTGCATTTTTAAAAGGTTGTAACGAAGTATTAGAGTGGTATTTTCCTTTCTAATATCAGATTACATCATATACCTCAAAAGCAGCAAGTAATTAAACTGTGGGTTCCTTTATTACATAACTTCTTTTAAAGCAGTTAACAAATCACTAGCTCTGTTGCAAAAAACCAAAACACTAAAACATATGCCTTTTAGCTTCTTAGCTGTGGGCTTGGCTAGAAAAACCAATCCTGTTCAAAAACCTTTCTGGGAAAGAAAACCACCATTGAATTACTTGTCTGTAGCTGAAAAACTAATCATCTCCTTTACTCCTTTACACACAGATCTGGTGTGCATTCAAGTCAATTTGGGACACACCCAAAAGCATGTTTATCGGTGCACTTCTCCCTCCACGGCCCTTCGGGTTGCGTGGTTGTCCTCAGGTGGGCTCCCTTCTGACTAGGAGGCTCCTTGTTTCACTGGCTTGATCTCCATAGCCATCAGCATCTTGGAACAGCAGCTCAGCTCGGCAATGCTATGGCTGATGTCGTTCAGTCTGCTGCCATCATTCCTTGCTCTGTATATGCATTAGGCATGACATCAAACACACTTGCTTGCACAAGCAACTTCATCACCTGCCCTAGATTTCTGGGAAACAGACATTTTCCTGCACATTTTCCTGTCCACTTCTCTTCCAGCTTCCTTGTTCCCAAAGAGTTTGTTCCAAGTTTTCTTCACTGAATTTTTCTGCTTCTCTATCTCATTTTTTAATCCAGAATGTTGCTGTCATCTCAAATTCATCCTGCTAAATACTTTTGCTTTCATTTCTAAGACTCCCACCCACCACCACTTACAGGTAAAAAAGATGAATTCAGATGAGTAATGAACATACACCACATGTACCTTCTGAGCTCTTTAGTGTTTGCAGAAATGTTTATTTGCCACAAAGACTGACACAATATACAGAAAACTCATCAGTTACATTTGAATTGTTAATAAAATCAACTGTTAAATGCAGATCTTTCACACAAAGAAAGCTGGATAGATTAAAATGTCCCCTTTAATCACTATTCAACTTTAAAATGTCTCTGTATGGAAGTGACAGAAATTAGCTGTATTCAGTAAAAGCAGTAGGGAAGGGTTAAACAAAGAAACCTCTTGTTCACTTTGGCCTCTCATTGCCTGACTAGAGCTTATGCTACCTACCACTACTCGGGTTCTCAGGTCAAGGGATAAAGTAGGCAATCACGTAAATGACTGCAAGTACAGACCTTTTCTCCCATCTGCCTGCAAACAGAGAAAAAGAGAAATCAAGTTAAAAGCAATCACTGTTATTTCAGCCATCTAATTTATATGGAGCTTCTCACATCTCACCATGGTTTCAGTGATCTTACCTACTTCAAATATAGTCTCCGGAAAAAAGCAGGGAGTGAAATAAGCTCCAAGGACTGTCAATGAGCACAGGAAGTTGCATTGTCCTTTCATAAGTGAGCCTTGATGAAGATGTTAGTTTGTAAGTAGCATGGCATTCCAAGAGAAAAATAAAGCTACAAGGCTTTTAAAACACTTTCTGCAGCTCAACAAAGAAACCCATAAATGCCTATCATTACCCTCCACCATCTTGCAACAGAAATAGATTCAAATTGGTTTTGATATAAAAAGATACACATAATTAAAAGGAGAAAAGAGCAGTTATAAGCAAGGAAGAACAAAGTTGCAGCATTTACCACAGAAACATATGCATTAATAAATCGGCGCACTTTGGCCTTTTGTGGTCACATATGTGACATTCAGAAATCCTTCTTCAGACGCTGGTCTCATCGACTTCGATGTCGTTTAGCCAAAGAGCAAACAGACCCACAGTCTGAGGAAGACAGAAAAGGGCAAGAGAGAAGTGAAGGCTCGGGGAGGCAACGCTCCTTACCAACAGTCAGCAGCAGCTTGTGAGCAAAGCTGGGACAAGCGTGCTTTGCCTGCGTGCTCTCCACAACCCCCTGCAGTGGATGCAGTGCAGGCTAATTAATGGCAGAGTCTCTGAGACAGCCAGATCCAAAACTGGTCAAAGATTTCAACCCAATGGTAAAAGTTTTGCAGTAGACTGTGCCCAAGAGTGAACGCAGGACACTGGAAAGCTGATGTCAGTTAAGCACTAGCAGTTTTGCAGTTGGTGAGGTCTTCTCTTCAGTGTGATACTTCTCTCACAAACCAAAGGCTCACAATGGTTTTGTTCAGCAGAAGGGTTGGATTTAGGGTTCTCTATACACTCATGAAGTCGAATCTCATCACTTTTCACTGCAGCCACAATTTCCCTTGATAAATGTTGAATAGAATGAGACAAAGAGGAAATCAACTGTTTGCCCAGGCATCCCTGAGGACAGACGTTATAAACTTGCCTGACTCACAAAGAGAATCCCACCCTGCACATGGAAGCCCACGGACAGATTGTTGGATCTGGACCAGCAACAGCAAAGAAATTTGCAAAAGCAAACTTTTGTGATTCATTTCTGCAACATGGTTATTACTGTTATGCCTAGCCCTCTTTAAAGTCAATACAAATGGCTTAGCTGTCTGCTGTCGTAAGTTTTTACAGAAAGTCAAAAATAATCCTACGTATAACGTTTGTGATTAAGGTACCACCCTTTGGCTATACAGCAGATTACCCACCTGCCCTGTAAGGGTACAATCTCCTCTTTGAAACCCCTCTTAGACTCATTTCTACAAGAAACACAATAGAGCAATACTGATGAACTAAAGAAACCATTAAAATATTTTTAAAAGAGACACCTTTGAAAATATATTGTATCTCTTTCCTTTATCTGTCGCCTGATGACTTAAGAAAGCAAACTACTTGGGGCAGGTACTGCCCGTACAGTACCTAGCACACTGTCGGTGTTACTGAAACAGAAGTGAATCAGCCAGGTTGGGTTTTATAACACGGCCTGGTGTCAAAGCTCGCACGGTTGGTCAGGTTGGTCACTAGTCAGCTGAATTTATGAGCTGCATTAACAACTTCAAGACTTGCCTTCACAGGCCAGAAGATGACGTGCTACAGTTATGAGTTCAGTGGCATCAAAGTTAGCTCAATATGTGGGCCCCATAATCAGGTCAACATTCATAGAAACACCAAATTCACCACATTTTCAAATGGCTTGGGAAATGGGCGAGTATTCCAATTAAGTTTCCTATATCAGTATTCAGCCAAACAGAATGATCTGAACTGCTAAAGATTGTTAGGCTCCTGTACATCTTTTAAAGCCTTCCATCTGACCTATTTATCAAGCATACGCAGTAATAACAAATTAACAAAACAGAAAAAGTCTTAAAACTAAACCTATTCATGCACCAAAGGGTAGGTGTCGCTTTGGAGCTCCTTAGAGCCACCCTTGGTGCATCTATTATGTCAGCAAACTCATGATAGCATTTTTATCTGGAATATAACAGACATTAATGTAAATGGGAAAGCACTGACTGAAACCAAAAATACTATCTACACAAATTAGACTAATAAGAACTGAATTAATTACTGAAAAACGCAGGCCAAACATACTAATAATAAGGATGTGACCTCATGACACATCCACAGCCACAGAAGGATAAAGGATAAAACATTTCTCTTTACAGTTATATCTGACTACCTTGCCATCTATGTTATGACAGAGAAAAGCCTTGAGAAATGGCTAAAGGCTATAGCTCTTAGTCATATAATTACAGGTAACGTTACTCTCTCTCCATGATCAAGGAAATTAATTTTCAGTGAGGAAAGTACTCACATTACACATTTTTTTTCTTTCAGAAGGCGACAGTAATGAGATTTTAGACAGACAAAATATGGGTTATAGCAAACTTTCATTATTAGCCTCATACAGAAAAAGGCAGTGCAATACACCACAATAACACCGCAAGAAATACTTTGAATTCTTAGAGAGGCCAGGAAGGACAGATATTAAATTTGGGAAAAGTGTGTGGGAATGCATGGTCTTTAATAAGGACTCATTCATTCATTAATGAGAACTAGTACTAAAGGGCTTCCTGTAAGTTACAAGACAGGAGGGAAAAAGATACAAACACAATTAAAGAACAACCATTGACAAAAAGCCTTTGGCCTTTTTCATTTATTTATTTGGCCTATTTATTCCCTCTACAACGGGCAAACACAACAATCGCCTTAAGACCTGGTTCTGCTGAGCTGCACAGCAGGAAAGTGCGCGCAAGAAAATTTCTCCTGCTTTCCCAACTTACCGGTGAGTGCCAGGCAGGATTGCTCCTCGCCTGCAATGCAGGGCGGCAGCGCAGCCGGAGGTGGTGCAGCCAGGGGGGACAGAGATCTGCCCAGGACCCTGCCCCACCGCGCCAGGCACAGCCGCCCCAGCAGCACAGCACCCACCGCGGCTCGGCAATCCACACCTCAGACACTCTGCGTGCTGCCACCAGTGATGCCACTTTGCAGGTGGAGGGGGAAGCAATGGTTTGCGCTGGCTTCAAGCGCTGCAGGATGGTCTCGTGTTGGTGCTGCTACCCTGGAGAGGGAACGGCGTTTCTGCAAAACCTAAAAGACGCCCACTCCTCATCATGCGATGCAACCAGAACCTTTCTGAAGTCTTCCATAAAAGGGAAAGTCAACCTGGGACAGCCAAAAGGGTGAGTGTCAGGGCACCCTCCGGGACAGGGAGGATTTCTAAGATTCAGGTATCTAAGCTTTCCAATTCAACGGAAAGATTTTACAGTGCGCGTTCAGCATCTCAGACAATGGGCTGCGCTGGAGTATTCCCCTCAGTAATCCCTGCCCTAGATGGGAGATGCCTCTCCCATTGCCTTCAGTGTTGCTGTAACTGGCACAGCGCTACGTGAGACTTGGATTATTGCAAATCATTTTTGAATGAAAAATCTTTTTGCTAAAATTTCCAATGAGCTATATGGTTTATCTTGGAATTACACCATCAGGTTAGCTCAGAAAACAACCGATTTTTCCCAGGATGTTTCCTCTGATGGATTTGGAAATGCCTTTGCATACATTACTTCTGAACCAATCTTGTCACTAAATCCTATAAACAGACACTGGAAATGTCTCCTTATTGCTATTCATCATTGGATAAAGCAATTGCAAACCTTTTACAATGTCAACTGATAGTGGCCAAAGCCAGAATCTGAGTGATTCACGTAAATCAACAGCTCCTAGCCATATCATTATGGATTAGGGATGTGACACACAGCATTACTAGCAAGCATCTAGGAAATGCAGAAAAGCTGAAAAGTGTCACCTCTTGCTGAGTCTCTCACTAAACAGCAGGACAGATGCCCTAACAACTTGTCTACTCAAGCAGATAGGACACTATAGAGCACTATTAATGGGAAGGTCTGTATGATTGAGTAACACTCGCGTATTTATAAGTTCAGAGGAATGCAGCATGCATTATTTATTTAGTTGTGCTGCATGGTAATTAGCAGGGCTGGAGACTGGAGAGTGTAGTCAGTTAAGAGGTCAGACGTGCCCTGTCACAACGCTGCTAACCCCCAATCTGTCCTGAGGTGTCAGGGCCATTTGCAAGTGCTCTGTTATCTACTGCACTGAAGTTGGGTAGCTGTGAGCCTCTCTGGTATTTTTTAAAAATAAATTAATTAAACAGACTTCTAAAATTTAACAGGAAGAAATAATATGCATGTCCTAATGTAAATATTCTGTGGCCTTTTTTGCATGACCTTTCATCACTTTAGGGATTTGCAGGAAATGAATATATTGGAAACAGAGTCAGGAAAAACAGTAAATTTTTGCTTTGGAAATCAGGTCTCCCTTAGAAGTGCATTTAATGCACCACTTTTAAACGCTGCTAACTGCTGAAAAACTCTTACTGAACAGTAAGATATTTTTATAAAAAACCCAGTAATTAATGTTGGACTTATTCTTTGGCATCTCAGCTGGACAGACCTGACAGCCAGATAGCTCACTGACCATGGCGGACAGAGGAATGAGGACATGGATCATCATCCCTGAAAGCAGGGTGAATCAGGTATGTGGGCAGGATGAGTGAGTGGCTTGGCACCAGGGTGATGACTGGAGAATTTTGGCAGCTGAATAGAGTGCAGAAAAAGGCTGCATTTTCAGGATATGTTGAACTCTAAGAGGAAAAAAGTCTCTAACAATTGATATGGCAGAGCAGGAGCTCCCAGCATCCTTCCGTCTATGAAAACTTTGCTTTGCATTCCCCTTTCCTGCTGGGAAGCACACATCAGTGGGAATAACCTGTCCCACATAGAGCAGTTGAAGTATGTCCATAACATGAATAGCAGTCAGATGTTGAGATACTTACCCTAGACAGTTACTCCACACAGTGACTGGACTACTCTGACTTTTCTGCAGTCTGATCTTTGCTGCTTCTTGTCAAGAGGAACGTACTGCTTCAAGCTGCCAAGCCAAGCCAGGCATCTTGACCTCATGCTTTAGGCTTGAGTGCAGCCCTGCCCCTGGAGGGCTGCTAAGTCATGCTCCCCCAAGAAGGAATAGTTCCCACAGAAACAGGAAACAGACCTCAGACTTTGCAGGCAGCACAGCTGCTGTTGGCGTATTCCTCCTACAAAGTGAGAGGGCAGGAGCAGTAGGTAGGTTCTGAGGTCCATGAGCTTTGGCTTTTCTGGTCGGAAACCCGGCAGGTGCTGCATCACGGAGTATCTTTTTCCTAACCCATCTCATCTGTTGACTAGCTTCAAAGCTTATCAAAATAACCTTAAGCTGACAAGCTACTTACACAGCTTCCTTCTTCACCTCCAGGTCTTAGAGTTGGGAATTCCAGCCCATCTTGCTGTAAGCACATCTGTCCTCTGTCTCCTCACAGTCCTTTGCTCCCACGCTGTTATGCAGGGTGTCTTTGCTCCCTTACACCCTCTCTCTACGTGGCAGCAAAGTGGACTAGATTCATCCTGCCCCTGTTTCTGCAACGAGCCCCTCCTTACAGCCCCCTGCCTATGCAAAGCCTTTGGTAGGAGTGGAAAAACCATACACTCAAGGTGTTCTCCAATCCAGACCTGAACTAGAAAGAAACTGGAAAAGAAATAGTAACTGTAGTAGAAGTAGTACGATTAAAAGTTCTGAAATATGAGTTTGTTAAGAATCTGATAGACTGGCAGGAGAATCCAGTTTCTTTTTGTCTTCATTTTTTTTTTCCCCCTTTCATTCAAACGTTAATTAATTCAGGGAAGCCCTGTGGGCCACATTAGACAGAAGGTCAGACTAGGTGTTCAAAGTGGTCCCCTTTGTCCTTATAGTCTGTGAAAATCAATGAAGATGGAATTCCCAGATGAAAGAAAAAGCCACTTCACTGTCTGGACCAGATTCTAGCAGACAGACCAGCTTGTAGATGAGTGCCAAATGTCTTAGCTGCAAAAAAGGTACTTCTTCCTAGTTACTGCAATCTTGTGCTATTCTCCAGGCTCTTACGCTGAGCTAAGGTAAGGTCCTTCTCGCACTGCAGATAGATAGTGTGCTGCTTTTATAGGCCCTGTGCATCAGACTCCTACAGACCCTACCACACAGCGGTCCCCGACTCCCTGCACGCACACGAGAGGATTGCTATTTGAGAGATTTCACAGAAACAGGCTTTTCATTATGTAGTTTTGCTGTAAGATTATCATCAGCTGCACGACAGCACTGTGACCTTAGACAAATCTGGATTCATCTCCATTTACAAGTCATGGAAAGAAAGCGATGGAAGAGATCATCCAATACTAAATAATATCTCATTGAAAATACAGCACTGAATTTTTGGTTAACCTAGGCCATATTTTCAAGTCAGTGTCACTGGCTGTGTTCTAGCTAATACAGTGTCAGTCTTCCCAGGTTCAAGCAGTTGCAACTTGTCCATTTAGAGGAATGTTTGGTAGTGATAGCGGGGGTAATCTGGTTATTAAGAGACTAGAGCTACAGGCTACAGAGCTGGACATGTCACATCTTTCCCAAGTGACCTTGACCCAGCCTCAGAAAATCAGCATCTTCAGACTTAGACTCTTGATCTAAACTGTTGGTGTAAGTTTCTCAGAACCTCAATTTTCTCCTCATTAAGCTGCAGCAGAGCTGCCCTTCTCCTGCTGGGGTTAAGAGGCTCAGCCCATGGATGTTTGCAAAGCGCCCCAACACTCCCTGACCACAGAGCAAAACAGGGGTGAGAAAGGTTTTTCTTCCCCAGGCCCAAATAGGCTTTTGGCAGGTTACATATTAACCTCTTGTTCTGCAACAATAATTCCCAAGGAAACCCAACCAACATGGCGTGACCTACATGAAATGATGCTACAGGTTATATCCAAACACATCCTAACTACAAAGTAGCACAACATTATTTACTAAGCACTTTTAGAAATGTTAACTACCAGGTTTCTACAGCAGACCTAGGCAGTAAGCAATCTGCACAGCTGACCTAAAGGAGGAGAAACTGTATGATGTGCTCAAAGCCACAAGTACTTTTGCAAAAGTGTGATTCTAAACTAGGAAATCCTGACTTTTACCTCAGTGTTTGATCTGAGAGTAGGTTGTCTTCCACTTAGGCTGAAACTCCACATGCAAGCGATTTTTCATTCCTACTCAAATTGCTTTAGCTATTTTTAGGTTAGATGAGTAGAACAAATATCATTAAGGATTTTTCAGGCATTTTCAGAATTGCTTCCTATCTAAAAAAAGTGATCCTTTTCACATAAATATATTCTCTAGTCATCCACCCATAAAGGCACTCAGACCTTTTGATATTGTAATCATGAAACAATGAAAAAAATAGAGTTAACCAGGTTAGGAAACCTGATACTGTACATTTATGGCAGCTATTCTGATAGAAACTTTTAGCAGGCATGAGTGTAGTGGAGCAGAGATGGACTGGATGCAGAGCTGAGCTGTGCTAGCGTGACATAGAGAAAGAGACCAAGCAATTAGAAATGAGGGCCGTGGAGCAAAACGATATGTAGTTACCACTAACATCTCTCAGCGAAGGCTGGTAGAAAACTCTTTAAAAACACCTCAGCTCAGTCCACAGACATTAGCCCAAACAGCCCTCCTTTTGGGGAGCAGCGCTGAGTGGCTGGGACTGGACCACGAGTCAAGAGATGGAGAGTGCTCCCAGCTCTCCGTAACACTGTGCTTGAGCCCAGAGGGGTTGTAACTAGCTGATCTTTAAGGTCGCTTCCAATCCAAACCATTCTACGATTCTATGATCTCTCTCTATCACAGCTTCCCTTCCTGCCTTGCCCATTCTGAACATAGGACTTTTTGGGACAGTGCACCTTCTTCTGGACAGGGCTTAGCACAACAGGCCTCAGACCCCAGCTGGACGCCTTTGTGCTGCACACCCTGGGCATCCCACAAAGGGAACACACTCCCACAAAGGGACCAGTACAGCTGCACTCACACAGCACCACATGCTATGTACTCAGCCCAAGACCACCCGAGGACTGCTCCACCATGCAATCAACAAATTTTCCTCCATGTCCATGTTCCTACAGCCTTATCTGCATGTTTGATAACATCCGTGTTTTTGCTTGAGCCAGGTTATCTCAACAACCTCCCTACAACCTGGCACAACTGACAGTTTGCCAGAATAACATCTTCTGCTCAGCTGACTCTAAGAAATAAAATTCAGAATGTTCCTTGCCTGCAGTCCAAGGAGGAGCACATGGCAGATGCAAGCCTATGAATGAAAGCTTCCCTGACCTCCACCATCATCCAAGTGGTACCCTTCCCCTCAGGAAACATTCTTTATCCTGACAGGCAGTAAGTTCCTGTAACTGGTGCTGAATTCAGCAAGACCTGTCCTCTTGGGCATTTGCCACAAATCCTTTTGGCCAATTGGCAGAACAGAGTCAACAGAGAGAAGATATTTTTGCGGAGGGATTGTACAGAGAAATAAAAATGGCATTAGAGATCTAAGGAACACAAAAGAAGTTCAGGGAGAAAGCAGGACATGAGGTGTTGTCCTCCCTGCCCCTCTGACACAGCTGCTTAGGCTGGAAGGGATAACGCTGTTGTCTCCGGCTCCCAAAATGCCAGGACTGGAGCCAGGTGGCCATTGCAATGCATCCAACACACAGAACAAAGCAGCCAAGGGGCTCGCTCACGCTGCAGGTTGCACCTGCTCCGCTGTCAGCCATCGTTAGCTGTTCACAATGAGCAAAAGGTGACAAAACGATCATGGAGACATGCTACAGAGGCAGGAGAAGTTACTAAGTAATTAGGTGTTCTGATTGCAGTTTCCCTTGCAGCATGACTCCGAGTACCGGAAGGGAAGCATGTGCTTCTCAGAAACCAGGAGGAGTCACTGCTCTGATGAGCTCCCAAGCCTGAATTCTAGCAAAATTGGCCAATTATCAAAGGAGATAATTGGTCACTCTGCAAGACATATATATTTCTATATATACTTATCTTGATAGTTCAATTAACTGAGATTTAAGTCCCATGCTCAAGAATGCCCTTCACAGCAGCAATGCAGTGAAGTCAGTACAGACAAGTATGACACATCAGCAAATACTCTAGATTACTTCAGGAAATGGGGAGCCCCAGTCGACCCCAAAAATCCTCTTCCTAGAAGTCAAAAAGAAGCAAAGAGGCAGCACTATCTTCACCTCTGTCATTAACCTGAAGCTCAAATGTGCATGCTTGAAAAAACTGTTCAACATCTGTATTTTTACCACTTTCACAAAAACAGAACACAGTTTTTCATCTTTGGGCAGGGTGTTCGGTTCTAGTCTTGAAACCATACAGTCATTTCATCACTTAGTCCAGCAAATCTCCTTCAACATATACCAGTGTGAAGAGCAACCCCCAGCAAACGCTGGCTGTAGCAAGGGATTTTCTGCTCCGCTACTTCTGAACATCTCAAAGCAAACATTGGACAAATTGCACAAGAAAGGGGTCAGGGCCATTGTGAATATTTCATCTAGACAGCACAACAAAATCCAGCTTAGAGAATAGAAAGAGAGAAAAATCACTTATCAATTATTCTTTTACTCAATACCACTTGTTCTTCAATAAAACACTGCAGAGTGATTTCTCTTGCAATCAGGAGGAGAAAAAACCCTCCACTCTTGGCAAACTATATTTGGAAACTGAAAATCTCATTCTGCCTTTTTTTTAAGTCCTGCTTAGAGGAATTTCATGATAAGGATGTAAGCCTTGCAGCTTATTAGAAATTATACAATTAAGATTTATTTTAAAAATGTACAAGAGTTGATTTTTTATACTAAACTTTGCTTCTACAGGCAACCATTGCATAGCCGAATTTATCTCTCTTAGGCAGGTATTTTTCCAATTTCTAACACTCCTCTAACATGCTAGCACTTAACCATCACAAGTTTTCTTGTAGACACATTTACCCTTTCTGCCATTTTTCTGTCCTCCACATAAAACCTTTTTTAAAAACAGGATCATCACCCAGCCCTGTCATTTTACCTAGATTTCCAAATTTTTCTCCCACTAACTGGTTTTCCTATTTAGGTCAGAAACGACTCTTCCCCTGCTAAAAAAGTTCATTTGGAATTGTTTACCACTGAAGCTCAGACTGAAGTCTCTAGGGTAACTGTCATTTTGTCCCCAATGTTGTTCACCCTCAAAATTTCATGAAGTATATCATATATTTTGTGATTTATCAAAGAGCCGGTTCTTGGAGACCTATGAGTACACAAGAATGTCACGTTAACCTTCATAGTTGCATACCAAACTCTGGAAATGTGAATCTGAAAGGGTATGACTCTACACGGCAACTAGTCCTTATCAAATGTATTTGGGTTTTGTGTTGTTACATTTTTATGCAGACTTTTGATTCTAGAGGGTCTTGATTCATGACTATTCATGGTTAGTTGACTCATGTTTAGTTTACAATCAGATTTAAGTATCAAAGTGTCATCAGTGGTCGCATCTGAGTTCACATTGTTGACAATTTTGCTTCTCACTATGTAATACTTCTTCAGCTCTCATGACTGGAACGTGCTCTGCTCCCACCTCTGACCTCTCATCCTCACCACATCATTCCCACCACCTCCTGGAGACTGTGAAGACAACATTTGCATTTCAGAAGTTGAGTTGCTGAGGCTATGGTCCTCTACTCCTTTCAAGGTGAACCACTTGCAGAACCACTGGCTCTATAAAAGGCTGTGCCTGAATCATAGCAGTTTGATTACACCCAGAAAACAACAGAGCAGAGAAAGAGGCTGGATTCTATTCTGAGCTCTGCTACTGGTGTACAGGACAAGAATGGGCAGATAGCAAATCATTTTGATCACAGAACGGTTCATCCTGAGTGCACTCACGGGGCGTGTAGAGGACAACCAGGGGATCAGGCCCAGCCAACATGGGTTCATGAAAGGCAGGTCCTGCTTGACCAACCTGATCTCCTTTTATGACCAGGTGACCCACCTGGTGGATGAAGGAAAGGCTGTGGATGTTGTCTACTTGGACTTTAGTAAGGCCTTTGACACAGTCTCCCACAGCATTCTGCTAGAGAAGCTGGCAGCCCATGGCATAGACAGGTGGACTCTTCGCTGGGTTAAAAACTGGCTGAGCCCAGAGAGTTGTGGTGAACAGCATTAAATCCAGTTGGCGGCAGGTCTCAAGCGGTGTTCCTCAGGGCTCAGTTTTGGGGCCAGTCTTGTTTAATATCCTTATTGATGATCTGGACGAGGGGATTAAGTGCATCCTCAGTAAGTTTCCAGACGACGCCAAGTTAAGCAGGAATGTTGATCTGCTTGAGCATAGGAACAGTCTGCAGAGAGATCTGGACAGGCTGGATCGATGGGCTGAAGCCAATGGTACAAGGCTCAACAAGTCCAAGTGTCGGGTCCTACACTTTGGTCACAGCAACCCCAGGCAGTGCTACAGGCTCAGGGAGGAGTGGCTGGAAATCTGCCTGGCAGAAAAGGATCTGGGGGTCCTGGTGGACAGGTGGCTGAACATGAGCCAGCTGTGTGCCCAGGTGGCCAAGGAGGCCAAGGGCATCTTGGCCTGTATCAGGAACAGTGTGACCAGCAGGAGCAGGGAAGGGATTATGTCCCTGTACTCAGCACTGGTGAGGCCGCAGCTTGAGTGCTGTGTTCAGTTTTGGGCACCGCAGTATCGGAGAGACATTGAGGTGCTGGAGCGTGTCCAGAGAAGGGCAATGAAGCTGGTGAGGGATCTAGAGCACAAGTCTTATGAGGAGCAGCTGAGGGAATTAGGATTGTTTAGCCTGGAGAAAAGGAGGCTGAGGGGCTCTCTAGCCTCTAAGGAGGCTTATGGTCCTCTACAACTACCTGAAAGGAGGTTATACCGAGGTGGAGGTCAATCTCTTCTCCCAACTAAAAAGTGATAGAACAAGAGGAAATGGCCTCAAGTTCTACCAGGGAAGGTTTAGATTGCATATTAGGAAAAATTTCTTCACTGAAAGGGTCATCAAGCATTGGAACAGGCTGCCCAGGGAGGTGGTGGAATCGCCGTCCCTGGAGGTATTTAAAAGACGGGTAGACATGGTGCTGAGGGACGTGGTTTAGTGGTGGTTTTGGAAGCGTTAGGTTTATGGTTGGAATCAATGATCTTAAAACTCTCTTCCAACCTAAGTGATTCTGTGACTCTAATTTTGTCCTCAGCTGCTAAAACTGAAAAAACTGGGAGAGTGATAACCATGCCTATCCTTACGTACAAAATATTTCAAAACAGTTGGTTGAAAGCCACTATTTAAATGCTAACTACATATTATTAGATACTACTCCTACTTTAGGGCTCTTTTTCATTCACAGATGTTATGCACAAAGCATTTACTAAATCAACCACAACTGTGTTTTTTAAATCATAGGATATCTGAAGAAGATAAACTCAATAGCCATCTCCTGGGAAGGGAAGAGAATGATCCTGACTCTGGCAGTAAACACTTGCTGCATCTCATTACAGTTTCCAGTAGAGTAAAGGAACAAATATTAGCATACTTGGGCTCTGTACAGCAATAGCTTGGTAAAACTCTATGGTGTGTGCTATCCAGTAAAGCTGACTAATGGACCTGTCCGGCCTTAAAATCTGTAGATATGTGAATTCATTTTATGAAGAGAAAAAGTATCCTGAAGCACTTTCAAGATTCAAATCAGGTTGCTAATGGTCTGGCAATCCTGACTAGCACTCCATGCTGGAATATGCCATGGCTCACAGAAAGAACAAATAATCCCCATTAAACTACATGCAAAGGAGCAATTAATACACAACAATGGATATACTTGCTGGGCTAAAGGTTCATCTATCCTGGAATGATGTTCCTGACAGCAGACAATATCAGACACTTAGAAGCGAGACAAATATGAAGTGTTCTTCCACCATCATACTCTCCTTACTCCCACCAATCTGCTCCCCAGTGGGTGAATCAGTGACTAACATGCAGACCATTAAGTTCAACAGCCATTACTGGGTCTCTTAATTGTCTAATCCTTTTCTGACGCAACCTGTGTTTCTGCTTTCCACATCCTTTGGTGACAACTGGAGCTATTCCCCTGTATCCCCACACCAGCATCACAGCACCGTGCTCTGTGCCCTGCTGGGATGGAGAGAAGGACCAGCTTGGTTGCCAATGGTGGTGCTCCCAACCCAGCTTTCTGTGTCCTGTAGTAAGAACAGGAGGAGGCTGGACCCCCTATGCAGCATGTCCAAACCACAACTTGGGAAAATTTTCTGCTGTTCTGTTCTCTGACCTGAAACACAGATAACCAACAGAAACAGAAAATTGCACTAAAGAGCTGAGGAGCTTTCCATGAGACAACATAAGAACATGCTCTCCTTCCATTTCTAGTAAGCTGTCCTGTCTGTGGGACATACATACTTTCACTTCCCCACCTCAAGGGGAAAACTCACAGAAGACAAGATCAAGCCACCTGGAGGTGAAATGAAGGCTGACAGAAAGCTGCAACAGTCACAATAAGCTTCAGGGGATGGGTACAAGCTGGGTTAATGTGCAGCCCTCCAGCAGGAAAAGCACTTCCTCATGTCCCTCTTTGTGGACTGCAGAGTTCTGTTCCCCCTGCCATTTGTCAGCAACCACGTTTGCATCACCTGAGCTACATGCTACAGCCATCCCAGTCACTCCTCGCACAAGCGTGCTCGCCCTGTACAGTCACCATAGCTAAATGAATCAGGGGAGCACCCTGTAACAAGCCCTCGTGAGCTCCTCTGGGCATGAACAGTTTATTCTCATGCATTTTAGGCCATAAATTGGAGATGACAGCAAAGTAATCAGGACAGTATCATGCTGTGCCTCCTAATTCTCCTGGGCCTCCACTGATTATATAGGAGAAATCCAAGCAGACATAGAATTAAATCACTTCCCTTACGTTGGACTAGCCGAGGCTGTTCCTTAAATGACAGATTGCTAACAGCTCCCTTAATGACATCACCCAATATGTCATAAAATTTGCTGCCAACAATATGGATTTTTTTTTTCCCTCAGCCAGAAACATTCCCTGGCTGTGGAGCAGAAGCTTCATCGACAAAATGTGGCTCAAGAACTAACCTATAAAGGGTTTTCAGTGCATAAGGTACATCCCACCCAAAAACTCATAGAAGAATAATATTACCCTTCTTGGCACTGCTTTCCTGGTACAGTGCCTCACGTCAGATTTCTCTAAGCGTTTGTGATTGAAATTATCCATCCACCATCTCTGCAGGTAGCACTAAAACTCACAGCTCAGGATTGGTATCCAGACCTTTGCCAGATTACTAGCCTTGGGTGAAAACTGTTATCTTCTTATTGCTTTCGTGCTTTTTAGAAGGAAACTCTTCCCAGATAGGTATTAGCATTAGAGAAGAAACAGATACGCTTGTAGTACAATAGCATGGATTATTTACCTGGAGTTTCACTATTATCCCTTTACTTCCAGGCTCACATCAGTTTTTCTGTCAGAACTGCAAGTAAAGTGAAAAGCAGAGCATACATAGCATGAACAGCCTTTGAGACATTCTAAGAGACAATTTGCGGGTTTTTCTCTATTCTTCAGACACCAGGAATCTAGCTTGCAGCAATGCACCACAAATGACTACCCATTTGCTTTTAAAATGTTACAGGGAACCCACTTAAGTAGCCATCAACCATGACTGCACAAAGGGTGCTTAATTACCCATTCCTGTAATCCTGTTCTACCCGCATTTTCTCATAAGCATGCCCTATGTGAGAATTTGAATACTTTTCAAAAGGGCAAATATATTTCTAAGAAAAATACTTCAGTAAGTGGAGCCAATAGTGAAGGAGAAAGTCCTCCTTTATCTAGACTTAAACTAAATTTTGATTCATAGTGGAGAGCACTGAAAGTCTGTAAGATTTGGTCCAACCAGGTGAGGTTGTCCCTCTCCACCTTGTAGCAGAAAATCAGTGTTGGCTGCTGCTCCAAGTCACTCTGGAAACAGGTCCTCTTCTCTCTGTATGCCATCTTTCCTGCATGCCACCATCTATCCACTATTCTGAACAACCAGAAAATAGGAAGAAGGAAAAAGTGAAATGCTAAATCTTGTGAGAACCTAAAGCTACTGCATTCATCTGCATGGTCCCAGGATGTGGCTTGAATATCTTCAGTAACTCCTTGGGTATCAACTGTACTTCTGTTCCCTGCAGCAATTCTTGACAACAGAAAAACCTGCACGCCAGTATTCTGGGGATGCTGAAAACCAGTGGTCTGAACAATCTGTCACTCATGTAAGTTCAAAAGAGAATCAGTGTGGTGGCACTCGCTGGCACTGTGAGTAAATGAGCCATGAGCACTATATCTGGATATGCTACAGCTCTTCTCTGAAAGAAAAAGCAAGTCAAAACGGAAGTGTACTGCGCTGCTGAATGCTGAAGCGACCAAATAAACAGCATCAGCTAAACCTTGCTTATCTGTCAGTCATTCCTCCCTGTATGAAGGCAGTCCTCTCAAGCCTGCCCATGATGATCACGGCCTCAGTACTTGCTTGGGATCCTGAACGGATGCGTTTCAATCTTTGTCATCTGCCTACGTTATCCAGTCATTTTGGTCTTGTCATCCAAGGGAAAAACCTGGTTTGGCCAAATGTGTTGCAGCACACGTAGTTCCAGTGCACAGAATGAAAGGGTAAAATAATCCCCGTGAATTTTGTTCTCAAATTCAGAACTGCACTGCCATGACTGCAGAGTGACAGATGTCAAAACTGAGCTGAGTATCTCATTAATGCAGAGATAAACACACAGAATATGTTGTTTGGAATGGCAACCCTGTGTGTTTATATACGTATGCCACTATTTATCATCCTACAGATGGTTGCTCGCAGTGATGTACATCCACAAATATGTTTAATTTTGCTTTTTCCTATTCTAGGTAATTACCATTTTTCTTTGTTTAGAACGACCACTACTAAGATGGCCTGGAGATCTCTGAGTTGTTCTAAGGGTAAGGGGTCACCCTCTTCTGGGTCTGCACAAAGCAGACCCAGAATCCGCATGCAATCAGTTCTTTGCAGTAATAACAGTCCATGTTCACAGAGCATTTTTTAAGGAATTATTTCACTCTCATTTTACAGCTGGGACAGTTCTGAAAGGTGAAATGACTTACCCAAGGTCGCACAGCAGGCTCTGCTCAGTACATAGTTACTGTTGTTACCAATTGGGCAGCTCATCAAGCTCACCCTACTCATACCACTCAAATAATATTCAAACAATAATTATTATTTTTACTGCAATTTGCGCAGCAGTCAAGGCTGGAGGCCACAATCAGGATCGAGCTTATGCTGGGCTCTGTTAAAACATCAAATCAAATCCAGTCCCTGCTCCAGGGGGCCTGCAGTCTCAGTAGGGGCATAATTCTGTGGGAACACAAAACGTGATGGAAAGGGAGGGACAGAAGGTAGGAACGTGAATGTAAGGTTTTGCATTGTTTTGGATAACTGTGAAGTCTGAAAGCTTATTATTACTTAAATTATTTAGGTGGATAAGAAATATAAGCATGTTACTGACGGCCACCTGTCCGTTACCTAGGTGGCCGTTTATCTTCATAATCTTAATTGCGCAAACACTTTACTTTCACTGGGATTACAGTGACAGACAGCAACTGGATTCTGCTATTTGCTCTCTGAGGGACTGACTGGCACTGCACCAGCCCCGTACTTACACTACACTGTACTTCTTAAAGAGTGACATTACACTTAATTTTACAACTCCCTCTCTACTCTGCTGCTAGGGCAATTCTTGCTGTAGAACTTTTTACACATTTACAATGCTTACACATTTTACAGCATGCAACAACTTGGTGTACTAGCTACAAGCTAATGAAATCATTTCACTCATGCTAACTTTTACTAAACTCTGCAGTAGAATGATGTGTATTAACTCTCACCTTGCCGCCTGTCACTGCATCCTTATGTGGCTCCATGCTAGCAGTATGTTATGTACCAAATGACCATATAGCCATTGCTCTTTAGAAGGCTTACCTGGGTATAAATTGATTGCGCAAAGCCTGCTTTATTTTTACATCACAAAGAGAAATTTTCTTTTTTTGTGGAGTCACACTATGTTTCATCTGATGGTAGAGCAGGACATTGAACATTACATGTGTGCAGTGAGATTTCAACATAACGTCATACAATATAAGAACTAACAGCTCCTCTAATACTGAATGGCATTGACACAATGAGATTATTTGCAAGAGTAAGATTGCTCAGTACCAAGTCAGGATTGCTGAAGAGTCCTTAGAAGTTAATCCTTTCGTTTTCTGGCACGGATCTGCTACCCTATTATTTGTTATAATGCATGTATTTGTATAAATAATGAAAAAAGGTATATGGCAAATACTTGATTGACATCCAAAACCTCAGATGGGTGGGTATTTTTTCTGGATTTCAGTTAAGCCAAGCATTTAAAACATTTCCAACCCATCTAAGCATGTGCTTAAATCTTTTGCTCAGCTGATGGAGTCTGTTAAACAGGCAGCTTTTCACTGACGCTAAAAGATTCTAGATCAGCACAATTATACCATAATGTACTCTAGAAAAGCTTGAGAAATCACAGTTAAAATACTTTATTTTACACAACGAAAGAATAAGCATTCATTTACAGTGACTTTCCTTCTTCCTATTCTTAATTGTCTAAATCCACATACAAATTAATGACTATCACAATGTCCATTGAGCATACAGCATCAAAAACTAAGGCACTGCAGAACTTACATCAAAAATACTTATGCAATTTCATTTTAGACAATTCAAACTTTTCAGAAAATGATGCTAGGTACGTGTTACTGCCTGCATTTATTCCTCTCTGACAGGTATCACTGAAACTCAGCAGAACTGATTTATTTATTTAAATGACTAGAACCTGACTTTTAGTACTATGATAAATGGAAGCAATAAATAACAACAGCTTTATTTAGCAATTGTCAACACCTACTTTGCAGCTCTTCATAGAGCATCCACTAATCTCCTTCAGCATCAGGTAATTCAAATTCCTTTATCATATTTCTGATACCTGCATTTATAACACCGCAGCTTTATTTTAATCCCAGGCAAAAGTACGTTAAGAAGGAACTACGATTGACAGTATATTGCTAATTTAGAACAAAATACTTGTTTAATCATCCCTAAGCTCAACTTTATAAATCCAAGACACCAGCAAGCCTGATTTAGTAAAATCCAATGTATGAAAGCATAGGCCTATGTCTACACCAGCAAGCAGCGTATTGCAACAGAGTGGATCTAGAAAGTGAAACAACACTTAGGACCTAATATGCACAACGTGTGTATTTCAGAGCTGTCACTTTGGACCAGCTCTAATCTGGTGCAGTGAAAGGCACACACATTAGTGGTAGAATGGCATCAGGTCTACTGCTGGAGGATATCTGCTCCAGTTTATTTAGAAAAAAACCCCAGTTTGCATATCCCAAGACTGCTCCACAATGTGAATCAAATTGTAGTAAGTTGGGACAACTGGAAGACGAACTTTAAAAATGCACTCCTGATCAAAACTAAATCCACGCACTCTTACAGTCAGCCCCATGGATGGTGTCCTTGTAGACCACCGGCCAAAGCAAGCAGTTTTAGCTGGCTGCACAGGTACTCGGTCAGCTCCAGGAACTCTGAAGGTTTATCCAGATGACAGGGCGGCCATGCCACACATTCATGGTTGCTCCATTCAGAACAGCTCATATTCGGGGCTAATCATGAGGTGCCTCAGACCAGGCTGGCTTCATAACCACAGAGGGTGGATTCAGCTCCAGACCGAGAAACCTAAATCAAAGTGTTTTCCTGGCAAGTTAAGGGTAGAAGCTAGGGTTTGATTTATTTGTCAGCATGTTGGTGCCACCTGAATTGTTCTACTGCTTGCGAGACACCCATGTGCAGATGACAGAGAACCTATACAAGACCTTCCTTCTGGAAAAGCAGGTAGAGGTCAGGCAGGATCCTTGAGGCATTTTAAGCACAGACACCTGGATGTAGGCGACTGCTTGATGGCTTGGCCTCCGCAGACTGACATCCCAAGACCCGGAACACTCCTGGATTCACTGCAGAAACACCTGACTGGCCTTGCCAGAGCCAGGCTAGGTCTGCCACCCTACCGCAGTCTGACAGGCTAAGCCAGATGTGTGCAGTCACGTATCTCATTGCATGTTCTCTGGCGCATCTCTGCTGTTGTACCTGTGCTTACCCGTCACCTGATGTAAAGTAAAATGGAGCTGTCTGTCGAAGCGTGCTTTGCATTCGGTTCAGACTTGATTTGGAAAAAAAATTACACCTCTTGGGAAGAGACAAAAATGCAGTTACAATTTCCCAGACAACCTCACTTTTGCTTGGCATAATTCCTCCAACATACCATATAATTAAAACTAAATGAAATGTTGTGTTATACGTTTAACACTCAGCTATTAAATATACCATCTTAGGTTCACACAGAAACTCACTGAATTCAGCGAGGCTAAATTTAAACCCAGATACTTGTATCTGCAGATCTGTCCCTAAGGGTGTAAAATCCCGAACAGACATTTTTAAGTATGCATACTGCATGCAATAGGTTTCGCAGAAATGTACCAGATCAAAAGTGTTTCATTTGAAGCTCAGGGTGTGCCTTTATGTACAGTTGTTTGATGCACTGAACACTTGTTTATCCCATTGACAAAGTGCTCCCTCCTCTCAAACGGCCACAGGAGGCAGGAAAGGAGGCAGCGAGGATGGAATGGGGAACTCAGCATTGCTCCGCTTCCCGTCCTGCATGAGCAAAGACCCCTTGATGGGCCCATTCTTTCTACAACATTTGACACAAACCTATCCACACAAAAAATTAAGCACCTAGCAGCATATCAACAAGATGAAGAGATTTTACATGTTTCTTAGCTATTTAGGAAGATTGTTTACATAGCAGCATGGCATCACAAAATAATTCGGTGCATGGAGAGCTAACAAGGGATAACTTCTCAAGGAAACATCCTTAGCAAAACTAGATCTCAGGTTAGTCATAAAACTGCTAATTGGTAAACTGTTTTTCCTGAAACCTTGGTATTTTAGAATATTTTAAAGATTTATTTTTCAACTATTTTCACTTTCAAACATAGTATTTAGCTGACATAAATTAAACTTTCTTAAAGGAAATTAAATATCCAAATCACATGAAAATGTTGAATGCAAAGAGAAAATGTAAAGCACATTATTGCAGCAGCTGCTGTTGACACTGTTTTACAGTTCTGCTGGGAATTTAAGCAAAACCCTGGCTTGTTTGGTCAGAATGCCAGGCAGGAATGGAGCCCCACTTGTCAGATCTACAGATCTTGGTCACTGTCTATTTTTAATCCTAAAAGGCAGCGAGATAGGAGTGATACTGTTTAAAAAACAGACCAAATGGGAATAGAATAGGAAAGAGGATTCACCTAGTTCTGAAAAATGAGAAAGAGAGGAACAAGACACGCTGTTACAAACACCGCATTCTGTAATCTCTTTCAGACACTCATCTGTTTCCACTGTACAGCTCACTATTTTACCAAATCTCCTCCCTTTAGAAACCTTTAGAACCTTGCTGCTCTAATAGTTAGAAACCTTCTTTTAATTTACAGGCTGAAGTGATTTATAACCAGATAATATCCATTTGTTCTTGTCTGACCGTTAGCCACAAGTTTAAAATCATTAGTTTTCACTCTGGTCCATGGACTCAGGAGTAGTTCATAAACTACTTCCAAGATTTTTAAAGTGTCATGAAGCAAAGAAGGCCTAACAGGGTGTAATTTGCTCTAACAATGCTACAGGGCATGTAGCATCATCTTTGGAAAAAGTTTAAGAAATCGAATCAAATAGAAGCAAAAAACACTGTCTTAAACAGTTCTTTTCCCTTGCTCTTGTTTTTTAGACCTCCCATGTGTTTTTAGACAGCACTCATGGGCTTCTTACCAAGCTTCCTCTTTGTCCATTAAACAAACCAAGCTTTCCCAGTTTTCTCCTTGCCAAAAATGTCACTGCTCACTGGTTTTCCATTTTGCCGCTATTGCCGTCGCAGTCAGAATTCGACATCAGTGCCCAGCATCCCACATGAAATATCGTGGTGCATCACCTCATGATGTCAACATTGCCCTAAATCAGCTGGAAAAACTTCATGAAATCCACACCGGGATCATGTATGCCCGCTTCACAGCCGCATTGCATTGACAACCCGTTGCCATCCTTTGGTGAACAGATACAGTCAGGTCCTGCCTTCGCTCTCTGTCCCCCGTCCTCAGCTGCACAGCCTTCCCTTCTGCACCAGGGAGCCAATGCCACCACCACCACCTTGCTCCTCAAGGCTCACCCATAGTGAAGCATCAGCCCGGGAATGACTTTGGTGAGCCAGCTGATGATGCCATACTGACTGAGGAATCTGGTCAAATACAAATGCCTGACATGAACTAAACACAAGTGATTGCGGCTGATAAGCCATCAGCGTGTTTGGACTATTTTGGACTATATTTTTCTAGTATAATGACCATGGATGGCAATTTCAAGCTTTTTATTTTACTGATGTTCTAATATAACTTCACCAGTAATAGGAAGGCTAAATACTAAGACACAGCAATCAAGTAATAATTAACTTTCTTTAGAGGAACATAAAGCTACAAGGATGAATAATTTTATTTTCATGGAAAGTCTATTACTTCTCTCATGGAATTAATCTCAAAACTTTGAATTAACTCTTTGCAAAGCTACACTGAATGTCTCTCAAGTAGACTCAACACATAACAGTTCTACAGTGTTCGAAGATGTACTAGCCAAGCTGAAGACACCTGGGAAAAATCTGATTTTGAAACACACAGTCTACATCAGAGAGAAGATCCATTTATAATTTTTAGGCTCATGGGTAACATTCTCCCACTCTCTAGCTGAAAAACTTTTCTGTGGCTTGTTCTGCATTTCCTCCTCTTGCCAGAGGTTACAAACACCTTTCTTTTTCACGGTCACTACTAAGTCTAGTTTCAAAGCTAACTACACTTCATGCGAATTTTTCATCCACAGATTTTTTATTGTTAAACAATGAAAATCAGAAATTAGCACTATGGCACTGAGTTGCAGTTATAGATTGGTTTAAATTAAAGGACTAAATCCCATGTCATCTTAACTTTCCTGCACAGATAATTCTTGAGCTCCTCATTTTGAGACTCTGCTACATATTGGCTATGTCTACACGGATAAATTAAGCAGTGCCAGGGAGCATTACCAGGCATTGAAACTCAACTGTCTGCGCTATTAAATTGCTAGAATTGTCCCACAGCATGTGTCACAGGAGCGTTATTAGTCTGTTCCAGCTAACAATCTTCCAAAATATTGCCAGGGCACAGTTTGCAAGATAGGATATGCCAGGAATGGTTCCCAACAGGCAGTATGAGTCCAATGACCCAGTTTTAGAAGGTAAAAAAATGTGATAGTATGGACACTGGCCAGTGTGCCAGCTGACTCTGCACCAGAGGGTGGCTCTGGACATGCTTGTTTTGCAGGTACAGACACTGCCTCTGTCTGTTGGGCCCTAGCAAGCTGAGGAGATGACTTGATACGGAAATGTCTGAGCCTAACTTTGAAGACTGTTAGTCTCCAAGAAGTACAGGATCATGTTAGGAAGTTCCATCTCAACATGAGGAGGAACTTCTTTCCTTTGAGGGTGACAGAGCACTGGCACAGGCTGCCCAGAGAGGTGGTGGAGTCTCCGACTCTGGAGACATTCCCAATCCGCCTGGACGCCATCCTGTGCAACCTGCTGTAGGTGGACCTGCTCTGGCAGGGGGGTTGAACCAGCTGATCTCCAGAGGTCCCTTCCAACCCCTAACATTCTGTGATTCTGTGATTTATGTAGGTGTTTCACACTGACGTGCTGTCACCTGGGCTGTTGCAAAACAACCCTCTCCAAGACTCCTCTTGCCCACACCAAGAGACTCCATGTTACAAAGAGCTGAGGAGCATTCACTTTTCTGCAACCACTCCAGAAGCCTGTTACTGCAGAAGAAGAGGCAGGAGGTCAGACAGGAGGAAAATACGCTACTGCTAGTTCGCTCTCCTCCCCTCCCCGCTAAAATCTTCCCTGATCTTAAGAGACCTTGTCCTATTTTATTCACACTTCTGCTGTACACAAAGTTCACCACAACAAATGAAGTATTGTAGAGCTGAGGTTGCAGAGGTACAGTCTAGCTTGGCAGTACAAGACACACTCTGGCCATGTTAATCACATGCGATCACTCGCCTTATTCAATGAACTTCTACAAGTAAGGCGCATGACCTTTGACTTTCAGCAGTAAACAAAAGAACCTCCCAAGGTTTCACAAGTAGCGTTTTCTAAACCTCTCAACTCAGAATATTTGTCTTTGACCTTGCAAGTACAGCATGTCTACCTTTCTTCTCTATAAACTTTTGCTTTCTTCAAGTTAACCAGAAATATAAGGAAAGTGGAATGTGTGACAACTCATCAACTGTTTGTAATAATTTATTTCAAACCGTTTATTCGGTAGCTCTCTCCTTCTGATGCAGTCTCAATTACTTGATTGAATAATATTCTCTGAAATAGCACATGATGTGCTTGTGTCAAAGAGGCTCTCCACAGAGGCCATCAGCTACCTTTTAAAATCAATGAAATTCATAAATTTGCATTTGGCTTCTCAAGGAGAAAATAAAAGAACCTTTTCCCCCGGTACGTATGACCTTCTCATTTTAAGGCCAGCTTGTTTCAAGTTTTCTGCATCTCTGAATGCCAACGTGAAGACGGATAATATCTTTCTTAGAACAGATAGATCTTGAAGTCTATTATATTCCCCTTCTTAAGGATTCTAGCCATAATTCTCTCTTAGTAATTGGGATTTGCACACTGTTCCACACAGTAATGCATATTCTAGCTATTCACTCTGTCATGCTGCCACTGCATTTTTAACAATGCTGATAGCAACCGATGTTATCGAATTCTGCAGACTTTTCAGGCTCTAGGCTTGTTCGTGTCTTTTTTTCTTTTCACCATTTCTGAGAAAAAATGTTTTTATTTTTTCCTTTGTGATGCCTCGCTACTGTGACCCTGCCACTCCTCGCAGCTGGATGTTGTTAGTTTTCAAATATTGAGTCCACACTGTCTGATCACACCACAGATTTTCTGTTCTGATATGCTTGCTGTCTTTATGTTTGCAAGATCAAAGCTAATGCTGTTTATACCACAGTGCTAAAAAGGTTCACTTCTCAAAAGGTAAAATAACCTTAGTGTTTGAAATCTAGCCTTCTTCTATTCCATGCCTTTTACTGCTGATAATATCCATATGTTTCTATTCTTCCTGGCTTAATTTTCCTGTATAGCAATTTTCTTGATTAAACTTTTAGAAGGAATTTTTGAAAGAACTCACCAGTAGCCATATCCTATGCCAGTAAAGCCCCTTCAGGTGCAAGGAAGCAGAGCTGTGCCAACATCAGCTGCTTTCCAAAACCCCACTCCCACTTCTCTCTCCCAACAGTATTCAAGTCCTCAGCTCCACACATTTCAATAGCTGATATTCTCCTCTTTTAAATTCTCTCCCAGATTCTTTCTCCCCTCCTTTCTTCCCTCCCAGACCTCTTTTTTTTTTTTTTTTTCTCTCAGTGAAATAGAATTTGTCCTCAAATTTCCTGGATAACTTCATGCATTTCCTTTTATATCTTACTATTTTGTTATTGTAGTGTTTTTCAAACAGTGGACCACAGCCCCCAGGATGTTCATAAAAGGCAATTGGGAGAGTTAAAAGATGCTGAAATTTTTATTACACTCTAAAACAAAAGAAAATATCTCTTCTCCATTCCCAAAACACCTTTATCCTTCAAAAACAGGTTTTGCTATCAAAAACTCAAATCACTCGTACAAATAAATGATACACGTTTCTTACATGATACATTTTAGCCAGGTTCCCTCTGCGATAGAGACTGATATGGCTGTGTGCCTTTGAGCCCGATGACCAATTTCAACCAAATCTGACTGATGCTACAAGCCTCCAAGATATTAAACTTCTGCAAGTTTTGTGAAAAAGTTGGTCCCTGGGTAGAGCAGAAACGATTCCAAATTCCCACCAGTGGAAAGACAGGGATAGTTTAGCCTTTAACAAATCTAGGTGGCAAGTTGAGGACATCAAATCAACACACAAATAGCTTTCTGTCAGCTGTAACACATGCTGTGGCCTTGTCAACTACACAGACGAGAGCCCGTGAGGAATCGGAGAGTTTAGCTACCGAAGGCAAGGGATGATGGGATGCAGGAAAAGAACTTGTGATATTGGGGGCACAGGGTATTTGGGGAAAGAAATTACTTGGAGACCGGACACTGGGGCACAGCATTCCTCCCTCATTTCCACTCTTCACAGGATAAAGCTCTTACCTTCATTTTTATAGCCAAAGTGTGAAATACATGAAAATGTTTACTTCAACCAAAAAGGCTACACAGCCCCATCACTCATTTCACCCACAACTTCCCAATAAAACCGTCAGTTCTTCATCTTTCCAACCTACACCACTAACCTCCCAACTCACACTGGGACACGAGCACTTCCCAAGCCGGTACAGCAATACTCATCACAGCCAGTGTGACAGCAGCAGCGCGGAGGCTACCATGGGATGTGGGAGGCACTAAGGATGTCAATTAAGCCCAACGGGAAACTTCCCTCTGGAGCTCAGTGGACAGAAAATCATATTGGCAGCATGATTTCCCCTCTAGGAAAAAGAAGCACATCCACTAGGTCTGCTTGAATTAGGAGATGTCCTCATAGGCTTGGTGAGACAGTCTATTTGTTGGCAAGCAGAGCACTCAGCTTTTTCCCTGCTCCCTGCCCACCTGCTCAGCTCCAGCACTCCCATTTCCCCAAGACGCAGAGGCTATCCTCATGTTACCATGGTCAGAGCCCTCAGTATCCCTGATTTTTCAGAATTTTCTCCCTGAAGGTCCAACATCAACTACTGCTCACAGACCACCAAACAACCTCAGTCACCTCACCCTGCGGATGGGGTGGGGAGTTTTAGCATTCTTACTAAAGTCAGCATCGATGCTGAAATTCAGTTCAAAAACCTGCTCCATGTTCCTGGACTTGCCTTCCTCTCCCTTTGGCCTCCTGCATGCCTCTCGCTTTACAACTGATGTACGTGGTGGGAACAAAAGCTGGCAGCGGTGTTGGTTAAGGCCCTTTCCTTCTGGTGAGTTAGGCCATACCTCTTAGAAAGAGGCACCTAATCTTATATAAAGACTTTAACTGAAGAAGAAAACACTGTAAAGATAATTAACAAATGCAGCTTAACAGGTTAGAAATGTATATACCTCATGGCTAATGCAAATTTGTGTAACTTCAGCTTCTGAACGCAGTATTTGTCAAGTCCAAGAGCACTGCACCAACTGAAATCTCCCCCTGTAGGTCCTCATACAGCATAATCTGTCAATTTTTAATCTTCTTTTGAGTAGCCAGAAAATTCATCCTTTTAGCTCTTCTTCTTTCATTTATTTAAATCAGTCCTGAAATCCTTTCTACTTTATACTTGAAAGAGAGTCTTGACAGATATTTGACCTGGACAGAGCGGGCATGGGAACCACTGTTGGCAACGGCCGTCCAATTTTTCACGCGCATATTTAGGGACCACGTTGGACTTCTTAAGTGCAGCACTGCAGTGAGACCTCACATGCAGACGCCCATCTACTACAGCCTCTAATTCCACTTCTAAATAACTGTTTTCTATAACATATAATTTCCATAATTCTCCCATCAGTAGGATGCCTCTTACATTTTGATCCCTAGAAGTCTTACACTGCATTTGGTGTATTACAATACAGGCTGTTGAAGCAAGCCCAGGTTATTATGACATCCAAATCAGCCTATGGAATTAGCTATCCTTACTATAATTTATTAAACGAATCATTTTCATGCCACCTGCAAAGTTCAGCAGCCATAAATGCGTATTATTCTTCCAACTAATTGCTACAGATACTGAGGCCACAAACAAGATTCATGTTTAACTCCACCAGACACCCTGCTCAAACACTGGCACAAGATGGTGGTTTTTTCCAGCCTTCTGGAATTTACCCCTATACGAAGATCTGACTAACAGCAGTAACAAAGGCTCCGAGAGCATCAAGGTCAAGCCTTTTAAGACTCTTATATAAAAGTCACCTGGTCCTACAGACTGATTTCAAGTATAAAGGCAAACAACAACGCAGCTGCAATGAAGAATTTCACCTTTTCATTCTGAAACAATTTGCTGTTTTAAATGAACTTTTAACTGGGACATGTAATAACCTCTCTCTTATTGCTGCTTGGGCTCCAAAGAACTGGCAATTGAGTAACATGAAACCCGTTTTAAAAACTTGTTAAAAACAGGTTGAAGGAAAACCTGGGGAACCACAGAAAGACTGATGCCTGCATCAGGTAAATCAGCAAGAACTATGAAAGACAACAGAGTACATCAGCACGTCCACAAACACGGCATATTTGTGTGATAAAAGGATGGGAGTAAGGTAGGACCAACACACCTATTTTACGTCATTTTTCACTAAACTACTAGAGTTCTCCAAAGAAGTAAAAAATAATGCGCACAGTGGAAATTTTCATTAACAAAGTCCACTTGGATTTCCAAAAGACATTTGATAAATCTATCATTCATAAGTCTTAAAAAACCTAAACTCCCAGAGGATAAAAATAAATGTCCTTGCAAGGATAAATAATTAGAAACAGATGGTCGGAGAATACTGTCAGTTTTCCAGGCAGAGAGAGGTCAATGGTGGAGTCCTGCAGGGATCTGTGCTGGAACTTGGGAGCTGCTCGCTTATTTATAAATGAGCTGGAAAACAGGGTAAATGGTGAGGTGACAAAGTTTGCTGCTGATATTCATTCAGGGTAGCGAGATAAGGGCCAACTATGAAGAAAGACTTTACAATACTGAGTATCTAGGCAATAAAAAGGCAAATTAAAGCCCACATAGATAAACAAATATGAAGTTGTTTCTTTGAGGAGGAAAAAAACCTAACTACACAAAATGATGTGCTCCAAGGTGACTATTACCGCTTCAGGACTGAGATCTTGGGGTTATAATAGGTAGTTCCATGAAAACATCAGCCCACTGCGCACTAACACTGAAAAAGTGAGCGTTAGGAATGACTGGGAAAGGAACAAAGAATGAAAGAGAGACTATTATTATGCCACTGTATAAATAGCTGGTTTGTCTGTCTTTAATATTGCGTGTAGTTCTGGTCCCACTGCCTCTGAACGGACACAGCAGACTGGAAATGGCTGAGGGCTGGGCAGTGAGGATGATCACAGGCATGGCGCAATCTAACGACTAAGGAATGACTAAGAACCCAAAGATAAATCAGCTCTCAAAAACACGTAACTGAAAGGATATGGCAAAGGTGTGATCTGGACCAGCACAGGGAAGGTCCCCTGTTCCACAGCCTCTTTCAATACATGAGCTGGAGGATCAAATGAATTGGCAGGTAAAAGATTTTAAACCTATGCATAAAAAAACCTTACTCAATCTTCACACTACATGTATTAAGCAGTGGAACTCCTTGCTCTGGGGCACTGTAAACGCAAAGTGTTTCATGTTGTTTTGTTCAGCTGTCCTTTCACTGAGGGCATGGGCTTAGGCATCTGCTGAAAAACCATATATATTGGTTTCATTCTACTTGTCCATGGGACATCTCTGTGCCCTTGTTTTGCTTTGTTTACTTTTCTCTTTCCTGCAACTTGCAATGTCCTAGTAGAGAAAAAAAAGTAATGACAAATGTCTAGTAATGAAAGAAATCACAATGACAGAAATGAAGCATTTAATTTATTTACCCTATAAAGGAGTACATCTCAAGAAATGTCCATCTTTGTGAGGTTCCTTGCAAACTTTAGATGCAGGTAGTAAAGAGCAAGAATGCCTCATTTCTAACAACTTCACTAAGTGAGCAGCTGCTCAGATTAAGTAATTGTACATGCAAGTGCTTGTACATATAATTCTGAAATTGCAGAAGGGGAGGCTAGAGGCTGGAGAATGAGGCTGCCAGCACTGGCTTTCAAGGTACCCTGACAGCATTATGTACATGGAACAAAAGAAGCAGTCTAAGCCATGGCAAAATCATAAGGGAGTATGTTGCCCTCACATACACAAAGGAAATAGCTTTTCCTAGGATTTTTCTGCTTAATCATGTCATAGACATGATTAGACAGCAATAAGGATTGAAAATGCATGTGGCCAAGATATTGTTTATCTTTTCCTTATTTGAAAAACACATCTTCAAAACAAGAGCTATATCATGCTGACAATTTATAATGACTCATGCAGGACAGAATGTGATCAAACCCTTTCTTTTAAAGAAATTAGTTCCTAAGCTTTTATTTGCGATCCTAAAGCAAGAGTGATCCCATGTTGAAAAAACTGCTTCTGAGGAGATTTCAGTTACATCAATATTACATAGTATTATATGATCTAACTGAATGCTAACATTGATAAAGTACATAATAGCAAGCAAAATCAAAGCTATATTCACTTTTTTATTTTACTACTTCAGGTTCAATTTTTTTTTCCTGTACTATGCAGAACTATATGCACATGTAGATGGCATTACTGTATTGTTATTTGTGAGACAAGCATCTTAAGCTTATTATTGCCTATTACTCATACTCTCAAAACAGTAAAATAATAACAGAAGCGGGTCATATAGCTCATAGAAAACCTATCAGAACTCATTATAACCCTCTTGTCCGGCACATTTTATTCTAAGTTATTCTTCTGTCCCACCACCATTGCTTCCTTCTTCAAAGGATGCAACCTGAACCAATATGGATTTTCTGGTAGTTTTCTCCCCCTTTGAGGAAACTTTTTTGATGTAATACAGAAATGAACAGTTAGGCGAATGCTGAATTAGGGTACAACATTCAGCAAACGACAAAGTCAGGCTCCTTCAACACCCAACATTGTTCCAGTTCTTCCAGGGCATTCACATACAAACCGGGAAAGATGGCAAATAACCACTTGGCTATACACGCATTCCCCTGTTATTTTAATTTTGGAGGTAAGCAGTCTGAAAAGTGATTCTTCTGCTGACATAAAACTCCTTTTGTTGACTTTTAATGCCAACAGTGCATCTACTAGCTTTGCAGATGACAAACATTCTGTGTTTTTTTGCCTGAAAACGTATCTTCAGTGTCACACCAGCACATGTGCAGCGTGGTATAGACTGGTCGGGCTCCTGTAAATCAGCTGCATGCAGTCATTTCTAAACATTATTATTCACCTGTGCAGAAATGCAGTAAAGGAATCGGATACATTTTTATCTACTTTGCACTAGCTTCTGTTGGCATAAAGCAGTGGAACCACATAAATAGAACACTATTATCTCTGATGTTGGAAAGTGTAAAGGATTTGGAAATTGTGCTGTCCTGCTTCATACCGGACATGAACAAAACAGGCTGAGGATGCACCAAACTTGTGAATATTCATGCCACCTTTCACCAGCAGAGCCATAAGGAGAGGAGACAGCTGAAAGCAAAAGTCCTTAATGGAGCAGAGGAGATGTCAGTGGTGCAAAGATGAAACGGTTTGCTCTGCCTGGAGCCAAGTGACATGACTGTGTATAATTAATAACACCATATCAGAATGCGTGTTCCTGAACAGATGAAGTAGCCACGAGCATCAAAGAGGATTCCCAATGCAGGGATAATGAAGCCAAACCTCGTCTCACTGGAATTGGGAAAAAATCTACCAACCTCAAGTGACTGCAGATCAACCCCCAAGTGATAAAGAAACCACATGGAAACTGAAGTGACAGAAACAGCATAAAAATATATATAAAACACATAAAAACAGCATCGCAGAGAGAAATGGATAAAGCTGTTTCATGCAAACCAGAAAATTTCCACTAAGCCTCATAGACTAGGTGGCAAACTGAATAATGCTGAAGCTGCTCAGCAAACAACTCAAAAGAATTATTGCTCAGAAACTGAAATGAATGTAGGTCAATTAAGGGGACTGACAAAGTGATTGTGAGCCCATTTTGGAGATATTTTGCTCCGTTTCCCTAACAGCTTATTTCTGAGAAGCCAAAACTTCACAATTTCAGGGTTTTATCAGGAGGACAAGTAGAAGGTATGCTTTGATTTTAGACTCTTTTCCCTCAAATTCTTGAAGAATTGATCTTTTCTGTCTTGATAGAACTGATTTTATTACTATCTCAACTCTAGAGACCATTCTTTTCTCCTCCTCTGCCTGCCAGCTGCACGCAAATCACCAGTTCTCTGCTAACTGAGAGGGAAAGCTGTGTTGGAAACGCAAAAAGGGATGTCCTGGTGTTCTCCCTCTTTCTCACCATGCGCTTTTTTCCCCAGGGAGACACTGGATGTGATGGGGAAAGTCAAATGAAGTCGGGAGACCTTCTGAATCAAAAGCAGTGACTGAAATGGCATTTTTTTTCTTCACACTCCTAACCGACAGAGGAAAATAAACCTTTGTGAACGGGGGGAACAGACCCCAACCGGAACTCACGCACCTGACACCCAATGACCTCACCTGCCCTTCCAGCTGGCCAGCAGAAGACCTCCCCGTCCCCTCCGAAGCGGGTTCTGCCTTGACCAGGTGGAAACCCGGGCTCGGCACTAACCTTCAACAGGCTGGCCCCTGCCTTCCCCCACCGCCACCCGCTCCCGGCGGCCCCCACTGCCATTTTCTCCTGACCTTTAGCTACACACCAAGCGCTGGCGGGCGGCCCGGAGCTAACGCCGCCCGTAGCCCCCACATCAACCCCAGGGCTGTTCGATGCTCACGGGCCGGTTCGCAGGCTGAAACCGGACGATTTCTCCGGGCATCCCCGCTCCTCGGGGAG